>OX451736.1:777322617-777731173 GCA_948472305.1 Vicia faba | reverse complement strand
ATATATATATATATATATATATATATATATATATATATATATATATATATATTTATGTACAAATGATTCCTATAAACAAATAAATGCTTAAAAATAGAAAAATGGTATAAAAAATATTTTTTTATATTTTTTATATTATAAGCAAAAATAAATAAGTCAGAATAAAAAAAGAAAAGTCAAAAAATCATTGAAATAAACCAAATGGGCCCAGGGGGTGTCAAAGTGAAAAGAGTGTGTGAAAAGAAAATACAAAAACAATCCCAGCCCAGATAACTTCTTCTTCAACCTCTGAACAAAAATGTTCAAAAAAACGCGCGCCTGAAACTCCATTCAAACATCCTGATTCCTTGATCTTTTGCACAAACTTCCAACATAAGAAATGTTAAGCATTGAATCACGATTCTAAATATATAAAAAACTCATCCTAACTCTCAGAAATGAGAGAGAATTTTGACATTCCCAAATCCTGACCTAAGTTTTCTTCCATTTTCAAACCTTAAATTCTCACAGCTCAGGCAAAATAAATGAAAAGTAAAAGCATGTACAGGTTCAGGGGCATGAGTAGAACATTTCTTATTCACAAACCTAGAGCTAATGATGCCTATACTAAGAGTTAGAAGTTCACAAAAATACCTGTTCAGTTGAAGTTCTATCTGGCAATGGGGAAGCTTTCAGAGCAAGATGATGGTCTGTACAGCTTGCCTGAAGTGTGGTGATGCTATTCCAATGCTTACTTTGCCTTGAGACACCTTGAATCGAGCTATGGACCTTCAACTGCAAAATAAGAAATTGAAAATGGTGGAACTGGTTAGAAGAATTACAGGTCGTGCTTTAGGTTTTGGTTAGCTTGCATTGATGCTAGGGAATGTGTTTGATGAGCTTTGGGCAAGAAATCATGCAAGGGATGAGATATGGTGTTCAATCTGCAGGCCTTGCCCTGTTTTTGCAGTTTAAGAGTGATTCTGGGAATGGGAGTGTTTGGGACCTTGTTTGCTCGTGTTCTAGCTAGGTTAGGATGATTAGAAAGTGTATACAATATTTGCTTAAGTGTTCTAATGCTGAGATGAAAGTTATGTTATCTTATGCCACTTTTCTTCACACTTAAGCAAGCAAAACCAAGTTGATGTTCTAGGCAAGTAGAGGCCCCTAATCATGTTGCAAAACCTCTCCTTGATCAGAGTGTTTTGCTCATAATATTGTGCCAATTAGATTTCATCTGTACTTGTGGATTTGCATTATGACATAAAGCTTGCTTTTGCAAAAATGGCTATTTTGCTTTTTCCATAAATGGCTTAATCAAAATGTAATGCATAAACACATGAAACAAAGCCTTAGCACAATGAACATGCATTAAATTATTGAGTGTTGGATGGTTTAAGGGCCTGTAATGTAGCATAAACCAAGCTGACTTGAAGATGGCATAAATTATGAACATGTACATGACCAATTCAAAAGTGAGTTTTTGCCATATTGCAAAATTCGAATCTCTCAAGTTATGAGGTTGTTTGATGAGTTCTTGGACATTTTGGAAAGCTTGGAATGTGTAATACAATCCATCTTTGAAATGCAAATTGAAATTCCAAGTGGAAGTGATTGGAAAATGGCCTTGAAGTTAGGTAGAAAACCTTGCCAAAATAGGTTAAAATTTCACTAAGTTAAGAATGGTTTAGTACCCTTATTCCAAAAATTGTAACTTGAGATACAAGCCTCATTTGGGAAAACTTTGTGAATCAAAGTTGTAGATTATGCAACAAGCTACAACTTTCATGTTTTGACTTTTGTTTGAATCCAAATGAATCTTGGTGAGAAAGTGGGGCAAAGTTGGGAAAAAAATTAGGGTTTTTCATAACTTAGAAAAATTCTAAGTTATGAAAAATTCTCATTTCAAACCCTAATTTGCAATTTTTGATTTCTTGGGGAACAAGTTTCATGATTTGGCATGTTTTTATGAAAAATGAATCTTGACCCCTGATTTTGACCAAAAAGTCAAAGTTTGACTTTTCAGTATACAGTCAAAATTGGTCAATTGATTGGGAAATTCAACTGTCAATCTTGTGCACTTGGGATCTTTTGAGTTTGTTGAGCATGTCAAGATAATTCCATGGGGTCCTTGAGTCCATATGTGAGCTTGGTTTGCCATTGGTTGGGTCAAACAGTCAAAAATTGCCTTTGTGCAGTCAAAACCCTAAAAATGACCATTTTGCCCTTTTGGTGATCTGATCAAATTTCTTGTGGAATTGTGATCCAAACTTGATAAAATGGTTCATATGAGTCCATAATGTTGATTTGGGTCAATTTTCATGAGATTTGACTGTCAATTGGTCACAGTTGACTTTTTCCCAATACAGCTGATTTCTAGGTCAACTGTCCAATTGACTGGGCAAAACTTGGAATCAAGACTTGAAACTTGATATGGATAAACTTGGGAGTCCAATATGAAGCAAGAAGGTCATCTTAGGCATTTTAGGTCAAAACATCTTTGTGCAAACACAAACCCTAATTTGGGTCAACAGTGCAAGGAAAAGTCTTGAGCAGATGAATGGGAGGGCAAATTTTGGGGTACAACAGTTGCCCCTGTTCAATCTTCTTGAATCTGTAGAGTTAGATTGGCAAGTTTGCCTTTCGCGACTCAAGGGTAAAAGGAGATTGTACACTAGAGTGCCCTTAAATTTGCACTCGTCAAAGCAATGGATGCGGGAATGGGCTTAGAGTAGCCATTTGGAGATGGGCTTGGAGATGCCATCTGGAGGGGTGACAGAATCTTGTTGGGGATGGGCTTAAAGATGCCATCTGGAATGAGTATCAGGAAGGTGTCCATGCTTTGGACCATCTTCGAACTGGGGGTCTGAATAAGCAATAGATTGACATCCGTTGTTGGGAGGAATCCGTAAACTGTTTTCAAAAGTTGCATCTGAACAAGTTGATAGATTAACATCTGTTGTTGAGAAGAATCCATAAGCTGTTTTTAGAAGTCTTGAGAAGTAACTGAACAAGCGATAGGTTAACATCCGTTACTTGGAGAACCCGTAAACTGTTTTCAGAAGTCTTGAAGTTGAATAAGCAATAGAGCAGCATCCGTTGTTGGGAAGCGTCCGTAAACTGTTTTCAAAAGTTGCATCCGAACAAGTAATAGATTAACATCCGTTGTTGGGAAGAATCCATAAGCTGTTTTCAGAAGTCTTGAGAAGTAACTGAACAAGCGATAGGTTAACATCCGTTACTTGGAGAACCCGTAAACTGTTTTCAAAGGTCTTGAATTTGGAAGAAGAACCGGTGTAGGGTTCCCTGATGATGAGCTCGTGTAAAACTGCATTTGGATAAATCTGGAATAAGCATTAAAATGTTGCCATGTCTGGGTCACATCTGAACTATTCCTGGAACGAATCTTGGAAGATAATGATTTTAGTCCTTCGACTGATCTTACCTGAAAGGCAAAGAGTTGTTACATGCAATGCTATGATGCATGATACGATGTATGTTATGTAATATGAATGTAAATGAATGCGCATGTAAGCTGGAGAGCTGTCTTGCAAAGGATAGACGAATCCGAGAAGGCTGAAGATGACAGTATCTTGACTGCTGCCGGGAAGAATAATTCCTGGTCATTGCTGGAGAAAAAGGGAGCTTGGGTTGTATACCAATCTTCTGGGGAATTCCTGATGACTTCTACTGGGGAGTACCAATTTAGTAGACTAATGCTGGGGAGGTAAGACCGAGAATCTTTAGCTTGGCGGGAAGTATCTCTGGCGACTTCACTGGGGAACTCAAGATTTGCTCTCCTAAAACTCTGTGGGGAGAAGGTTCATTAGTCTGGCTTCGCTGGGAGTTGATAATTTGAAGTTTTAGCTCGGCTGGGGATACTGAAACTTAAATTCTGAGGGGAATTGAGTTCTGGAGGATTCTCTGGCTGGAGACAACAAAGATAAACTCCTTTGGGGATCGTATTGATAAGTTATTGTTGGGGAATTTTGACGAACTCCGCTGGGGATAGGAATAAATTTGACGGGTGCGATCTTCCGTGGCAGTTAGCTGAGGATAACCTAGTTATAAGCCCTTATGAGGAATAGCTTTGAATAAAACTCGGGAGAGACGTCCGTACTCTGCAGGGGATAAGCTTCAGGGTTTGCTGGGGATATGGATTCCAAATCTCTTGGGGGTTTTCTTTGAAGGGTATCAAGATATCCAACCGCACCTTTGATCTATCAGTAATCCTCTTTCTTGATTCGTAAGGAAATGATTATGTTCAAATGCATATGCCTATTTAACAAAACATTGGACGTTTCTCAAAATAAAACAAATAGTGCAAGAGAAAAGAAAAGGAAATGACACAAATTTCTGGGAAAAGTATTTGTATTTAATTTCTATGAGTATATTTGTACAAAGGAGACAATCATCCTAGTAAGAGGATTTTGTCGTAAATATTGAAAGATTTATACAAAATAAAGGATGGCTATGTGAAATAATTCCATGGGATTCCATTCCGCTATAGCTTTCACAACTCTGAATATCTGTCCATTCAATGCTTCCTTTGTCGATGACTGGATTGATTAGAAGCCTGGAACCGGTTGATGAAGAGATTGTCTTTGAAGTGATCCGACGAGACATAGTCATACGCTTTAATTCCCTAACTTTTGCCTGAATCGCCCTTTCGGGTTTTCGATCCACCGGGAAACCACTTTTTGCCCAAGCCGCCCTTTCGGGTTTTCAACTTGCCGGGTGTACAGATTTTTTTGTTTTTACCCCTAATTTTTGCCTGAACCGCCCTTTCGGGTTTTCGATCCACCGGGATGCCCATTTTTGCCCAAGCCGCCCTTTCGGGTTTTCGACTTGTCGGGTTATTTTATGCGTAGTATCTTTTGACTATGTCTGTGTTCGCAGGGTGAGGCAAATCGTCGCCGTCCATGGTGGTTAGAATCATTGCACCACCAGAAAATATGCTCTTGATCACAAACGGTCCTTCATATGTAGGAGTCCATTTGCCCCTGGGATCACTTTGCGGCAAGATAATCCGCTTGATTACGAGATCTCCGACTTGATACACTTGACGTCTGACTTTCTTATTGAAGGCCTTGATCATTCGCTTTTGATACGCCTGACCATGGCATATAGCAGCGAGTCGCTTTTCGTCGATCAGATTGAGTTGATCAAGTCGGGTCTGCATCCAATCATCTTCATTCAAACCTGCATCCTTCATAATCCTTAGAGAAGGAATCTGGACTTCCATAGGCAAAACAGCTTCCATGCCATATACCAAAGAAAATGGGGTTGCCCCAGTCGAAGTACGTGCCGTCGTACGATATCCATGCAGAGCAAACGGTAACATCTCATGCCAGTCTTTGTAAGTGACTGTCATTTTCTGAATGATCTTCTTAATGTTTTTGTTCGCAGCTTCAACAGCACCGTTCATCTTCGGCCAATAGGGAGATGAATTGTGATAATAAATCTTGAACTGTTCGCATAATGCAGTGATCATCGTGTTATTCAGATTTGTACCGTTGTCTGTGATGATCCTGTCTGGAACACCATACCGGCATATGAGATTTTGCTTGATAAAGCGGGCAACCACATTTTTAGTAACAGAGGCGAAGGAAGCTGCTTCGACCCATTTGGTGAAATAGTCAATGGCAACCAGGATGAAGCGATGTCCATTGGAAGTCGTGGGCTTGATCTCTCCAATCATGTCAATGCCCCACATTGCAAATGGCCAAGAAGCAGTCAGAATGTTGAGAGGAACCAGAGGGATATGAACTTTGTCAGCGTAGACTTGACATTTGTGGCAAGTACGGGAATGTTGATGGCAGTCAGCTTCCATGGTAGACCAGTAATAGCCTGCCCTTAGGATCTTCTTAGCCATTGTATGCCCGCTCAAATGAGTGCCAAATGTGCCGCTGTGTATATCAGTCATGATCAACTCTGCTTCAGCTTTGTCTACACATCGGAGTAATACACAATCATGGCTTCGTTTGTAAAGAATGTCGTTGCTCAGGAAGAACTTAGCAGCAAATTTCCTTAAGAACTTCTTTGTCATTTACGGAAGCTCCTTCGGGATAATCTCTAGTCTCGAGATACCTTTTGATTTCATGGAACCAAGGTTGTTCCACTACTTCTTCGGTATTAATCTCGTGACAATGTGCAGGTTCATCCATTCGCTCGATGGTGATTTGGGGAGTCTCGTTATCCCAGTTGAGTTTAAACATGGAGGACATTGTGGCTAGAGCATCTGCTAGTTGATTCTCTTCTCGCGGGAAATGCTCGAAGGTAATTTGCTCGAAATAAGGCAACAATGTCAGGACATGTTCTTTGTATGGGATAAGATTAGGATGCTTGGTATCCCACTCTCCTTTGATTTGACTGATAACCAAAGCCGAGTCCCCAAATACGATCAAAGATTTGATCCCCAAGTCTATAACAGCCTTGAGACCAAAGATGCAAGCTTCATACTCAGCCATGTTGTTTGTGCAGCTGAAGCAAAGTCGGGCCGTGAAAGGTGTGTGACAGCCTTCCGGAGAAATGAGTACTGCGTTAATACCATTTCCAAGTGCATTTGAAGCACCATCAAAGTACAGGGTCCATCAGGATCCCTTTTCGGGTCTGTCATACGGTCCGTCACCTTCAATGTTGTCCAAATTCATGATGTCCTCGTCTGGGAAGTCAAATCTCATGGGTTGATAGTCTTCGATAGCTTGATGAGCCAGATGGTCAGCTAGTACACTCCCTTTTATAGCTTTTTGGGTGGTGTACTGGATGTCATACTCAGTTAGGATCATTTGCCATCTAGCTATCCTTCCAGATAAAGCGGGCTTTTCGAAGATATACTTGATAGGATCCATTTTAGAAATCAGCAAGGTAGTATGAGTCAACATATACTGTCTTAGTCGACGAGCAGCCCATACCAAAGCGCAGCAAGTTTTCTCGAGCAGTGAGTAGCGAGTCTCACAGTCGGTAAACTTTTTGCTAAGGTAATAAATATCATGCTCTTTTCGACCAGACTCGTCATGCTGGCCCAAAACACACCCCATTGAGTTATCCAAGACGGTCAAATACATGATCAATGGTCTTCCTTCGACGGGTGGCATCAGAATAGGAGGTTCTAGTAAATAATCCTTGATTCTATCAAAAGCGGCTTGGCAATCGTCGTTCCATTCGACTACCTGATCTTTCTTCAAGAGTTTGAAAATTGGCTCACAGGTAGAAGTCAGATGAGAGATGAATCTGGCAATATAGTTCAAGCGCCCTAAGAACCCTCTAACCTCCTTTTCAGTACGGGGAGCAGGCATTTCTTGTATGGCTTTAACTTTTGCTGGATCGACCTCAATGCCTTTGTTGCTTACAATGAATCCTAGAAGTTTACCAGACCTAACTCCAAAAGTGCACTTACTTGGATTTAGCCTGAGTTTGTATTCTTTCAATCTGGCAAACAGCTTCTTTAGATGTTCAAGGTGCTCCTCCTCTGTTTGTGACCGAGCTATCATATCGTCTACGTAAACTTCAATCTCATGATGTATCATATCATGAAACAAAGCTACCATGGCGCGTTGATAAGTTGCCCCGGCGTTCTTCAGTCCGAACGGCATCACCTTGTAACAGAAAGTGCCCCATTGCGTGACAAAAGTTGTTTTCTCCATATCCTCGGGGGCCATTTTGATTTGATTGTAGCCCGAGAATCCATCCATGAAGGAAAACACTTTGTGCTGAGCTGTGTTGTCGATCAAAATGTCAATGTGTGGGAGTGGAAAATCATCTTTGGGGCTGGCCCTATTCAAATCCCGGTAGTCCACACACATCCTGACTTTGCCATCCTTCTTAGGTACTGGCACGATGTTAGCGACCGATTGAGGATAGGACGTAACAGCCAGAAAGCCAGCGTCGAATTGCTTCATTACTTCTACTTTGATCTTTTCAGACATGTCAGGCCTCATTCGGTGGACTTTTTGCTTGATCGGTGGACAGTCTTCTCTTGTGGGGAGACGATGAACTACGATGTCTGTGTCTAAACCCGGCATGTCTTCATAAGACCAAGCGAAGATTTCAACATGCTCATTCAACAACTGTATCAGGCGTTCCTTGACACTTGGCTCCAGATTGGCACCCACTTGTACCTCCTTCCGGTCTTCCTCGGTTCCCAAATTGACAATTTCCAATGACTCTTCGTGAGGTAAGATGGCTCTTTCCTCTTGTTGTAGAAGTCTGGCTAGTTCCCCTGGTACTTCACAACCTTCGTCATCTTCATACTCGGCTTGATTGACCAGATATTCAGAGTTATTGAAAGACACAGCAGAATAGTCACCCATGGAATCCAGAGTGGATGGGTACCTGCATTAGTGAGTGTGGGTGTGTGTAAGGGATAGCCATCCTTAAACAAAAATGCAAAAGGAAAGAAAATGAACACAAGAAGTTTATCAAATGAAAAACGTCCAATGAATCATTAAATATGGCATATGGATATGAAAAATAATCAAAACCCTTACAAATGGACCTACATGCCCCGGGCAAGGCATGAGGTGAAAAGATAGTGTACGGATTGTTTGAAAGTAAATATTACAGACCAAATAGGAAATGTTTAACAGATAAATTACTGATGAATAAAAGTGATGGGGACAAAGTCTTTTGCCTCCCAATTGCTCAATCCTCCTTTGACAGTTGGATAAATCCACTCTTCGATGTTGCTCTCTTTGTCTTCATCCTCTAAGGCGTTGATTCCGTAGGGAGAAATTTTGACTGGCGCCCTTTCAATCTTCGACCGGCGCATAGCTTTTTGGCCTGCGGCTGTGAACCCTAATCCAAATTTGTATGTCTTATGCGGAATATCAGGTAACTGCCCCCATGCTGAATTCTTCCCTTCCTTGATTGCGGCCCTTGCGTCCTCCAGAGATGCCATCCTGGCCATCTGCTTCGGTGTCTCAGCTGCCCACTTTGCTACTGCTATTTCAGGAAGGACTTCTTCGAAATGCTGAAAAGGCGTCTCGATGAACTCCCCTTCAACCTCCACATATCGGAAAGAGTTCAAGTGGCTAATCATGTACTCCTCTTCACCGTGGACAGTAATGATCTTTCCCTTGACAGGATACTTCAACATCTGATGTAAGGAGGAGGTGACTGCCCCAGCATGGTGTATCCAAGGTCTACCCAGCAAGCAAGAGTATGACGGACGGATGTCCATCACATAGAAAGTAGATTTAAATACCTCGGTGCCTACCTTGATGGGAATTTCAACTTCTCCATGGACCATTCTCTTCGAACCATCGAAAGCTCTGACAACAATATCACTCGGCTTCAATTCCAGCCCTTCACAATCTAGTCGGTCCAAGGCCTTCTTAGGCAGTACATTCAGCGACGAACCAGTGTCGACCAAGACATGTGCGAGAGTAGTTCCTCGGCACTCGACTGAAATGTGCAAAGCATCATTGTGGTTTCTACCTTTAGGAGTTAATTCGGCATCAGAGAACCCTAATCCATTGTCCGCAGTCAGGCTAGCCACACAATTTTGAAATTGATCCGCAGAGGTTTCCTGGGGCACATGGGCTGCCTTTAGGAATTTTATCAGAGCTTTAGCATGCGCTTTCGAGCAAAGTAGTAGTGCCAGCATGGAGATCTTTGAGGGGTTTGCCCCAGCTGTTCTACCACATCGTAGTCGCTCCTTTTGATTATCTTCAAGATTTCATCCATTTCCTTTTTGGAGGTTTCCGGGATGACCAAGGGTTGAGCCCTCGTCCTGACGATCTCATCTTGGATTCCCTTACCTTTATCAGTAGTGGTAGGAGAGATAGTACTAGGAACAACAACGTCTTCAATCAAAGGAGTTCTAGCAGAGAGTTTTATTGGTGCAGGGATGACCTTGTCGGCAGATGAGGGTCCAAAGATTGCTCTTGGAGGGGCAATCTCTGGAAAAAATATTCTCCCGCTCCTGGTGATTTTACTCGTGCCTGCAATGTTACCAATGCTGGCTTCTTCATCATCCGAACTTTCTTCAGTTATTTCGATTTGTTTAATACCATGGTAGTAGACGTCACCGCCATAGTTCCATGGTATCGACTTCTCAGAAACATAGGGGACAGGCCCTGGCATTGTTATCTTCAAAGGAACAGATTTTGTGACTGGTGTAATCTTAACAGGCTTTTTGACGGCCTTGGAAAGATTGTCGTGAATGGTTATGATTGAGACATCTTCAGTGTGAGTTGGAATGGCAGAAACTTTTTCAAACAAAATTTGTCGACTATCCATAAGGCCTTGGATACCTTTCTTCAGTAGCGGACAATCAAACGGCAGAGAAAAACAACAATAGCAATCTTCCTTACATCCCGGGAAGATCCCGACCCTTAACAGATTCAACTTAATGGTTAGCAATGGAGTAGTCAGATCATTGACATCAGCAACATACAAATCTTCTTCAATGGCATTGACATTTCGGCCGTGCTTCGGCATGGGTGCAGATATCACATTAGGCTTCTCCGGAGCGTCAAACTCCACCTCCTTTTCCTCTATCAGGTCTTGGATTTTATGCTTGAGTGCCCAACAATCATTGGTGTCGTGCCCAACACTGTCAGAGTGGTAGGCGCACTTAGCATTAGGGTGGTAATGCGGAGAGGACGTATTCACATTCTTTGGTGCCTCCTTGATGGTGGCGAGATTCAACTTCAACAGATGGGGAAGCACTTGCGCTGGAGTCATATTAATGCGGGTGAACTACCGTTGTGGCCGTTCCACCCGTTGTTGATTTGGTCTAGACTGGTTGTAGCGAGGCTGCTCACTTGGAGTATTTTGAATCATTACGGCCCCCACAGTTGGCCGACGCTCCGTCTTCCCTGCTCTTCTCTGAGAATATACCATAGTTGTCTCCTTCTTAAAGGGTTTCTTCTCAACACTTACAGCAACACCCTTCTGAATCTTTCCTGACTTGATGCCAGCTTCTATTCTTTCGCCCGTTAAGATTAAATCGGTAAACCCCGCGGAAGAGTTACCAATTAGATGATTGAAAAATGGCCCAGATAGGGTCCCTAGAAACATATCCACAAGTTCGCGGTCGGTTAAAGGAGGCTGCACCCTGCCAGCCAAATCCCTCCATTTTTGTGCATATTCTTTGAATCCTTCGCCTGTTCCTAACGACATACCCTGAAGTTGGGTACGAGTAGGAGCAAGGTCAGAATTATACTGGTATTGTTTGTAAAAAGCGGTGGCCAAGTCTTCCTAATTTCGGACGCTGGTTCCCTCTAGCTGATAAAACCACTCCAACTGAGCTCCAGAAAGGCTGTCTTGAAAGAAATGAATCCAAAGGTTTTTATCTGCCGTATAGGGTTGGATCTTTCTTACGTAGGACCTGAGATGCATTTTGGGACAGGACAGCCCATCATACCTCACAAACACTGGCACTTTGAATTTTGGGGGAATCACAATCCCGGCGACCAAACCCAAGTCTTCAAAATCCAAACCCGATACTCTTTGTAATTCCATGGCGGCCAATCTGTCCTCTAGCCCTTTGTATTTATCATCAGCTGGAGGGTATTGCTGATCAGAATAATCTTCATCCTCTTCGACCTCTTCTTCTTCCGCATCAGACTCGGAAGGTACCGCAGCTCCACCTCCTTTGCTGGTTCCTTCATCAGAGATAGGAGGAAATTCAAGCACTCTCCGAGCTTCTCCGTCAAATCTTCTCCCTAAGGTAGCCACCCCGATTCTCTTTTTCTTCTTCTTTACTGGGTCTTTGTTCCCCAATTGAGTCTTGATATCCTCCTGACCCTTAGCCAAGGTCATCAGGAGTTGCTGGAACTGTGCATTCTGAGCTTGTAGGTCTTTGACTGTTTGCTCGAGATCCATCCTACTGAAATAAACAGCAGACAGATAAGGAAACCTGGAGTGAGACCTGCTTATGCACATGATGAATGATATGCTTATGTATGCAATGCATTCAAGGATTTAGGACATTCAAAATTGTTTCAGACAAAGAAGAACGCACGTCATATTAATAAGAAGAAATTTGTTAGTACATAAATGCCCCATGGGCCAAATATTACAAAATAACTTCTCAAGGCAAAAAGACATTGCACATCCTCTTTGGTGCGATGTAGGTGTTGAGGGCCTCTTGCTCATGGAGTCGGCGGGTAAGCTCTAGAACCTTCTTCTCACTGGCGTAGAAGCTAGCTTCAAAAGTATTCCGTTCCTCCTTGAGCTGAATCCAACTTTTCTGCATTTCCTCCCACGATGTAGGCATGTCCGGATGTAGGATGGTGTAGGGGACCTCTTCTTCCTTGACGGGCTCTTTATTCACAGGGAGAACATGCGGATAAGGCATCATCAGACTTTGGGCTCGGGCTCGTACCCACTTGAGATAAGGCTCAAGAGGGATGGAGTTCTTGTGTCCCAGTGTCTTGCTATCAACTTTGTTGGGTCTTCCCCAAGCTCTGATGAATATTTGGCGAAGTCCTTGTGCATCGTTGTCGAAGTCAAAAACTAGGTCAGGAATCAACATGTCATGAGGGCCATCCCTCCGTGCATATCCAAATTGCCTCAAAGCTAGGCAAGGGTTGTAGGTGATACCTCCTCTAATTCCAAGTAAAGGAACATTAGGGAATTCTCCACAACGATCGATGATGATGACATTTTCTCTGGACCGAGAACACCAATGTACATCAGAGTGAGTAAGAGTCATCAACCGTTGGGACCACCTTGAGCCTTGGTCATTCTTCAGGACAGATTGTGGAAGGTGCGAAATAAACCACCTTGCAAGGAGAGGAGTACAGCACATGAGAACACCCCTCTTTCTCATTGTTCGTGTGTAAAATGAGTGAAGAATGTCCCCAAGCAATGTTGGTATTGGATTTCTAGACAAGAAGATTTTGACGGCGTTGACATCTACCAATTGGTCAGGATTTGGGAACAAGACCAACCCATAGATAAGGAGTGCCACAATTTCTTCAAAGGCTTGTAGGTCCAATGAATTCCAACACTCTTGTGCCTTCTCAAACAAGAATTTTGCTAAGAATCCTTTGACGCTGCTTCTGGTTTCCCAATGCCCCTTGATGTCGGAGGGTTGTAGATGTAATGCTCGAGCAACATCTTCCGGCTTTGGTTCCTTTTCCGTACCGTTGAAGGGTAGTTGATTAAGGATAGGAATTCTCAGGAGTTAAGAAAACTCCTCCAAAGTGGGTACCAACTGATAATCAGGGAAAGTGAAACAGTGGTAAAGAGGGTCAAAGAACTGGAATAGCACTTTCATCATGTCTTCTTCAATGTTGGTGTTGACTAAGCTGAGCAGCCTACCATGTCTTTCACTGAAGGATGAGCCTTCCGGAATTCTTGAGGTGAGCTCCTTGAGTTGAGGAGAGATTCTCACAAGGTTGACTTGGATAGTGTTTCTGCGAGGAATTTCCATGACCTACAAAACAAGAACAAAGATGAAGATCCAAACCCTTGAAATGGTTAGTGAATGCATATGATGCTTCATGATGTTTATGATGTATGCACAAGACATATGTATAAGCAATTCACACCAAACCCTAGTTTCAGGCTTACATGGGGTTTCATAGGTAAGTACCCTCTTGAGTGTAGTTGGCTTAAAAACCTGTCCTATAAATAGTAACCGGGTTCTAAGGAGCTCAATATCACGGGATTGTTTTCATTGTTCATTGTTTTAGTTTAGCCACTTAACTAGCGACCAAAATATTCCAAGAAAACAACCCTCAATGAGTGTAGTATCGAGTATCTACCAACTTCGGACTGCACCAAAGCCGGTCATCTCACTACCCCTAATAAAAGGCCAAGATGGTCAAGTAAGGTTCTAGGTCATTAGTGCTTAGTGACATCACTCAACGGCCCCGTACTCTCCTTGATTGAACTCAAGGGTTACCGGTACTCACAAATATGTCGCACTAATATAGCTATTGCTTCGACCGTGTCGGTATACCCTGCACAGTTTCCACAACGTATTGCTATCTATGAATGTTTCCCAAAATCCGGGTGTAGGATTGCAAACCCAAACAATAGAGCCAAGATATAAAGCAATCAATTCAAACAATTAGTCATGCAAGAGGGTGATCTAAGCCCTAAGGTTACTCCACTTTTAAATTTCTCCCCAGCAGAGTCGCCAGTTCTGTGATACGGTGGGAGAATTGACTATGATTTTGCGTTTGTTTTCGCAAATGTTTCGGTTGAGCAAGAGTCGCCACCGACTTTTTATTTTATCCTAAGGAAAGGTTTAAAAAGCACAGCAAAAACCTTTGAGATTTTTTCTTGGGTTCGGGGAGTAGATTATAGAAAGGGAAGGTATTAGCACCCTTTCTATCCATGGTTATCCATGGGCTCTTAGGTACTTGCTTAGATCAACTTGCCTTGGTTTTCAATTGTTTGAAATGGTGCTTGGTGTGTGGTTTTGAAAATGTTTTGAAAAAGATGCCTTGTATAGGCTACCCTTGTAACAATTCTTTACTCGAATGTTTTACAAAAGGTGTTTGTCTTTTTGAAAAGATGTTTCAAGGTTTTTTGAAAGTTTGTTTTGAAAGTGTTTGTGAAGTGTGGTTTGAAAAGAGGCAAGTGTTTTCTTTTGCAAGTTGGCAAGTACTTAAGAGCTATCTACCCTAAAGTTCTCAAAGATTTTTGTTATGTTTTAATCCTTTTAACAATCTTGTTCCACCATTGCATTTGGTGGACAATCTTGTGTTAGGAGATGAAAGGGACGGGCGTGGGTCATCGTTTAGACCATAATTACAATAGTGTTAAGTATCTTTGGGCAATTTCTCTTTGAAAGGGACTTGATCATTTTAGGCAACTTTTCGAAAGCGTCATCGAGGGACTATGATCATTTGATTGTTTGTTTTACCCAAAGAAACCTAACATGCAATATGGCCTATTTATTTGAAGGCAACAAGTGGAATACCCTAAGGGTGCAAGTATGATATATGTTGTCCATTTTCATGCCTGTTTATCTTAAAATTAGGTCAAGCTATTTTTGTCGTTTTATTTGCATACAAACCCTAACTCTAGCATAGTATATTTAGAAAGCAATAAAGTGCGAAATTTAAATTTCCTAAGCTATTACAACACAATATGGGAAGGGGGGTACAAATGTTCAAATGGGGGGATATTTAGACAAGAAATTTAAACCTAGCTATTACATCAATTTTGGGAATATTTACAAGATAATTGATTGCATAAATTAAATGGAAAATAAAATAATGATGCAAAAATGCAAAAAAAGGTTTTTATATGTATGAAAAAAAAGTATTATTTATATCAAATAAATAAAATAAAATAAGTATTATTTTTGGAGTTTTTGTATTTTAAGGGTAAAACCCTAATTTTTATTAAGTAATATATATTATTTAATTTATACAAGTATTTGTTTATTATGTACAAAAATAAAATAAAATGAAGTATATTTATAAAAAGTATTTTTTTTATGTCAAATATTAATAAAATGAAAAATATAGGTATTTTTGTATTTTAACCTAAATATACTAATAAATATATATATATATATATATATATATATATATATATATATATATATATATATATATATATATATATATATATATATATATATATATATATATATATATATATATATATATATATATATATATATATATATATATATATATATATATATATATGTATTAATTTCTAAATATGTATTATATATAAAAAATAATAATATTTAATATTTATATAAAAAAAAAGTATATTTTGCATAAAATATTTTCAAAAAGAAAAATGTAATAAAAAATCAGAAAATAAAGTATATTTGCATTATTTTTCCTATCTATTCTAAATTATATATATATATATATATATATATATATATATATATATATATATATATATATATATATATATATATATATATATATATATATATATATATATATATATATATATATATATATATATATATATATATATATATATATATATATATATATATATATATATATATATATATATATATATATATATATATATATATATATATATATATATATATATATATATATATATATATATATATATATATATATATATATATATATATATATATATATATATATATATATATATATATATATATATATATATATATATATATATATGTACAAACGATTCCTATAAACAAATAAATGCTTAAAAATAGAAAAATGGTATAAAAAATATTTTTTTATATTTTTTATATTATAAGCAAAAATAAATAAGTCAGAATAAAAAAAGAAAAGTCAAAAAATCATTGAAATAAACCAAATGGGCCCAGGGGGTGTCAAAGTGAAAAGAGTGTGTGAAAAGAAAATACAAAAACAAGCCCAGCCCAGATAACTTCTTCTTCAACCTCTGAACAAAAATGTTCAAAAAAACGCGCGCCTGAAACTCCATTCAAACATCCTGATTCCTTGATCTTTTGCATAAACTTCCAACATAAGAAATGTTAAGCATTGAATCACGATTCTAAATATATAAAAAACTCATCCTAACTCTCAGAAATGAGATAGAATTTTGACATTCCCAAATCCTGACCTAAGTTTTCTTCCATTTTCAAACCTTAAATTCTCACAGCTCAGGCAAAATAAATGAAAAGTAAAAGCATGTACAGGTTCAGGGGCATGAGTAGAACATTTCTTATTCACAAACCTAGAGCTAATGATGCCTATACTAAGAGTTAGAAGTTCACAAAAATACCTGTTCAGTTGAAGTTCTATCTGGCAATGGGGAAGCTTTCAGAGCAAGATGATGGTCTGTACAGCTTGCCTGAAGTGTGGTGATGCTATTCCAATGCTTACTTTTCCTTGAGACACATTGAATCGAGCTATGGACCTTCAACTGCAAAATAAGAAATTGAAAATGGTGGAACTGGTTAGAGGAATTACAGGTCGTGCTTTAGGTTTTGGTTAGCTTGCATTGATGCTAGGGAATGTGTTTGATGAGCTTTGGGCAAGAAATCATGCAAGGGATGAGAGATGGTGTTCAATCTGCAGGCCTTGCCCTGTTTTTGCAGTTTGAGAGTGATTCTGGGAATGGGAGTGTTTGGGACCTTGTTTGCTCGTGTTCTAGCTAGGTTAGGATGATTATAAAGTGTATACAATATTTTCTTAAGTGTTCTAATGCTGAGATGAAAGTTATGTTATCTTATGCCACTTTTCTTCACACTTAAGCAAGCAAAGCCAAGTTGATGTTCTAGGCAAGTAGAGGCCCCCTAATCATGCTGCAAAACCTCTCCTTGATCAGAGTGTTTTGCTCATAATCTTGTGCCAATTAGATTTCATCTGTACTTGTGGATTTGCATTATGACATAAAGCTTGCTTTTGCAAAAATGGCCATTTTGCTTTTTCCATAAATGGCTTAAATCAAAATGTAATGCATAAACACATGAAACAAAGCCTTAGCACAATGAACATGCATTAAATTATTGAGTGTTGGATGGTTTAAGGGCCTGTAATGTAGCATAAACCAAGCTGACTTGAAGATGGCATAAATTATGAACATGTACATGACCAATTCAAAAGTGAGTTTTTGCCATATTGCAAAATTCTAATCTCTCAAGTTATGAGGTTGTTTGATGAGTTCTTGGACATTTTGGAAAGCTTGGAATGTGTACTACAATCCATCTTTGAAATGAAGTGGAAGTGTATGGAAAATGGCCTTGAAGTTAGGTAGAAAACCTTGCCAAAATAGGTTAAAATTTCACTAAGTTAAGAATGGTTTAGTACCCTTATTCCAAAAATTGTAACTTGAGATACAAGCCTCATTTGGGAAAACTTTGTGAATCAAAGTTGTAGATTATGCAATAATCTACAACTTTAATGTTTTTACTTTTGTTTGAATCCAAATGAATCTTGGTGATAAAGTGGGGCAAAGTTGGGAAAAAAATTAGGGTTTTTTATAACTTAGAAAAATTCTAAGTTATGAAAAATTCTCATTTCAAACCCTAATTTGCAATTTTTGATTTCTTGGTGAACAAGTTTCATGATTTGGCATGTTTTGATGAAAAATGAATCTTGACCCCTGATTTTGACCAAAAAGTCAAAGTTTGACTTTTCAGTATACAGTCAAAATTGGTTAATTGACTGGGAAATTCAACTGTCAATCTTGTGCACTTGGGATCTTTTGAGTTTGTTTAGCATGTCAAGATAATTCCATGGGGTCCTTGAGTCCATATGTGAGCTTGGTTTGCCATTGGTTGGGTCAAACAGTCAAAAATTGCCTTTGTGCAGTCAAAACCCTAAAAATGACCATTTTGCCCTTTTGGTGATCTGATCAAATTTCTTATGGAATTGTGATCCAAACTTGATCAAATGGTTCATATGAGTTCATAATGTTGATGTGGGTCAATTTTCATGAGATTTGACTGTCAATTGGTCACAGTTGACTTTTTCCCAATACAGTTGATTTCTAGGTCAACTGTCCAATTGACTGGGCAAAACTTGGAATCAAGACTTGAAACTTGATATGGATAAACTTGGGAGTCCAATATGAAGCAAGAAGGTCATCTTAGGCATTTTAGGTCAAAACATCTTTGTGCAAACACAAACCCTAATTTGGGTCAACAGTGCAAGGAAAAGTCTTGAGTAGATGAAACCCTAACTGGATCTTGATCTTCAAGAGCCTTGTGATGAGAAATGTTGAGAGAATGGGAGGGAAAATTTTGGGGTACAACAGTTCACTTGCAAAGAAATGTTCAAATACCAGCCCCAAAAGAAACCAAAGCCATCTGAGACTGTGACATGGGCTCGTTACTGGCTTCATAATTTCCCAGGACATCTTCGCTATGACCTTCCTGCCATTTTGATTACATCTAATCAAGGCACATGTGAGAATGCTTGGGAAAATTCCAATTGTATTCTAATTCCCTTATCCTTAACACTTTACCTCAATTGTTTCACTTTTCAGCTATTAGGATAAAGAGTGTTACTTCAAAATCCATGGAAGGTGACACTTCTCAATAGGCTATTGAAGTTAGTGATGATGCAATTCTAACAATACCAACAACAACAATAACTACTACAACAACAACACCGGTTGCAGCAGAAATCCCCATTCCAAAGGTAATCAACTAACCCTATTGTTTCGAGTAAACTGAAGTTTATGAATTAGACCTAACTTTTGTCTAACCCTTTTCAGACTAGCAAACTCCCACCAACAACTCCCAAGAAACGGAAACAAGGCCCTACTGACAGGGACCCCAAAGCTGGTGAAAACTCTCCAACAGCTTCTAAGAAGAAGAAGAAGAAAGAAAGTTCCAAAGTCCCTGAGCCTACTAACATTATTGGGCTTGATCCCAAAGACGTTGCTCCCTCAACAACATCCAAAATTCCACCTTCAACCTCCAACGTAACGTTGGAACATATTGATAGCAACATTCCTTCCGATAACCCACAGGTAATTAAATTTGAATTCATAACAAAGATAGTTATTCATACCTTAGTACATACTCTTAATTAATTTTGTTTATGCAGGACACTTCGAATGCAAACCCCACTGCTTCAAATCCTCCAACCAGGATTCATGCTCCAATCACTTCCTCTATTCATGGGGACTCCAGTAATTATGTGCAAAACAAAGGATCCTCCAACATGGCGGTCCTGACGGGAGCTTCGGAGGCACACGATGACCAAGGCACCTCGCCCCCTTTGAAGGAAGCAAACGAAGGGTCATCCCACAAGTGCAAAGAAAATCCACCAGAAACTTCCCTTATGAGATCTCCTCTTGAAACCCTTCAAGAGACTCCAACAATCACTGAAGCTGAAAAGAACAAGACTGATTTTTCTCAAGAGAGTGAAGAAACTGCAGAAGAAAGTTCTGGTGGAGACGAAACCCAAAGTGGTTCAGCTGGTGGAATGAAATCTGATGCTATTAGCAGCGAGACCAATACCATCGATGTGGTGGATCCATGTGACGAAGGATAAAGCGAGGAGCAAGGAAAGGATGAAGATGATGGGGTAAGACTAAAGAAACTATGGGGGTCGAAATGGACGTGACTCCTTTAAACAAGGAACTTTCCCCAAATTCCCAGCCTCGACTGACTGAAGAGGAACTAGCTCTCCTAAAGCTCAATGACCCAATTGGGTACATGAAAATTAAACTGGCTCAGAAGGACATTCCTCTCACTAGGGTTGGCACAAGTTCAACTAGCAGCACAATGTCCCCAGATGCTAGAGCTGAACTTCTTAACCAAGTCAGGAAAACAATTCTTGATGTAGACCTATTCGAAGTTCTCAAAAAGGATAGCTGCTTGCTATACCATGAAGGAACTTCTTACTCAGGTTAATTCTACAACTTGCTCCTTGCCAATTAGCACTATTCAGTTCGATCTCCAAGTTTTATTGGACGATGTAACTGGATGTCTCCTACAAGATGAAATGGCTGCTGCTAGAGTTCAGGAGAAACGGAACGCCATGGATGTTGCTTATGAGCGCGCTTCTAAACTTTCTACAGAGGCTGAAGATCAAGCAACGCGTTTAAAACAAGAGAAGGCTGACTATGAAGTTCGAGCGCGCTCTATTCTCTTTTGGGAAGGACAAATTCAAGAGCTCCAGCAAAAGATCAAAGAAGCCCAACAACAACAATTGGCTTACGAAACTGGCAGCGTAAGTAACCAATTCGAAGAACTTCTTAACAGGGTTCTTTCCGAAACAGAAGCCGCAGAGCGCATCAAAGCGGAAGTAAATACTCTGGAAGGAGCAAGACGTTACGCCCAGTAAAGGCTCGAGTATTTCAGAAGCACCTTCGCAAGACTAAGAAACAACGTTTATTTTTAAACATTTGCTTATCTGAATTGATTTACACTTGGTTTTGTAATATTTAAACAATGCCATTTTGGCAATATATGACACCATTTTGGCACCTCCTTGTTATATTTCGACTATGTTGCTATTATTCGAATCTCTTGCAGGCGAGGTCTATATTTTTTCAAATACTTTCCGTTAACCTTTAAGATTTGTTTGTCATCAGTTAACTCTTCGATTTCATACGCATTGTTTGAGAAACTCTTTAGTATTCGAAACGGTCCTTCCCAATGAGGTTACCATTTACCTAAAGCTTTATTCTTCTTGTCCATGGGCAATATGACTTTCCAAACTAAGTCATTAACAATGAATGTTTTACCTTTCACCCTTTTGTTGTATGCCCTGGCTACCCTTTCCTTTTGCCTCATCAGGATTTCCAATGCATGCAATCTAACTTCGTCTAACTCAACTAACTCATTCATCATCATCTCCCAATATAATGCAGATGGGATCTCATTTTGCCTTTGAATTCGAACTGACTGCAGATGAATTTCCACTGGTAAAACAGCATCATGGCCAAATGTTAGTTGGAAAGGTGTGGTTATAGTAGCCTCTTTAGGAGATGTTCTACAATCCCAGAGTATTTGGTCCAAAGTCTTATGCCAATTTTTTGGCTTCTTACCCACATGTTTTTTGATTAACCCTATTATCACCTTGTTTGTTGCTTCGACCTGACCATTTGCTTGAGCGTAATATGGCGTTGATGTTAATAACTTGAAACCCATCTCCTGAGCAAATTCCTGCATCTTTCTACCAGTAAACACAGAACCTTGGTCTGTGGTTATACTCTCTGGTAATCCGAACCTATAAATTATCTGTTTCTGTATGAACCCAATAATGGCCTCTTGATCAGCAACTATTAATGGTATTGCTTCGATCCATTTGGTGAAATAATCAATTCCCACTAAGATATATTTTTGTCCCTTAGACGAAGCAGGATTGGTCTCTCCTATTAAATCTAATGCCCATTGTTATACCCCAAAATTTGCCCTCCCATATTCCTCAAGAAATTGCCAAGCCAAGCTAGAAAATTCCCCAAGGGTTGTGCAGTGCAACAGTCTCCCATACAGTCAAAATTAGGGTTTTGAGTATGATCAAGAAAAGGAAGTGTTCAAAGGCCCAATCAAGTCTCATATGCTTACAAACATGGTCAAGCATCCTCATATCAAGTTTCAAGGCATTCAGCTCAAGATTGCACAGTCAAAACCCTAAATTGCCCTACAGTCAACTGTAGGGGCAAAATGGTCATTTGGCAGTCAAAAATTCAAATTTTTGGTCAATATATCATTTTGAAGCCATAAACATCATTTGATCAATGCTTGATCATGATTCTCAAAATTTGGCTCAGAAATCATCAAAGATGCAAAAGTTGCTATATTTGGACAGCTGAAAAAGTCAACTGAAATTGACCAGGGCATAACTTTCACATGGATTATCAGAAAAATTCCATCCAAATATCATTTTGAAGAGAAAGACATTTCCTACAACTCATCTTCATACTTCAAGTCCAAGAAATGCTCTCACAAAAAGTTATCAATTTCAACATTACAGGTCATTTTCAAAAGTCAACAAAAAGGGACTTTAAGTCAAAGACCATAACTTGAGATTGGTAAATCAAAATAACATGGGACCAAAGGCATTGGTTAGAGGACTCAAAGACCTTTCCAAAATGTCCAAGAACATGTGAAAAGCTTAAAAATTGAGCAAGTTATGCCTTGTAGAAGTTGGGAAATTTTTGTGAAATGGCAAAAGTCAACTATCCTTGAAACTCCAATTTTTGACAAAAGGGCCCCATTTTTTCCACTTGGTTCATCCTTGTCATGCCACACACGTGTCCCATGATTAATTTCAAGACCAAATATTGATTTTTTTATTTTATTTAATTTTTGATAATTTAATTCATTTTAAATCTTTGAAAATTCAAATAAAATTTAAAAACCAATGGAATAGTGTCATGTGAACTTGGACAATTTCTATGTATCATGAACCAACTCAAGAAATCAGGCTAGGGTTAAATTGCACACTAGGTCTAGGTCTTGGCTAAAAAGGAGGAAAAATGGTTAAGGATGAAAACCCTAGGACTTGTTCTTTCCTAAGCATGGATTAAGGTCAAAAAACTAGCCAATTCCATTCCATGATCATCACTAAGTCAAACCCTAAGCCTAACACATCACAAGCTGCGCCCAAACAAGCTTTTGAATATTGAAAATTTCTCCTTAAAACACAAATCTGAAATCAGTGCTAGAGGATCTTTCAAGCCTTAATTCTTTTTCCATTAGCATCCTTAGGCATTCCTGAAGGCACTCCAATCAAAAACAACAACAAAAGCGTAAGGAATTGGTGGATCGTACTCAAACTGTACAGAAATTTTTTTGAAATCGTGTTCTCAATTCTAAGCATGATCATTGCATTTTAATTGTAGATTCTTGTTCCTTACAAAGTTTCAAAGCTAACCTTTACATTTAATTTGATTTTTGCATCGTGTATAGGATTTCACCATGACCAAAATTTAGGGTTACAGGTTGCTTGAATTAGGGCTTTCGCGTAGAGGTAAAATTAGGATTTCAGAACAACACCATCACACTCAACGCATCTGGACGAAAGGATTCATACACTCGCGCCTAATTTATATTAGGAGATGAGCTAATCGCTATTTTTCTGTAGCTAGCCTAAGGAAACATCCACAAAACCGTTGCCAATGTGTTTTAGTTACAGGGACGATGAAGACGAAGGCATCGTGTCAGCTGGTGATTGATCCATTCAAATTTGCGCGCGTTTGACCATTATGCGTTGGTTTTAATATTTATTATTTGTTAATCATATTATGTTAATTGAAACACAAGTGGCTCAGTGGACAAGTATCAATGCGTTAACCTCAATGACCTGGGTTCAAGTCCCAGGTCTACACAATTCCATATTATTTTTCAAAATAGAATTCTATGCTTTGCTAATATCCAGGTGCACCATATGCCATCCTGATCCAAACGCATACGTGTCCCAGACAATCATCCAAGGGCTCAGAATCAAGGTGTACCATGATCAAAAGTCCACGCGCTGATACAGAATTCCAAAAGTCAATGGATTCAAAATCAAATGGGCCAGAATTTCCAGGCCTGCACCTCACAATTCTGGGGCCACACCCCACCCTGGTTTGCCAAATTTATTTATTTTTCTTATATTCTTCATTTATTTTAATTGTTATGTTATTTTAATTATTTGTTTTATTTAATTTTTAATCAAAATGCAAAAACATCACAAAAATCAGAAAAGTCAAAAATTAATAATTATCTTATTTTAAATATTTTTTTTTTAATAATAACATGTAAATATTTAGTTTTAATTAGGTTTTCAATTTTAATCCTTTTTAATAAAAATCCAAAAAAATAGAATTTAGGTTTAATAACTTTTTATTTTCTTTTTTTAATTTTCCCTTTTTTTCAGAATAATAATATTATTTATTTATTTTCATAAATCAAAAATTGTACATAAATTAATTTAGAATTAAATTAGGTTAGAAATTAAATCTTTTTCTTAATAACTTAAAAAACATTAGAACTAGGGTTTAGCATTTTAGTTTTAATTAATTTGTCTTTTTTCTTTTAAATCTAAAAAACACAAAAATACTATTTTTCATTTAATTTTAATTTTAGATTCCTTGATTAATTTTGATTGTTTGTAAAAGGGTCCAACGCCCTAGTTTTGTTTAATCTCTTTATTTCGCGCATTTATTTTATATTGTTTAAATAATTCTGTATATGCCCCAAAGCCATGTAATTTAAAATTCTCGCACCTTTATTTATTCGCTTTATTTATTTTCAGTCAAATCGGGTTCGGTTTTTTTTTGGCGATGTGGACCCGCGCCAGTTGTAATAATTTAGATTTATTTTTTCGCAACTTTATAATTGTTAAACAATAACATGAAAGAATGAATGCCCAAAAATAAAATCGAATCGTTAGATCACCAATGCATGACAAGACAAACAATAAACTGAAAATGACACACGAACTGCACACACCACCCCTAGGGTACGCCTCACTGTTGCCTTTCGAAAGGTGATCGTCGAGTAGAGGACGTCTTAGTAAGTCCTCATGATCCGGGAATCTGGCATGAGGGTAGCTTCTAAGGTGTCTTCCCATTGCTCTGGTGATCACCACGTCCCTAAAACTCGAATTGACCCGAACACCTCCAACGGTGGTGCTACCTACCTCTCAATGGTGGGATAGCACTACTTTAAAGGACATCTACACAGACGAATTCCTTAGGGAAGGTAGGTTCTCAAGGATACTTGCTCTAATTTCAAACAAATCAAAATACTTTTCACACCAACACTTTCAAAAACCTTTCAAAACGAACTTTTCAAACACTCTGACGTACGAGTTGAACTGAAACTTTTCAAAAGAATATTTTTGAAACCCACATTGAAAAGCAAGCAAACATTTTGAAAACACATTGAGCAAGTACCTAAGAGCCCATGGATAACCATGGATAGAAAGGGTGCTAACACCTTCCCTTTCTATAACCTACCTCCCGAACCGAGAGCAATCTCTTTTAAGGAATTTTTCTGTGCTTTTGTCCTTTCCAATTGGAGAAAATAAAAGACGGTGGCGACTCTTGCTTACCGCGACATTTCGCGAACCAGCTTTAAAACAGTCAGTTCCAGATCCACCGATCACACCCATCCTCTAAAGGGCCATGGTTTAATGATCGAATGTAACTCACTTGCAGGAGCATGTTGAATTCCTGCATGTTTCTGGCATTCTTCACACCCTTTAGCAAAATTTATACAGTCTTTGAGCATGTTGGGCCAATACATGCCATATCGGAATAACAACCATTTCATTTTATGGCCTGCTTGATGTGCCCCACATGCCCCATCGTGAACCTCTGATAATGCTAAGTATGCCTCATCTTCTCCTAGGCACTTCAGTAATACGCCTTCCTGGGTCTTCTTGAATAATTCATTTCCCATGAGGATGTATGATAACGCTCTGTATTTTATCTTCCTATCAACATTCGGTGTTGGGTTTTTTAAATAACTCACTATTGGACTTCGCCAATCTGCATCTGTCAAGGTGTCTATGGCAAATACTCTGAATTTCTGCTTGTCAGCACAACCTAACTTTACATTATCTAAATCTGATGGTATGAGTCTAGTAGCCATAACTCTTCCTCTCAATTCAACCAAATCTTCTAATTTTTTGGTGGAAACTTTATATCCCGAAGCCAACTGTGCTAGGTCATTTGCCTCTTGGTTTTCTATTCTTGGAATATGTATAATATCCATATATTCGAATTTTTTTAGTAACCTATTAGCTATGAAAAAATATGTAATCAAATTGTCTTTTATGCATTTGTATTCATTTGTTATTTGCTTGACCACTAGCTCCGAATCTCCTCTAATTTCGACTCTAGTTGCCCCCAATTCTAACAAAGCTTCAAGTCCAATGATGAGCGCTTCGTATTCAGCTTCGTTGTTCGAACAACGAGGACCGTCTAACTTATACTTGAATTTTGTTGGAATTCCTTCAGGAGAAATTATAAGAACCCCAACACCACTACCATCTCTATGGGTCGAACCATCAAAGTACAATTTCCAAGGTTGCATTTCAACATAACCCATGACAGTATCTTCGCTCAGTGAATGATCAACAATGAAATCAGAAATTATTTGACCTTTCACAGCTCTTAAAAGCATGAAAGTCAAAGAATACTATGTCAAGGCCAAAGCCCATTTACCAATTCTGCTATGCATTATTGGTTTCGAAAGCATGTGCTTGAAAACATTGAAATGAGATGAAACATAAACATCAACAGGCTTTATATAATATTTAAGTTTCATACAAGAGAAATATAAACAGAGACATAGCTTTTCTATGTTGCTATATCTGGTTTCTGCATCATTCAACACCCTACTTAAATAGTACACAACTCTTTCGATGCCATT
Organism: Vicia faba; assembly: GCA_948472305.1. NCBI lineage: Eukaryota > Viridiplantae > Streptophyta > Magnoliopsida > Fabales > Fabaceae > Vicia > Vicia faba. The sequence goes on along the minus strand of OX451736.1, from coordinate 777,704,466 downwards.
GTTATCTTCTTGTGCTAACATACTACCTATAGTAAATTCAGAGGTGGATATGTACAATCTCATGGGTTTTCCCCACGAAGGTGGAGACAAGATAGGAGGCTGAGTAAGATATCTTTTTATATTGTCAAATGCCTCCTGATGTGCTTCGTTCCATTCGAAAGCTTGTCCTTGCTTCAGACGAAGCAACGGAGAGAAAGCCTGGGTTCTTCCACTTAAATTTGAAATGAACCTTCTTAAAAAGTTTATTTTGCCTAACAAAGACTGCAACTCCTTTTTTTATGTAGGTGCTTTCGTCTCAACAATGTCTTTGGTCTTGTTTTGGTTGATTTCAATGTCTTTCTTATGAACCACAAAGCCAAGAAAATCTCCCGCCTGCACGAAAAATGCACACTTAAGGGGATTCATTTTCAAGCCATGTTTTCTCATTCTTTCGAATGATTGGCTCAAATGATGCAAATGAGTTTCTGCAGATACTGACTTGATGACTATATCATCAATGTACACCTGCATAAAGGTCTCAATGAAATCATGAAAAATCGAATTCATTGCCCTTTGATAAGTTGCTCCAGCATTTTTCAAACCAAAAGGCATTACTACCCATTTGTAGGTGCCCAAGGCTCCTGGGCAGCGAAATGCTATCTTAGCAACATCTTCTTTAGCAATAAAGATCTGGTTATACCCAGAGTATCCATCTAACATACTTAAATACTCAAATCCTGCAGCCGAATCTATTAACATTTCTGCCACAGGCATGGAATACTCATCTTTGGGGGTAGAAGTATTTAAATCTCTAAAATCTATGCAAATTCTCAGAGAGCTATTCTTCTTAATAACAGGTACTATATTTGCTAACCATTCGACATACCTTGTGGTCCTGATGAATTTGCAGCGCAACAACCTTTCAATTTCAGCCTTGATCTTCGTGAGAACTGCTGGTGCGAACCTTCTAGGGGTCTGCTTGATGGGCTTCTTGCCATCCTTGATTGGAAGTCTGTGTTCCACTAACTCCCTCTTCAAACCAGGCATTTCATCATAATCCCACGCGAAACAATCTTTGTTCTTCCTAAGGACTTCGATCACTTTCTGCTTGAGGCTTGAATTGAGCTTTGCGCTCACGTAAGTTATTCTTTTTATGTTTTTATCTCCCAAGTTCACCTCTTCTAACGGATCCTGCGCTAACATTTTAGCACCAGAGTCTGCGGGATCCCTTTCGAAGCCTAAAGGTTCTTTATCATAAATGGCATCTAGCCTTTGATCTATATCAACTATTTCTTGTTCTTCTAAGGGTAAGCCTTTTGAGCCATCCCCATCTGTTTCGTTTACTTCTGCAGCCATACTATCCATTTCAGCTTCTATGGCCGCCTTCCATTTGTTCTCAGCCATGCAGGCCGAAACCTTTTTGAAGAAAGAAGACTCAGTCATGGGCAGGATTATCGAATTCCCAGCCTGCTGGCCGTCTTTGTGCAGTGCCTCCGACTTCTCCATCTCCCTTGATTATCCTCTGATCCCAATACATTTCGTCATGGCGGAGGGTCATGTAATAATGCGCATTCCTGGTCTCATTGATCTCGTTGTTAGGGGCACAAGGAGCAATCTTGGCCAAGTGTGTGTCATAATTTCTCTTATCAACTAAGTTGACTGCTGTCATGAAGTAGCTTTGGTCAGCTTCTATGTTCTCAACAATGCCATCTTCTCTCCATAATACTAACCTCTGATGCATTAATGAGGGGACTGCTCCAATGCCATGGATCTATTCTCTGCCCAACAGCAAATTGTAGTTGGCCTTAGCTTCGATTACCATGAACATAGTGGGTCTGCAACTTGATCCTACTGTCAAATCCACTTGGATCACCCCCAATGTGTGGCCTACTTTACCTTCATAATTCGACAGTACCATATTGTGTGGTTTTATGTTAACATCTTGTATCCCTAACTTCTTCAACATGAAATGAGGCATCAGGTTCACTGCAGCGCCTCCATCCACCAGGACTTTGTTTACGCCATGTGTACCAACTTTTGCTCGAATAAACAATGGCTTTAGGTGATTTTGCATGGCTGGTTCTGGGTATTCGAAGAAGGCATTTTGCTCTTCGACAGCCCCATTATCCATCACGTAATAGCATACTGGCCTGTGTTTCGTCAGGTCTATTGCATCATCCTCTTCGTGTTCCTCGACTTCAGTCTCTTGCCCAAATTCGCAAGGCAACACAGATACCACATTGTAGTTGATGTTGAGTGAAGATTCCCCTTTTGATTCAAAATTGTCAGTCAGCATATCCTCATTCTCCTCGGGGCCTGGCGTATATTCCTTTGGTTCATTTTGCTTTGTTTCAAAGAAAAGTCTCCTGCTAACCGGAGGTTGGTCCCCAGGTTGATTGTTTGGTGCAGGTTTGTTGGTGCTTGATTCTTCTTTGTCTTTGCTCGAAGCCATTCCTTTGTTTAGCGCAGCATCTCTCTCAACTTTTCGAACTCTTTGTTGCCTCCGCCATTGTGACCTGGACATAGGGTTCTTTCCCTTGTAGTTTTCCAACCTTATTTCTCCTCTTTTTGCCATATTGAACTGCCTTCTGTACGTCATGGAATGGCGTGTGTTCCTTTCATTATTCCTCCACTTGTCTCTCCCATTGTCAGCTCTAACTTGTAGCCACTTGTCCGTTGGTGCGTCAGCAGGAACTTTAAACGTTACCCTTCGAGCGCCTCTAGGATAGGGGCTGTCAGGCCTCCGTTGGGTGTAGTTGTTCTCGAAACATTGGCCCATTTGACCAATTTCTCTGTGGTTCCAACATGGGGCGAAAGGGGTTGTTTCGAAGGTTTCAGCCACTTTCTGATCATATACTGCATAACATCTTGGACATACTAAGCATTTGGTTGCCCCCTTGTGACAACGAACTAAAAACCCCATAAGGCTTTCTCCAGCCTTAGGGTAGCATCTGAACAGCTGATTATCCTGGCGCCAGTTAACGCCTGTTCGTCCCCTTTGTCTTTTTTCAAAGTCTGCAGCAATTCTCTGATTACAAATGATGCTACATCTGGGACACAACATCATTGCATCATTCTTTTTGTGGCACAACATAAGGTAATCTTTGAGACTGGCCTCACTAGCATACCTGTCTTCCATCTTGTATTTTTCTTTCTCTAAGTACCTTTCCATTTCTTCCATTTCAGAACAAGGTTGCTCCATGTTTACCATGTTAACATCCACATCCTCTCCCTTGATAGCAGTATCTCCATAACCTGTAGGTTTGATGTCTTCAATTCGGGTCTTTGAGCTTTCTGGGGCGGAATACTTCACCATGTAATCGAACTTTCCGCTGGGTTCCCCCAAAGTATCCCATATTTCCCTCTAAGGAAGAACTGGCAATGTGATTTGTACTTTCTCCAACTTTTGCCTCAAACCTTCAGTGGCCTGTGTCAAATTTTGATTTTGGTTTTCCTGGCCCTCAGTAGCCTAGACCTCTTTCGAAACAATCAAAGGGAATGCTTCGATCGAAGCCTCTTGTTCCTTATGGAAATCCTCAGTAACTTCCTTTTCGACTTCTACTAACACGCAGTTCTCATCTTCAGTGTTTTCCTTATCTGATGGAGCGTCACCTTCATCTACTCTGACCATGTTTATTTCTCCAATGTATGCGGGTTCAGAGTAGTTGGTGTCAGCAACATCTAAAGGGTCATCATCCACCTTCATCTTTGGCTTGTCAGTGAACCTTAGTCTACCATCCTTGATTGCATTCTGAATCAGATCCCTGAAAAGAAAACACTGTGAGGTTTTGTGGCCTAAGAAACTGTGATACTTACAAAATCCTCTTTTCTTTCTTTGGTCTAAAGGTGGTAATTTGACATTTGATGGCACTATTAGTTGGCAATCTTTGACAAGCAAATCAAAAATCTCATCACATTTCGTTACATCGAAGGTATAGACCTTCTTTGGGAACTTGTCACTTTTCTCATTTTCAATAATTTCTTTCCCTTTTGTGGGAACTAGTAATTTACAGGAATAAGGGGGGGCCTGTTTCAATTCAGCGAGATCAATTTCGACCTCTTCGAATTCGGGGTAATCTTATGCTTCCTCAGTTCCGACATAGGAGACCCTTTCTTTCTTGTTATTTTTAAAAACCCTGGCCTTCTCGGCTTTTAGTCTTTCGACTTGTCGAACCCTGTCTGCTAGTTGGGCCATATCCCTCAAGTGTTGTGTATCTAATTTCTTTCGAATGGAGTAGTCTAGGCCACCAGCAGCCATTTCGACTAACTCATGTTCGGGAACTACTGTGAAACATCTAGACTTCAAGAGTCTGAACCTATTCAGATAATCATCTATGGGTTCAGTAAACTTCCTCTTGACACTGGCTAACTCTTTCAGGCTTATTTTAGATTGTCCCATGTAGAATTGTTCATGAAATAACCTCTCCAACAGAGCCCAAGTATCTATGGACCCAGGAGGCAAAGTGGTGAACCATGTGAAAGCATTCTTAGTTAGGGAACTTGGGAAATATTTAATCCTAAGGTCTTCATTATTTGCTATATCTCCTGCTTCGGTTAGATACCTGGCTATGTGTTCGACTGTTGATTCATTGGTGTCTCCAGCGAACTTTGTAAATTTAGGGACTTTATATCCCCTTGGTAAATTAGTGTGCATCACATAATCTATTATGGGAGAGGAATAGTTTGGCCTTCTAATACCTGTATTAAGACCGTTTTGAGCCATAATCCTTTCTATCATGGTGGTTAAATTATTTTCTGCCAAGGTGTTGTCATTTCGAATTCTATGAACGACTTCATCAGCATCTTGGTGTCGTCCCACCATGACAACTCCTCTAGGTTGTTCTTCTCGAAACTCTGGGACTTCTAACCTTTCGACCCTTGCCCCTGGTTCTATAATTCCCCTTTGTGGGTCTCGAATCACTGGGGCTTCTAACCTTTGTGCCCTTGCTCCCAAGTTAACCCCCTCTCTGGATGGTCTATAGGGTGGGTCATCAGCAATTTGTTCTATGATGGGTATGTTCGCTCGAACCCCCGCCTGATTCTGCCTACGCCTTTCTGGCGGAGCGAAAAAATCTGTTATTTGACTCATGTTGTCCGCGTTTTCTCTGTTTGTCACAGTTACATTCTGTACTATTGGGGCAAAGATTTCTTGCATAATTTGTGCTAACACTCCTATCATATTATGGTTACTATCATCCATTAATTGTCTAAAGGTCATCTGATTTTCTGTGGTTAAGATAGGCAATGTATTGTGACCCACTGAACCTTGGGTATTTGTCATAAACTGGTTGGCCCCAGATCCGGATCCAAATTGTGGTGACGAATTTGATGTGGAATTGTGTAAACCTTCCATAAAAGATGTTGGCATTCCATAAGAGGGATTTCTGTGTCTGTTACCATCGAAACCGGGTGGTCTAGTTAGTGGGGTGGAGAAATGGGCTTGTGTCCCTGATGGTGGGACAAATCCCACAAGATAACCAGTGGTCCCTGTATTCCCTAGGGTCGAACTGTTAGTCGTCATGCCACTTGCTCCATTTGTGGCCACACTACTGGTAGAAGATGCAACAGACTGTGCGTTCGTGGGGATCGCGTTAGACGTCCCTGTTGAAACAGACGCATTGGTGTCTGTTCCATGTGGGATATTTTGTTCCCCTTGTTGATTATTTGGATTAGACATCCCACTACTACGTTTTCTTCTGGGTAAAGGTTGGTTACTATTAGTTGTTTTACCACTTCTAAGGTTCATATAACAGCGAAATCGATATCCAGAAAAGAACTTACGCAACAAGATTATATCCTAAAAAATCTTCACTTTCAACTCACTTAACAACGGGTCCCATCAGGTGTGCCAATTTGTTCACATTGATTTCTGGTGAACAACCGCTAGTCTTCCAAACTATCAAATAAACTTAATTACTGTTATTCAATCTCTTTGGTAACTTACAGGATCGACTAGATTGATCCTATGCAACATATTTGTTTGGCTAAGTCTAATTGTAAAACTGACATTTGTATTTAGGATTTCGAATTAGAGTTGTTCCAAAGATATCCAATCCGCTTCGATTACTATACTGAATGGTTCGAAGGATAACTTCTATATGGTATTAGGAACATTTATAAGAAAATTTTAAAGACTTGAAATTGGACAAATGGCAGGATTAAATGGGTGGATGTAAAAGTTACTAAATGTTTGAAGGTTTCGACCATAAGAAAAGTATTTAAATGCAGAAAGGAATAAATGACTTCGAATACAAAGGTATTAATGTAAAGGCATAAACATAAAACTGCTTGAAACACAAATGAAACGGAAGTGAAAGATAAAATTGGAAAATGTAAAGAGTTTTCATTGAATTGTAAATGCTGGTGTTATCATACGTACATCTTTCAAGCATTCGTTTCCCTATCCATGCGATATTTTGAATGTTTGTTGAATTTGTACAACAGATATGACACCCTAAATCCTAACAATAAGACTTCTATTTATACTATTCGACCATAACGGTCTTGCTATCAGAATCTGCCACGTTCGAAGCATGCAGAGCATTGCTTCCCTCTAGCCTCCACGCGTCTTCGAACACTCTTATGCTTGTGTATTTGAATTTCCAATATCCCGCTCACGTCTGAATTTCAAATGTTTTGGAACTTTTCGTTTCGAGTCTGTTCATAGGTTATTTCCAAAATGACCTCCACAAATATACTCTTATGATTATTTTGAACAAAGCTTTAGACTCACACTCCACAACTTATCATTCGAAACCTTGAATTCTAATATTTCCATTCGAAACAAACATTCTCTTTCATTCCAAATCATCAATTTAGCTTTATTCAAACAAAGCTCAACCACAGTGATTTCATTTCGAATTACAGTATCAAAATCTTCAGCCAACAAAATGCCCCTTTAAAATATGTATTTCGAACCCTTTGAGAAGTACTTATTTTAAATAGATTCACAAGATTTTGATAACCCTTTTTGAATGAATCATGACACTCACTGCACATGATTTTACCCACGTCAATCAAGACGCCTTTTTGAGTACTCAACCGTTTTGGACCAGTTACCACAGCATGGTGCGTTTTAAAAATAATGATTATTATTAATCACACTTATTATCAACACTGGATCTTACGCCACCTCCCTCTGAATCCAATCAACAACTTCCACGTACTCCTAGTCCTTTTAGTGGGTGTTTACACTCACTCTATAAAACCTATCAGTTTAGTCTTTTCTTCTTTTTCTCCAAAATTTCTTAAATCCCCCTCCTCTTTGCTAAACCCCAAAACCTCCAGCAATCTCAACAATGTCTTCATCAACATCATCACAACTGAAGAAATTATCAAAGAAGAAGAACAAGAAAACCAACACAGAAACCATCATGGAGAGCAAAGTGAGTGTTTATCAGAATCAATCTGTACTCAACCCTCAAATGATCTCCAAGGAGAAAGAAATGTTGTACGCCTCTCAGGTATTAATCCCTACCACTGTTGCTGGGAAAAGGTTTGCCCTAATGGGTCCTTTAACAGTTTTTGAAATTCTGAAAGATACTAGGAAAATTTTTCCTGTTTGCTATAAATTCAAACCCCTTTTCAACAAAATGGATGCCCCTAGGGCAGGGACTGAAGACCTAAGCAAATCATCTGATTCGAAAACAACTGAAACTCCGGCCTTACCTCCAAAAGACCCTTTTATCTTAGATTATATCAAAAGTAATTTTAAACCCTTTCGATCCTGCCCACTTCAGACATAGCATACCAAAACTGGTTCACCAAGGTAGAATCCAAAAAGTCTCAACAATGGGAAAAATTAGGGATTTATAACTTAATCAAACTGTCGAAAACAGGCTTTACCTATAGTCACCCATTGCTATTCGCTTCATTGTACTTCTGGGACAGTACTTACAACACTTTCCATCTTCCAGGTGGAATGATAACACCTGCATTTTTTGATATAGCTGCCATCACTGGTCTCTCACCAGTGGGGGAAATTTACATTCCTGACAACGAAGAACATTCCAACATTATTGACTTCGATGTCAAACTGGCTAGCTTCTCAAAATTTATCAGCCATTATCACACTGAGGGAGATGAGGTCTCAGATGTAGAACATATCGCTTTCCTCACCCTGTGGCTATCACGATATGTGTTTTGCAGTAGATCTTTATAAGTAGCAAGTAGGTTCATTCCCCTAGCCAGGGATTTCCATGAAAATAGGAAAGTTTGTCTGAGTGAACTGTTACTTGTTGACCTTTATGAGAGTTTAAGGTCAGCAGTTTCTAGTTTAAAATCCCACACTCCAAAAAACATTCTTCTAGCCGGACCCTTTTGGTTGCTCCAATTATGGCTTAATTCCATGTTCGAATCTTCTTTGTCAACCGCTGATACCATCATTGAACAAGATCCAGAAATAGCTAACAGGAGCATCGAAGGCATGAGACTTCGAAAGCTCACCCCGAATGACGACAAGGATGATTTTAAAATCCAATTTTCTAAATACATCATGATCTTCTCCAAAAGACATAAATTTGAAGAATCTATGGCACCTTTTGCTCAAAGGACTTGTGGACCTTCATGGTTCACAATGCCTCTCTCAGAAGCTACCAAGAGCAAAGAGATGCAAAATATCTGGAAAGCGTTTCTTCTTCCTAGGTTAATCTCTTCAAGAATCACCCCGAACAAGAATCAGATTTTCCTCTTAGCTTATCAACCCAATTTTGTTTCTAGACAATTTGGCCTGTGCCAATTAATCCCTGAACCTTTGTTCCAAACACAAAGTGCCATCACTTCAGGCAAAACATTCAAAGCAAGAAAGGCCAAGTTGCAACAGGAACAATACCAAGATTTCGCTCAGTTCGAGCTTTTACCTTTCGAGCCAACATACTTCACAGCGAAAGGATTTCTTGAATGGTGGACTAAGTTCTACCAGACCTATATGTTTGACACACTCACCATTCAACAAAAGCTAACTGACGCGTTCAATGTGCAGGTACACTCTAAGAAAGGTATGTTCACTCATGTCAAAAAAATTAGGGCTTTTCAAAATTATTTCGAAACCACTTATGATCCCACACACTTGGAAACCACTATACATCAAGCGGCCGAGACCTTGAAGGAAAAATTTAAAGAAAAAATTTCTAAGCTCAAACTTCCTTCAGGGTTGTCACCTGAGGATAGGTATAGGTTGGCACTCGAAATGCACCCACCTAAATTTCCTAGGTTGCCTACCTCAGAACTGGCTTTGGCTTGGTTTCCTCCATACCCTTGGTGGTTCACTTGCAAAGAAATGTTCAAATACCAGCCCCAAAAGAAACCAAAGCCATCTGAGACTGCGACATGGGCTCGTTACTGGCTTCATAATTTCCCAGGACATCTTCACTATGACCTTCCTGCCATTTTGATTACATCTAATCAAGGCACATGTGTGAATGCTTGGGAAAATTCCAATTGTATTCTAATTCCCTTATCCTTAACACTTTACCTCAATTGTTTCACTTTTCAGCTATTAGGATAAAGAGTGTTACTTCAAAATCCAAGGAAGGCGACACTTCTCAACAGGCTATTGAAGTTAGTGATGATGCAATTCTAACAATACCAACAACAACAACAACTACTACAACAACAACACCGGCTGCAGCAGAAATCTCCATTCCAAAGGTAATCAACTAACCCTGTTGTTTCGAGTAAACTGAAGTTTATGAATTAGACCTAACTTTTGTCTAACCCTTTTTAGACTAGCAAACTCCCACCAACAACTCCCAAGAAACGGAAACAAGGCCCTACTGACAGGGACCCCAACGCTGATGCAAATGAGAAGGGACTTTAACTCGGTGTTTGATAAATTTATTGTTGCTCTTTTTGTTCTGACATGCGTTCTGTATTGTTGTAATTTGTTTTCTCAGGGCTTTGCCCGTTTATGTAATTTTTAAACAACCGTGGTCCTTGTGGTCACACGTTCGTTTTGTTTGATTGGGGGCCTTGGGCCCCTGTTATGTAATCTTACGTACAATTGTGGCCTTTGTGGTCGTCTTTATATTTTTCGACCGTGGTGGTCGTTTGTTTTATTATGCATCGTTTAAGCGTTTTCAACTTTGTTTGTGCATGATTTATTGTCTGTTTTGATAGCGTGTTTGTATGCCCTTCTGTTTGAGACGTTTTTGTATTGACGAAGATTGTGGGGGGTTTGCTCATTAGTTTTGAGTTCGCCGGTGTGGGGAAATTGGTCAAATGGCCAGGGTGGTTTTCGGGCATGGGCCAGAATGCAGTTCTCGTTTAGAGGACCTGAGCTCGGCGGCGTGAAATTCCCATCGCTAGCTGGGTGTTCTGCCATCGTGGTACAACAATAATGGAGCTTGTTTAAGTTTTCCATGTTGGGCCAAGTATCTTCTCATAAAAAAGAGTGGAGACTTTCCTTTTCGTTTAATTCAGAGTGCTATGCTTGTACCTGTGCATGCACGCATGGCCGAGACTAATGTGCTCGTCATTTCGATAAAGCATGTCAACTATTTTAGTTTCTTAACTATAATATTGTTTAAGTTTTTTGGAATTCCATGGTTGAGCAAGTTGTTCCCCATTTAAGTTTTCTAAGTAATAGGCCACGATACCCGTTTTTGCATGGAGGCGGTATGGCCTTCCCAGTTCACGGCAAGCTTGCCCTTGCGAGATTCTTTGTGATTTCTCTTAAGGACCTGGCTACCGACTTCAAACTCTCTTTGTATCACTCTGGCGTCGTATCTTATGGCGATTATCTGTTTGAGGGAAGCTTCTCTTAAGGCTGCCCTAATTCGGACTTCCTCGACAAGGTCGAGCTCCTCCTGTAGGGCCTTGTCGTTCATTTTTATGTCGAGGGGAGCTTTAGTATGCCTTGAAGGCTATCTGATTTCGAAGGGGATGACAACCTCGATTCTGTATGTTAGTCGGAAAGGGGTCTTCCTGGTTGATGAGTGAGATGTCGTTCGGTAGCCCCAAAGTATGTTATGTATCTCTTCGACCTATCTCTTCTTAGTTTTGTCTAGTCTTCATTTGAGACCTCGTAGGATTACCCTATTCGCAGCCTCAGCCTGCCCGCTTGTTTGAGAATGTTCGACGGAGGCAAAGGGCTGGACGGTGCCTAACTATGTAATGAATTCTTGGAATTTCTTGTCCGTGAGTTATGTTCTGTTATCAATGACAATGGCTTATGGTATGCCAAATCTGGCGAGGATGTTTCTTTTATAGAAATGGAGGATGTTTTGCACCATGATTTTGGCTAACGCTTCTGCCTCTATCCACTTGGTGAAGTAGTCAATGGCCACTATCAAGTATTTATTTTGGTTGGTTTTGACCATAAATGGTTCAAGGAGATCCATTCCCCACCAAGCGAAAGGCCAGGAGGATGAGAGAGATTTGAGCTCGTTTGGAGGTGCTAAGTGCATATCCTCGTGAAGTTGGCATTTGTCTCACTTCTTCATATACTCCCTAGCATCGTGTTGCATGTTGGGTCAGTAGTATCCTGCTCGCAATGCTTTCCTGGCGAGGGACTCTCCGCCCATGTGTTGGGCATTGATTTCTTCGTGGATCTCATGTAGGATGCGGGTGACTTTTCTTTCGTCGATGCATTTGAGGAGAGGGATGTAGAACCCTCTTCTATATAATTTCCCTTCGACTATAACGTAGGAGCAGGCTCTCTATTTGACTATATCGGCTTTCTTCTATTTGGTTGGTAGCTCCCCCCTTTGTGAGTTAATTGTATACTGGGGTCATCCAGCAGTTGCTGTCGCTGATGGCGAGCACATCTAGAACAGAGGAGGGTTTTTCGATGCTCGGTAGAGGAAGAACTTCCTCTATTACTGATTTGTTCCCTCCTTTCTTCTTTGTGCTGGCTAGTTTTGACAAGATATCCACTTGAGAATTGTGTTTGCAGGGAACTGAAATAACCGGCTGAAAATAATCAAAGAATGAAGTCACCATCGAACCTCTTTTATCCCACATGAAGGGAAAGGTAAAAGTCGAGAAAACCTAAGAAGGGATAAGTCACGGTCTTGCAACCGATAGATCGGGTAAGGGTTTATGTTATGCGAGAGGAAGGTATTAACACCCCACACGCCCATAGTACTCTTAGGTATCCACTCTTGTTATTTATCTTATGGATGTGTCTATTCTATGCTTACTGCTTATTATTGAGGAATAATGCATACAAAAGAAAAGAGAAAAGAATGTAGGGAAAATAAAGTTATGCTCGATTGGGCCCTACCCCAATGCCTACTTATCCTTTTTGAGGAATCAGAGTTACCGTAGTTCGACTCACATGTTTTTATTTGTTTTATGTTTTTTATGAACCATGTTAATTCCATCTTCTGCCGTAACTCGACCTTTGGAGACTTACGCGTTGACACAGAAGTAAATAAATCATGTCCTTACTGAAAATGGTTTTGAGATACGCCCTTAAAGCAAGATGCCGCATTTGATTGGTTTGTGTTTTGTTACATTGAAAAAAGGGTTTAAGTGTGATTGACATGTTTTATGATTTTCTAAGAAAACAAAGTTTTAATTTTAAATGCAAATGCTAAAAGGAGAAGAATAGAGTCTACGAGAGACTAGTCTATTTCTAATCCTAGTGTTATCATACTATGGTAGTCTTAAGGTCAAGGATGAAAGGAAATATCTACCTAATGTTAGCATGCATGATTTGCAACCTAAGGTCTAACTTGCATCCTAAAGAAAAAAGCACGTCCTAAGGGAGCATGGTATAGAAAGAAAATGAACAAACAATCTCGAAAGAGCACACACATAAAAAGGTAAAGAAAAGAAGCAAAATGATTTAGTCAATGAGAGCGTATCACCCGAGACAAACAAGCGGGAATAAGATGTAAAACAAAAATGTGATGTCCAAAGCGACTGAACACCTAACCAAGATATAGAAGATCGAGGTAAGAAAAAGAAGGCAATATGAATAATCACGGAGTATCAACATCAGCCAATGCGAACTCCTGACAAAATGTGAGGGTTTGATTGCAAAACCCTTCCCCACTTGACGTCTCGATAACAAGAGCAGGCATAACTCCGAAGCATCATGGTGCGTTACGAGCTAAGGATGACATAGACAAAATTGCGGGGGTTGATTGTGAACCCTCCCTGCTCGCCTCTCTTTAAGGACTTATCATCTGTAACATATGCGGGCACAAATATAAACACACGTGCGAAATACCTACTTTAAAGGTAGAAATTTTTAAATAAACACAAATAGCACACAAAAAGCACACAATACGGGATTGCCCTAAACGAGTCTTTAAATAAACCAGAGGGGTTCCTGACATGATCAACAACGGAGACCCCATCATATATCTCTACCCTAATTCTCATGGCAAGAAAAGTAGTAAAGCCCTACTTCTCATGATCTCTAGAAAGGCGGTAAAGAAATGCGATAAAGTGTGGAAAAATACAAAGGTAGTAGTGGCAACTATCAAAGCAAACAAATCGTCTAAAGCAGATGAAAGCGATGGAGACTCAAGGAGTATGCGTCGAGCAAGCTTCACCAAGAAACAAACAAAGTCAGAAACGATATCCAACTAAGGTAAAAGCAAACGCGTGTTGTGAATGCATCGTGTAATCAGAAGTTCCTACATAAAACATCATAAAATATCAGATGCATCTGGACAACATATTATATGATATGGATTTCTCAGGACGATGAGAAATAAGACGTGTCGCATCGGAAGCGAGCATAAGCCATATGCTCCGATCACATAGTAACTTGTTATGTTACATGATCGAAAGCATAAAAATGTACCTTACACAATGAACAAACTCACCAAAAATAACGGTGCTCGACAGTGTGAAAATATAAAGAAAAAAAGTACTTTTTTATTAGTTTTTTATGTGAAGAAAATTCTAAAAATACTAAAGAATTAATAGAAAATTTCTATTAAATTCTACCACTTTTTATTGTTTTTATTATATTTTTTATCATGTACTTTTATTGACAAAAATTATGAAAGAGAGATTATAACTAAAAAGACAAAATGAAAATAGAGGAAATATGGGGTGTAAAGCTGATTCATGGTATATTGTGTAGTAAACCTGGTGCTAGGCCCAACTAACTAGAGTCCATAATAATCATTTTGTTTGTGTATCAAGCTTTTACCAAAAAAAACTAATGAATTGGGCTTAGAGGAAGCAGATTTCGGCCCAGGGTATGAGTTCAGCAAGCATGAGTCCCATGACAGTTTTTGTCTTGTTTAATTTTTGTTATCAGGCTTCCCAAAAAGGTGGCAGTATGGGCTTATGGAGATAGGTAACTCGGTTAATCCATCCCAACAACACATTATACCAGCTTTTACTCAATTCATATTCCTTTATATTCATAACATTCCCTTATTGAAATAATCAAAAAAACAATAATAATAAACAATAAACTAGAATTAAAAAGATGTAAAGAGGAATGACTTAGGGATTCCAAATGTGCCGATTTAACTTCTACAAAGAGAAATTGATCCTCTTCTTCTTCCTCCATTTCAAATCGTGACGACTAACACAATTTCACAGTCTCTCATCTTCGTCCACTGATCACCACCGTGGTTTCATCACCATTCAGTCATCTCAACCTCCTGTCTCCGTTCGAATCAATGTTAGACCTGTGCAAAGGCTTCGATCGAAGCTCCGATCAGAACTACAACTTAGAGATTCAAGATCCAGCAATGGCGGTGAGAATTCGAGGAAGAAAAAATGTGAAGCAAATGCTAGCTAGCCGAAACTAGTAAAAGATAACATCAATCAAGAGTAGAAAGCCTACTGATCGGAGAACTTCCGATGCATTTTTGACAGCGACGAACAGGAAAGAAAACCAGAGATGCCGAATTGTATTTGAGGTATGAAATCTTTGATTCTTCTCTTACGATGCTTCCATCTTCTTCTACCTTTGAGTGATTTATGAGTTGTGTGTCCTTGTGCATGAAGACGATGTGAAGGAAATAGTACTGGTGATGGTGAATGCAGAGAGATGTTGATGAAGATTTAAGGTGCGGAAGAGAAGAAAGGTTGGTTGTGATTTGCAGAGAGAGAGGGAAACGATGGAAGTTACTGAGAGAGAATGAAGATTGAGAGTGAAGGTTGAAGACGATGATGGAAGTTGGAGATTACCGACGATGATGAAAGGTTGATTCTTTTTTGTTATGAATGAATCGTATCCCTCCTCCTCTTTATGTTTTCTGTTATATCTTCTGTTAGAAGTAGTTAGAAGCAGTTAGGGGGTTGGCTTGAGTTTAAGAGTCAGTTAGAAATTTCTGTTAGAGATTAGTTAGGTAGTTTGGAATCTGGTTACAGTTAGTTATTCTATTATGATCTGTTGCATTTTCAGAGAGGGAGGGAGGGAGTTTTTGTGCCTTTTCATTTTTTATTCTGTTATGTGTCCATTAGAAACAGTTAGGGGCTATTCTGAAAGTTAGTTATGGTAGAAAAGTTAGTTGGAACTATTAGCTTGGTTTTGAAGTTTCTGTTTTGACAATTAGATGAGCTAGCTGCTAGTTGGTTAGGAGTTGTTAGAAAATTATTTGGAGTTGGTTATTTGCAAACTGGTCGTTTGTTAGTTTGTAATTCTTTTTCTGATTCCATTTTTGATTCTCACAGCTCTCTCTTCTCCTTCTTGCATCTCTGTCTTCATTCTAAACCGATGCAGCCTGTTTCAATTAGTTTGGATTGGTGATGTTAACGAATGCAGAGTAATTGTTTTGTTTTGAGCTGAAATAACATTGCAACCACTGTTTTTATGTTAATGGCATAATTCTTATTTTCTGATTGTTAAAACACATGCAAGGCCATGGATGTATATGGATTATAAAATCTGTTTTGGTTATTGTGGATGCAGATAATATTAGACACTGGTGGTACAAGAAAGTATATAGCTTAGTGCTGGCATAGTTTTGTACATAGTTGTGACAATTGGGCATGAAGACAAAATGGAGTCTTCAAGAATGAAATGTGAAGCAAAGTGGAATCAAGATGACGAAGAGGAAGTTATGATGAAGCCTAGTTTTGAAATTTAGGTTTAATATGTACTTCCATGTAACTTCCTTGATGTAATGGCAATGTAACCTGATTTTGTGATGGAACCTCCCCATGTAGTGAATTGAATTGAAGTTGTATTTGTATTTTTCTTGTAATGTGACTTTGAAGGTTTAAATGATAATTTCTTCATACATTCAAAGTACCCCTCTTTCAAATTGAAATTCCTTTCTTTTTCTTTTGAATGAACCATGGAAATGTCTTGATAAAATTCATTTGAACTTGACATGATGATATTAGATGGGGCTTGGATGATTTTGAAGTTTGACTAGGTATTGTAGCTTGTGTATTTGTAGTTTTGAATGAAAATGGCTGAATTTTGTTTGATACAAACCACTTTTGTAAATAATCTTTAATCAATGATGAATGACTTAAATCTTGAAACTTGTGTGCCAAGAAAGACATATGAATGAACCTTCCATCTTTAGCAAGCTTGAAATAATTCTTGACAAATCATATGCTTGAGAACTTGGATCCAATCAATTAATTTTGAACAGAAATTTGAATTTGCGAAATCACTTGAATCGACTTCTAATCCAAATCATTTTGAACCCTTAACGTCAATCACTAATCCAAGTAATCTTGTATTACACGCCACAAGCAATTGAAAGAATAAACATGTCTTGAACAAATTGAATCTACGAGTTCATCCCTTACACCATGACTTGCACTTGTATTTCAACTCAACATAACAACAATTCCTTGAGAAATCCCTGAAGATAAGAACTAAGATTTGAAGCATAACAGGGATGAAAACCTTAAATCTAGTCTTTAATTGATGAACCATAAAAAAGTTTAAGCAAAGGACCAAAGCCCTAATTCCACAATATATGCTCAAGAGGAAACTGATGAACCAAGCAGAATTGCTGCGTAAACCTTCAAACCACCTAGAAGCCCTAGCTTCCAACCATGATTATTGAAGAAACTAGTTAAATCAACCTTGAATGAAGATGAGAGCCTAAAAGCATAGAGAACCCCAATTCTTTAAAATCCCTAATGGATGTATGATGAATTTATTTATTAATGATGCATGATGTGTTAAATGACCTAATGGAGGGTAGGTAGATGAAATGAGAAATGCAAGATGCGTAAGCCAAATAAAAAGCAAAAGGGTATGAAAATTTTGGGGTATTACAGTTGTCCCTATTTAATCGTCTTAAACCTGAAAGTACGATTGGCACATGCCTTTCGGACGTTCAAGGTAAAAGATGATTAAATACCAAAGGCCAAAAATTTGTTTTGAAAGAAAGCGTGAGTGTTTACTTATTTTTATTTTTTGTGATATCTGTTGGGGAAAGAATTTTTTTTGTTTTCCAGTGAGAAGATGAAGATTGGACTTATAACGTAGCAATATAGCCTAATATAAGACAGATAGTCTCGTAACATGGCGTGATACCAATACAAGACAAAGGTTGGACTGGTAACATGGCGTCATGCCAATACAAGGACAAAGAAGACTTGTAACATGACGTGATGCCAATACAAGACAAAGTTTGTACTTGTAACGTGGCGTGATGCTAATACAAGGCAAAGAAGACTTGTACTGTGGTGTGGTGCCAATACAAGACAAAAGTTGGATTTGTAATGTGGCATGATGAAAATACAAGGAAAAGGTTGGACTGGTAATGTAGCGTGATGCCAATACAAGAATAAAGAAGACTTGTAATGTAGCGTGATGCCAATACAAGACAAAGATTGGACTTGTAACGTGGCGTGATGCCAATACAAGGACAAAGAAGACTTGTAATATGGCGTAATGCCAATACAAGGAAATGTTGGGATTATAATGTGGCGTGATGCCAATACAAGACAAATGTTGGACTTGTAACGCGGTGTGATGCCATTACAAGGAAAAAGTTGGACTTGTAACGTAGCGTGATGCCAATACAAGAAAATAGAAGACTTGTAACGTGGCTTGATTCCAATATAAGACAAAAGTTGGACTTGTAACATGGCGCAGTGCCAATACAAGGACAAAGAAGACTTGTAATATGACGTAATGTCAATACAAGGAAATGTTGGACTTATAACGTGACTTGATGCCAATATAAGGACAAAGAAGACTTGTAACATGACATGATGCCAATACATGGAAATTTTGGATTTGTAACGTGGCATGATGCCAATACAAGGAAAAGGTTAGACTTGTAACATAGAGTGATGCCAATACAAGGAAAAGGTTGGACTTGTAACGTAGTGTGATGCCAATACAAGGAAAAGGTTGGACTTGTAACGTCGTGTGATGCCAATACAAGGACAAAGATAGACTTTTAACGTGGCGTGATGCCAATACAAGGACAAAGATAAAACTTGTAACGTAGCGTGATGCCAATACAAAACAGAGGTTGATACGAAAAGATGACGGATGAGATCTACGGACGACCTATAATCCAAAGGTGAGACCGTTGATTATGATGCGACAATTGAAGGTATAAGGGATAAATGTCTGTATTGATTTCATTTGATCTAGAGTCAAAATAGACACGGGCGTGTATTTTAAAAAGATAAAACGAACGAGAGTTCAGAAAACTGACATAGACGAGTATTGGAATTTGAATTAATTGTCAAATGGGAATCAACTACCAGGTTAGAACTGGGATTAAAATTGGTGTATTGATTTTTCCGAGAATTCAGGGGTACAAGGTACTGGCACCGTTGGTTGGGCATTGTGAAGGTGAAGGTTATCAGCTAGGGCTTGGGAGAGATATCCTCTTGTGGTTGAATGTACTGCTGTCTTTGAACGATTTAGGTCTTTAGTGTAAGGTATCTGATCTAGCTTATGCTTCGTATGCATGTTTGAATTTCTTTTACCGCAAAGACCCATTCTGATAGATCAGCTACACGCTTTTGAAGATGCAATGTTATGCAGTGATAACTATATGCAATGCAAAAAAGGAAACTTCATGGGGATAAGCGAAGGCTCGTTGGGAACTGTTGCTCATCACCGGGGATGCCAATAAGAACTAGCGCTGGAAACTCATGGTACCAAAGATCATTGGGGATACTAATAAGAATTTGTACTGGGGAGCTCATGATACCGAATATTATTGATGACTTCGCTGAAGATTGAATTACTGACGAAGCGAGTTTTCAGGTACGTCGCTGAATTCTGAATCATATTATCGGGGACCCTACATCCTGAACCTCTCGGAGGATGGTAGAACTGAATATGTCGAGGAATAAATATCGAACACCATGTGGATCTCTTAGAGTACATGCCCAAAGTTTACGCCACATTGGGGAACTACCTCTTAAATCACTTAGGGATAAAAAGATGGACATGGACGTCTGTGAATGCCCCAATTTAACTCTACGAATGCCTCTGTTTACTCCCCTGGGGATATACTTGCGCGTGCTAAGTCAAACAACGACTCTGAACTTTCTGAATTCTCTTGGGGACTCGGGTTTGAAATTGTCTATAGTAGATGAAGGCGGATACACGTGCTGGCCAGGTCAGGGTGACTGTTATCAGTTGCTACCTGCAATAAAACAACACTTGGAATGCATACGACACTCCCTCGTGGTTATACATCAACGTAAGGTTAAGCTTTATATTAGCTTGGGAGTTTTTATTTCCCATATTTCTAATGCAATGTTTAATAACGAATAAAATACATTTCGCATAAAAAAACATTTTATGATAATAAAAGACAACTTTTTGATGAAAACAAACTTTATTGATTGGTCCATTGTTGTACCCCAATTTGTTCCCCTAAGATCCCTTCAATATAACATGTTGATTCAATTACAACAAGATCACATTAGGGCTTTCGGTTCTCCTCCCTATCTTTAGCTTTGCTCTTTGAGAGATCACCAAGCACCTTGACCTGTTTTTCTCTTGTGATTATGCATGTTTTGTTTTGACTTTCTTTCTAATTAACAAAATGCAATGTTGGTTTGTCTTACTTGTTAATAATGTAGGTAAAGACAATATGGCTTAGCAAGTTGATCCATGGGTTCATGAGTTTATTTCCATGCCCTAGTAAATAAAGTTTGAGAAATCCAAACCTCACCATTGAAGTTATTTTGGAAGAAATGGGATGGCAAGGTTTATTTTGGTCCACTACATTTCAAAGTTATCAAAATTGATTCAAAAGTACAAGGGGTTGATTGAAGAAGTTGTCATGGTTGGACAATGTCTTGTTCCCATTGGTCACAAGTGCATATTTCTCTCAATTCTCAAGATATGGAAGTGGTTTTTGTTGATATGAGTTCTCATTATTATCCTCAACAACTTCTATCTACAAAGTAAAAGTGTTGGTACAAGAAGGTTGTTCAAAATTGTCAAAGTTCCTCAAAGCATTTTCTTGATCTAGGAGCTAGGGTTTTGAACTTCAAAGAAGTATATCTTGCTCATCTTTTGGTCTTTTTGAGTGATTCCAGAAACATATTTCTCTTAAAATGGTTATTAACAAATCACTTCAAAAGTTTCAAGGAATTTTCATGTGGAAGAAACTTGATGATGAAGAAAGATTACAAGTCCTCCAGATGAACCCCCAACTTTCCATGTGTGACTTCAAATGATCATAACTTGGTCAATTTTTTATCATCTTGAGCCCACTCTTTTTCCACAATGATCTTGAGGATGTGAACTTTATTCCTTCTTTTATATTCAAAATGAGAAAATGGATGGAAGATGCCCTAAGGATACAAAAGATTATAGGTCATTTCATGATGTTTTTTGCCAACTTCAAAAATTTATAACTCTCTCAATTTTTGGATATTTTGAATGGTTCAAGTTTCAAAATGTCATTCAAGAGGTCTATTTCATTCCATCTTTTTTAGTCAAGAGCAAATTCCAAGTGTAAGTCCATGTTTGGATGCAAAACATTATAGGTCACTTTTGAAGACAAATTTGAAATATTTCTAAGTATGGAAAGTCAACCTTTTTCCCCCAACATTGACTCAATGCAACTTTCAGCTCAAGCATCCATTTGATTTATTATTCTTCCATTTCAAAGCTTGTAACCTCATCTTTCTAAAGCATCAAGAATCATGCCCCAAGACCCCTTGAGTTGAAATTGCCATTATTTTGAAATTGGTAACTTGGAACTGAATTTCTCACAAAGTCAGAATTTTGAAATCCATAATATGGCATTTAATCACAAGATTTATGCGTGTTTTTGATCTAAACTTGATTAACAAACTTGCTAGAAGTGTTTAGCACCTCAAAACGCAAAGATTGGATGAGTTTTAGTGAAAATGAGATCACACTTCACTCGTGCACCAGGTTCACACGAATTCCCTCCAAAATGCATCATTCACTCTTCCTTTTGATCCCATTTGCTTCTCCTATAAATACATGAATTATCCCATTCATTTTCTCAAGCTTGGATAGCCAGAATCACCCTGCCAAACTTGCTCCATAACTCAATTTTCTGTAACTTCAAAATCAGTGTTCAAGCCTTTTCAATCCAATTTTTCTATCAATTCACCTTTCTTGATCTTCCCTGAAGCTAACCATACAATTACCTTCAAGAATCGGGCCCTATATTGCTCCCTAGAAGTCCAGTTTCAGAGCTCTGCAACTCAATTTCAATAGGTCGATTTCTCCATCAATTCTTCAAAACTTTGATATCATTGTGAAGCTCTCATTGCCCTAGTTCTAGTTGCAACACTTACTTTTATTTGGAAACACGTTTTGACTATGAAGTTTCAAATCCCTTTTCAAAATATTCCTTCCAAATTGCTTGAGCTACAGTTTATATAAATTTGTCGCGAATATGTGGTTGTCTTCGTCTTGAAGAGACGAAGCGAATGACATAAGTCTGAGCTTCTGATTTTGCAGTTTGAGAGACCTGCAATTCACGTTGGCTGGAGGTTGAAGATGATCAACATGTCATCTTCCAACCAATGAAAGCGTGTCACTTGTTTTTTTTTTAAATCTGATTTAATTAATGATTTAGTGCTTTATTCACTAAAGTCCATAACATGCACAGCGTGCCAGGTCCACTTGATATGTTTACTAACGTGTTTTGACATTGATCTGATGGCCCATATTTTTTTGGTTTGATATTTTATTTTTTGATTTTGATTTTAATTGTTTTAAATTTCAATAAATCATAGAAAATTCATTTTTAGTCCAAAAAATCTGAAAAAATTATGAAAAATATTTTTGATTTTTCTCTTTCTGATTTTTATTTTTTCACAATTTTATTTTGTGTTTTGATATTTTTTTTATAAACTTTCACTTTATTTGAATTGTTTTAAATGTTTAAAAATACTTTTATGCATTTTGAAATTCTGAAAAAAATTATGGAATGATCCAATGGTATTGTGACAAATATTGGTGACCTCATTTATTTTTTATTTCTGACTGTTATTTTTTATCATTCTTTGGTTTATTTTAATCATTTCTTTTAATTTTAAAAAATGGTTTCGGACTTTAAAAAATTACCAAAAAATTTGTAAAAATATTTGAGTCATTTTCTGATTTTTCTATGGTCTTACTTTTTATTTTCTTGATTAATTTGAACATAGTTGATATTTTTCTCTTTTATTTTTATTTTAGAACATTTAAAAACCTTTTTAATGTATATATATTAAATGCAATATTATTTTGTGATTATTTTCTTGATGATCTTGGGTTGAATTTTTGATTATGAACTTTGTTAACATCATTGGATCCACGGTGTTGAGTTTAACTCCATAAAAATGGATGAATGATTTTAATAATAGTTTGATTAAAATTTAATTCAAATGTGGTTTGTATATTCTTCCCCACCCCTCTTCATCTTATCCCTTTCTTATTGCACTAAGTGTTATTGGAGCATGATCTCTATATCATGTCTCAGAATAAATAGTGCATATATTGCTATTGACCGACCTCAAAATAGGTGCGACTTCTATATAAGTCCACTTACGATTTCTTAACATAGCGCTAAATTTTGTCCCGATTCGAATAAATGATCATTCGTGACTCAAACCTATGTTTGCAAGCCTGAGTATGTTAATTTGATCCCTTTGATTCAATAACTTTGAGATTCATTGTGTGGAGGCTTTGGTTCTACCAATCCTCTAATGGATCTACAACACTTTTGGTCAACGCGAATCACTTAAACATTGTTGATCATTAAATGGTACTTGTGAGGATTTCAAATGGATGATATACTTGACAAAAAGCAAATGCAACTTGTTGTGTGGAGGCTTTGGTTCTACCAATCCTCTAATGAGTTCCAAATGCAAGTTTCAAGATGGTCATCCAACTAACCACTAATTATTAATTTGTTTCACTTTATGCTTTTATTTTTTATGCTTTATGTACCATTTACTTTAAGCATTACATTTCATGTTATTTGTATTTTGCTCACTAGAGCATTTATATCCTTGTTATCTTTTTATTTTGCTCACTTGAGCCTTTCTTTTCTGTTTCAAGACACCTAATAATCAACATGAACCCTAAAAAAGTTTTAATAATACTTGAACTATTTGGTTACTATCCTTAGCGTTATGGAGTATTGGACTTCTTGGACTTAGGGTTAGAAACCTTAGCCTATGTTGGAGACCTTGTGACCTTAATTGATATTTTGTCTGGAGATCTTGAGTTTTACCTCAAGATATTGGGTTGTTTGTTTGTTTGTGTGCAGATTATCATTATTACACTCTTTGTTTGTAATTTGGAATTCACTCATATACAATCGTTACTCTGCCCAATTTTTTTTGAATACTTAATACACTTGAAGTTTGGTTTTTCTCAAGAGGTCTAGTATCTTTGCTTGCTTGGTTCCAATCCAAGGAATGGGAATTCTATCTTGACTCATAATGTCAAATATTGACTTCTTGTTGGTTAGATGTTTCTTATCCTTAGCTTTTTACTTTATGCTTTAGGATAGTCTCTTCTTCTCCTCCCATCTTCTTTAATTTCAAAAATCTTCTTCCTCCTTTTGAAAACTCTTCTTGTTTTTAAACTTGAACCACTTTCATAATAAACTTGGACTTAGGTCCATGCATTTTCAAAACCTTTTCATAAACAAACTTCAATCAACTTAATAATACTTTGACATTTTTTTTGTGAGAAGACTAAAAGTAAATCAATCTCATTTTAAACTATTTTACCATTTTAGCATTTTATTTTAAAATCTTTCTCAAAAGATTAGACTCTTATCAATTCTTGTAGTAATACAAACAACTATACTTCTATAATATGCAGTAAAGTGAGATATTTTTCACTTGGGTGTTAAGTGAGACATTGTTGATTTTAAAATCCAAGCCATATCCTCCACTTTGAGATGATGCAAATTCCCCTTTCTCATGATTGTGGGTAGTAAGTATGTTTTCCACACGGGAAATGACGATGATGTCTTATCTCATAAAATTAACCAATACATTTGTGTTTTAAATTTTTTAAAAAGGTGAACTACGTGTACCCTGATCCCCTATTGCACGAAAGGTTGTACATAGGCACTAAAGGTTCGCAACCGCGGCGGTTACAAAAATCATAAAACTACTTCTTTTCTCACCTCTACCATCTATTTTTCGTACAACATTTTATAGCCAAAATATACAGATTTTTTTTATAAAGAGGTTACTGCGGAGTACCGTAGATGTTTAGGGTGCTAATACCTTCCCTTTGCATAATCAAACCCTTACCTTGAATCTTTCCCCCTCTTTTTGGGTTACTCGCTCTTTTCCCATTCCCTTGGAAACAATAAAGTGCGGTGGCGATTTTTATTTTGATCTGTGTAAGTCTAGTCAATCCAATGGCTTAGTCTTAAACATTTCTACCGCTACACCTATGAACAAGCATTGGTACAAGGACACAACTCATATATGAGGTAGTTGAGGAAAAGAAACAAAAAATACAGTAAGTACAAATGGCAATGAGATGCTCGAATTTTTATTAAAACCGGTGTTGCTATAGATCACATATCCTCAGTAGTCTCAATGCCTTGTCTCTGAAGAGTAGTACTTGGACCAATCAATTCACTTCCAAGGTGCTATATATGTGCATGCGTCATTCTTGAAGAGTGTTCAAACTACAATCTCTCGCTTATGATCCCTAACTTTTGCTTGGACCGCCCTTTTGGGTTTTCGATCCAACGGGATACCCATTTTTGCCTAAGTCGCCCTTTCGGGTTTTCGACTTAGCGGCTTATTAGTTTTTTCATTTTATCCCAAATTTTTGCTCAAACTTTCCTATTTTTATGTCCATTGGGATACCCATTTTTGCTTAAGTCGCCCTTTCGGGTTTTCAACTTAGCGGGTCTCTTTATGCGTAGTATTTTTTGATGGAGTCTGAATTGACTGGGAGTGAAACGTCTTCCCCATCCATGTCTGTCAAGATTATAGCACCTCTTGAAAAGGCTCTCTTCACTATATATGGTCCCTCTTAATTGGGAGTCCATTTCCCCTTGGATCATAATTTCTTTGCATGACAACCTTTCCAAAGACTAGATCACCAAGATATAACTTCCGAGGACGGATCTTCTTGTCAAATGCTCTTTTCATCCTCTATTGGTACAACTGGCCATGACAGATGGCTTCCAGGTATTTTTCATCAACCAAATTGAGTTGGTCAACTCTTGTCTAAACCCATTATGCCTCATCAAGCTTAGTTTCCATCAGAACCCTCAATGAAGGAATGTCCACTTCGACAGGAAGCACTACGTCTGTACCATAGATAAGAGAAAATGGATTTGCTCCCATTGGAGTATGCACAGACGTTATGTAACCATGCAGAGAAAAAGGCAGCATTTCATGCCAACCTTTGTACATTTTGACCATCTTTTATACGATCTTCTTTATGTTCTTGTGAGCAGCTTCGACTGCACCATTCATCTTTGGTCGATACAGTGATGAATTGTGATTTTCAATTTTTGAATCTTCACATAACTCCTTCATCATGTTGTTATTAAGATTATAACCATTACCAGTGATGATTCTGTGAGGAATTATGTGACATATGATTTCCTTCCTGATGAAGTTGGTAACGATCTGTTTGGTTACATTCTTGTATGAAGCTGCTTCCACCCATTTGGTGAAATAGTCAATATCCACTAGAATTAAGCTATGACCATTTGAAGAACTCAGTTCAATCCTTCCAATCATGTCAATTCCCCACATTGCAAACAACCATAGTGAAGTCATAGCATTCAAAG
The DNA here is from genome assembly GCA_948472305.1 of Vicia faba. Lineage (NCBI taxonomy): Eukaryota > Viridiplantae > Streptophyta > Magnoliopsida > Fabales > Fabaceae > Vicia > Vicia faba. The sequence goes on along the minus strand of OX451736.1, from coordinate 777,678,361 downwards.
GAGTTGGAGGAACATGGATTATGTCTGCATACACCTGACATTTGTGGCATAATTTTCTGTATGCATAATAGTCACTCTCTATTATCATCCAAAAATACTCTGAGCATAGGATTTTCTTTGCCATAGAATGCCCGCTCAAATGAGTCCTGAAAGAACCCTCATGGATCTCCTTTATGACCGACTCTGCTTCGTGTCTATCCACACATTTGAGCAGAACCGAGTCATAATTTCTCTTATACAGGATGTCTCCTAATAAGATGAATTTCGATGCTAACCTTCTAAGCATACACTTATCACAAGTTATAGAATTTTCAGGATACTCTTGCTTCTCAAGGTACCTTTTGATGTCGTAATACCATGGCTTTTTGTTAGACACATCCTCGGCCGAGAGACAATGAGAAGGAAAGACATGTGCTGGCTCTTTGTAATGGAGAATATGTATACTAGGCGCCTGATTCGAAAATCTCACTATGAACATCGATGCTAAAGTAGCTAAAGCATCGGCCAACTGATTCTCGTCTCTAGGAATATGTTCAATGGTGATTTTCATCAAAAGCGGGTATCAGTTATAGGATGTAGTCTCTGTACAGAATCAAACTGGGGTGCTTCATTTCCCAATCACCTCGTACCTGATGTATGACCAAAGCGGAGTCTCCAAAGACTTCAAGGATTTTGATTTTAAGGTCGATGGCTGCCTCAAGACCCATCACACAGGCTTCGTATTATGCCATATTGTTCGTACAATCTAAACATAACCGGGCCGTAAATGGTGTATGAGTATTGCATGGAGAAGTCAGTATTTCCCCAATGCCATGACCTACTGCGTTCGAGGCACCTTCCAAGGTAAGAGTCCATCACTCTTTCGGATCGACCCCATCATAATCATCAAGCTTCATAACATCTTTGTCAGGAAAGTCAAATTTCATCGAATGATACTCTTCCATGACTGATGAGCGAGATGATCTGCAAGAACACTACCCTTGATAGCCTTGTGTAACACATTGATAGCCATCGGGAAAGTCTTCCTGTGAGTGCTGGTTTTTCAAAGGTATACTTTATCGGGTCCATCTTCGACATCAAAAAAGTCGTGTATGTCAGCATATACTGTCTTAGATGTTGAGCTTTGAAGCCACCGGCAGAAAACACAGAGCCGCCACCGAACTTTATTTATCCCAAAGGAAGGGGAAATATCGATAAAACCACAAGGGAATGGATAAGATGGTCTTGCGACCAAGAGAAAGGGTAAGGGAGTCAATTATGCGAGGGGAAGGTATTAACAACCCTTACATCCATTGGACTCAACGAGATCCATTTTGTTTGTTTGTCTTAAAGGGTGTGAATTATCTACAGCTATGCTTGCTAAAAGGGAAATGAATGGTTTTTGATTATTGCGTTCGTGAGGGTTTCGCGACCCTTTGCCTACGTATCCAACGAAGGAATCAGAACACCGTAGTTCCCCTAGAAAATGATTGATTTGTTTGTGTTTTTTAGTGGGTGGCGTTAACGCACGCATTCTAGCAATAGGCACGACCGGTATCACGGTAGAACGAAGATAACATGCCCTTGGGGGGAGTTTTGATTGGTTGAGTGTTTTGAGAGTTTTAGAATAAATTCAAGTAATGATTAAAAGCGTTTTTGGATTTTTGATTTGTGAATGTCAAGTTTTAATTACAAAAGGAAAGGGTTAAGAGGGAGACTAGAAGCCTAATTGTTTGTTATATACTAGTGGTGAGTTAAAAGTCTATTTCGACATAAGGCGATCGAAACGGGGTTTAATCGCCTCATGGAGGTACCTAAGGGAATATGATACCGAAGTTGAGCAAGCAAATAAAGAAACTAAGACCCTAAATATTTATTGTTTTAAGAAAAATAGTACTATAATATTTTTACAACTTATTGTGAAATGAGTATCGAAACCTAATTTTAACTTATTTTGGATATTAAATAAAACAAATTGAATTAAAGAAAATTAAACAAAAGATTAAGTAAATAAAAAAATGAAAAAAAATAATTAAAACAAACATGTTTTTGTATTTTTTTTCCTCATGCAATAACTATGTAAAGAAAAGAGATTAAATGAATATTTGTTTAAGAAGTATATGGTATGGTACATAAAGATAAAGCCTAAAGAACTAAAAAAAATCTGGAAAATGCCCCAGCAGGGGTTGAACCCGGGTCCCCAAGGTTTATTACTAGATGCTTTGCCAGTTGAACTATGCTGTTTATTCGTTGTAACCACGCTTCTATTAGTAAATAATGGGAAGATGACAAAAAAACATTGGATTAACAGGCCCAATGGGCCAACCGGGTTTGAAAGGACAAGGAGGAAAAAAAAAGAAAAAAACAAAAACCCTAATGTGTATGTTGGGGCGCCGCTTAAGCTGCCCGGGAAAGGGTCAAAAAAATTAATTGTTTTTAATTCTGATCATTTTCCAATTAGCTCACTTAAATGTAAATGAATTATTAAATCTAATCTCTCTCTTGGCTTCTCTCAGTCGCTCAATAACACTCTTCTTTTCACCGATTCTCTTCCCTTTTTCTTTTCTGTTTTCAATGGAACAACAACAGCTAAAGCGTTACCTTACTCTCTCGATCTGCATGTTTTCCCTCTCTAACTCCACTCAAACTCCATGCTCATCTTCTCAATCGCATCTTGTTTAAACCCTTCTTCTCTCCTTCACCCTAAATCTCAACCGTAATTGACAAAAACCTAACCTAATCCAAGGTGAAATTAAATTTCTGAGAGGTTTCAAGGCTCAGATCATTGGGATTATTATTCAGCAACCTCTACAATACACTATGATATCAAAAGAATAAAAAAAATGGAGAAGAAAGCACCAACCTACAAAGTCATGGCGTACTTCGATGAAGAGGTGTGGCGAGACTAAGCTACAAGAATTCCAGAGAGGAGAATCTAGCCAGGTACGGTTACGATGAAATGTCTGATTCTGACCTTCTCCTTCTTCTGAATTTCCTCACTGTTGTTCTTGCACGTGTTTGTCTTTGCTGAAACTGGGTGTTGTTCTGTTATTATTTCTTTTTTTTGATGCTTTGCGTTGTGTTGGTTCTGAGTTGTCGCAGTTGTTTTGCAGGTATTGTAGGTGGTAAGGTTGTGCATAGGTTTGGATTGCAAAGGCTTGGAAGAAGCTTATGCACAGGTTGATGGAACTAGTTGGGTGGAAAACTTGGACTGTAAGAGGAAGACTTTTGTTGCAAATTTTTGACAGAACTTCAATGCATTTCTTCCCTTTTACAGTTTGCTGGCTGTGTGTTATTGGGTTTTTTGTGTTCTCCTTATTCCGGTTCTCTGGCTCTTGTGTGTGTAGCTGGTATTTTCTCTTAGACTTCTCAGAAGTGTCGATCTGCACAGGTAAGTTTCTCCTCTTTGTTTTGCTTCTGTTTCGATGCCCTCTTCCTACTCCCTGTGCGTTTACTGTATTGACTTTGTTGTGCTTGTGGGATTTGGCTTAAATGGTTTTGAGTAATGCGAGTATCATGAATGTGGCTTGCAGTACTGTATGGTTGAGAAGAGTTTATAAGGGTTTGAGCGGGTTAAGGTATTGATGGGGTGAAATTTCAGGTAAGGTAAAATGGTGTTTGGCTATGGAGTGATGTTTGAACTGAAGTTTGGATTGATGTAATTTTTTTCTGGTTTTTTGACTGATGCAACTTTGACAGTTTTTTTGGTTTTTTGATTGATGTTGTTTTTGACAGTTTGTGGTTTGAAGTTTTGGTTTTTGGTTTTATAGTTTTTTCTTAGAAAAATCCCCCCTTCACTATGTATTTTGGCATCTGTTATATATCCTAGAGAAAAGATTTTGGGGGGAAACTAAAGCATGATTTTGAACTCTTTTGCTATCCTGCTTGGTCACTTTTTCATGCTGCTTTTAGCTTGCCTATTTGGTGCAAGTTTTGAACAGGTTTTGACAATTTTGTTGGACAAGAATGTGCAGGTATTTTCTTTCTCTCTCTTACCTCTCAATGATGTAAAGCTATTGCTTTTATTTCTTCTTAAAGTTCTGAAGGGTTTGCGCATTTGGAAAATGATGAAGCTAGGGTGTTTTGGCTGCTTGCACTAATGTTTTATTTAATATGATGCTGCATTTGCTTTGTCATAGTTGAGTTGCTTTTTGTTTTAGCTTGTGACTTATTTCCGGTTGCCTTGGGCTGCTGTTACATTGTTTGCTAGCCTGCTATGCTGTTCCTCTACCCTGCTATGCTGCTGTACCTTTGGCTAGCCTGCTATACTTGTTTCGCTAGCCTGCTTGTTACTTTCTTTGTTGTTCTGATATGCTTGTTGTGCCTTGGCCTGCTGTGTTGTTCGCTTTGCTAGCATGCTATGCTGTTTTTGTGTTGCGCGCTATGCTTGTTGCTTTGGCTTGTTAGCTGCCATGCTGCCTTGGCTTTGTTTGCTGCCTGTTCTGTTTGTTTTGCAGCAGTAGAAAAAATAGAATATTTGCAAATTTCTTTTCTTTTTTTCTTTTTGTGAACCAAAAGGCACAAGCTTTTTGTGATTTGCAATTGGGAGAGGGAAAAAATAGTCCATGATTAAACAAACTCCCTTTTAATCTGATTCCAAATACAAACCCTTATGATGAGATATCAATTAATTAATTCTTGTTTGAAATTTTTATATGCTTGATCGCTAACTTTTCTCTTTTTCCTTGTTTCATGAGCACGATTATTGGACGGTCCAAAGCGAGATTGAACGATGAAAATACCATGGCGAGGAGTGAAGATGAAGACTTGAAGATGAAGACTTGAAGAAATACAAATTATTTTTCTCTTTTCTTTGTAAACAAAACAAATGTAATTTGTATTCCAATAATTGTAATTTATTTTTTTCATACGCTCTATAATCAGTCCAAAAATGTAATGAACACGAAAGGTTGAATGATACGTTTTTTGAATGAATTCTTTTGTATGGAAATCAAACAACTCTCGATCTTGTTTAAATTCTGAAATTCTCTCTTGAATAATGAGAATGCGCATCTCAACTTTGTAACTTAAATCTCAAGAAATCGTGAATAATGGTTATAGCTTGTACTCCAAATAAATCACGCGCCTTATCTTTCGAAATCCAATCAAACTCTCAAACAAAACAAATGCTTAAGAATTTAATTCCACTGGTTAAATTGAACCCCAAAACACCAGACGCTTGAACCTTGATCTTTATATCATGCCTGAACCACACTTGCACTTCTCGACCAGAGACCTAATTTTTGATATTCAGCCTACAATAACTTGTAACTTAAGCAACAAAAACAAGTCTTGATTACCATGAACCTTTAACCTCATTTCCTGAAATGCTCGAACTCCACATTTGCCAATTCAACCTCCAAATTCTCGACCCAATGGCTTAGAGACTTAAAGAATAAACTTGAAATGCGAGGATGTGAAATTCTTGACCTAATGCACTGAGCTCTGAGCCATCTTCGGGGAAGGCGAGAGAGACATCTTCCCAGCAACCAAAAACTCGAAACCCTAGCCTATTGACCAACATCCACAGGGAAATAAACCCTAAACAAGGCTCCGATAGATTGAGCGAGAACCAACCTTGTGACGTGATGACAAATTTCATTCCATGATCCGCTAATCGAGAACCAGATGCGCTTCCTTTTTAACCTGATAAGAAAACCTCAAAACAAGATTAGACATAAAGAGGGCACAACCCTAAAACTTTAAACCAAAGCGCCTGATTCCCTGAGATGCGGGATATGCAAATGACTGAATAATAAAATGACGCAAATGGAATGCAAAGTTCAAAGCCAGACAAAAATAAAAGAGATAGGGCAAATTTGGGGTACGACAGCTGCCCCTATTTAATCATCTTAAACTTGAAGGCGAGATTAGCGTCAGCCTTTCGAGAGTTCAAGGTGGAAGATAATTAAATACCAGGACCCGAAATTTGCCCTGGAGAGATGGTGTGAGTGCTATTCACTAGTGTGAATGTCTGCTTGGGGAAAGACAAACTGGCCTTCTGGTGGACTGACCATGATGGATAAAACATGGTTGAAAAAAAAGGGAGCTTGTACTGGGTTGACGGTACCAATACAAGGTTCTCGAGGGAGTGAGTGGTAGAGTGACTGAAAAGATATGGTTGACAATATCACGGTGACTGGAGGTAAGAAACTTAAGGATAACACAAAGGTAAAGTCTGCGGAAGACTTAAGACCCTAAGAATATGGCGCAACGGCAAGATCTACGACCTTAAAAAAACATAACGTGATGGTAAGATCTACAGACGATCTACGACCCCTAAAAAATATGACGCGAAGGTAAGATCTACGAACGATCTACGACCTTAAAAGGATGACGCGACGGTAAGATCTACGGACGATCTACAACCTTAGGAAAGATGTAAAGAGGATAAGGTAAAGTCTACGGACGAACTACGACCTTAAAAAAACATAACGCGATGTTAAGATCTACGGACGATCTACGATCTTAGGAAAGATAAAGTGAAGGTAAGATCTACGGACGATCTACGACCCTAGAGATAACTTGACGGTAAGATCTACGGATGATCTACGACCTTAACAAAATAAAGATGATGAGAGGGTAAAGTGAATAGTAAGATCTACAGACAATCTACAACCTGAGAGGATGAGAGGGTAAAGTATACGGACGACCTACGACCCTGGGAAAGATAAAGTGAAGGTAAGATCTACGGACGATCTACGAATTTAGAAAGATAAAGTGACAGTAAGATCTACGGATGATCTACGACCTTAAAAAGATAAAGCGACGGTAAGATCTACGGACGATCTACGACCTTAAGAGGATGAGAGGGTAAAGTCTACGGACGAACTACGACCCTAGGAAGATAAAGTGAAGGTAAGATCTACAGACGATCTACGACCCTAGAAAGATAACACTATGGTAAGATCTACGGACGATCTACGACCCTAGAAGATGATGTGACGGTAAGATCTACGGATGATCTATGACCTTAGAAAAAAGATGATGAGAGGGCAAAGTCTACGGACGACCTACGACCCTAGGAAGATAAAGTGAAGGTAAGATCTACGGACGATCTACAACCCTAAGAATACGAGGAAGAGAGGGTAAAGTCTACGGACGACCTATGACCCTAAGAGAGATAAAGTGAGTATTGAGAGTTGGGGAGCATGACGTACTAAAACCCTGGTTTATTTTAGTTGGCAGTGTAGTAACAGATGTTAACTGGGAATTATGAAGATGAAATATTTGTGAGGATGTTTTGTTGATTTGGGATTGATTTGGGATTGATCTGGCTCATGCTTCATATGCATTTGAAGTGTGACATGATGGTCCATGGATATGCTATGCGTTTGAGGATGCAATGCAGTATGTCATGATGATTATTGTATGCAAAAAAATGTCAAAACTCATTGGGGTCTATTGCTCGTCATCTTGAGGTACCAATATGGACTGATGCTTAAAATTTGAGAAGAAAGAATTAGCCTTGTCGAGTTCACTGGGGAATTAAATCCTGCTGAGGAGAAAAGACTTGATACGACTTCCTTCATGTGTTGGGCTTTGTGAATAACTGAAAAGAGACATTGATCCTAAACAATGCCCCAAGTCTCTTAGTGTGGGAGAATCGGGCACTCGGTCAATTGTAAGGAGGCGACAAGGATGAAATCTTGGTCAAGGTGACCGTTATGACTTGCTACCTGCACAAAAGAACGAACACTTGAATGCCACAAAATTCCCTTGGGATGCCTTCAAATCCATGTAATGTAGTGTTTCACATCTTAGCTCGTGATTATTATTGACTTATTGTTTTCAATGCAATGCTTAACAAAGAATTTAAATCACAATTCGCATACGAAAAATAAAGTAAAAGAACATAACAAAGATTTTTTAATGGAAGGGCAAATTTTATTAATGAGTTTGGCCTGTGAATGGGCATTCATACATAGATACAACTCCTAAATGAGGAAATTGCAGAGAAGAAAAGAAATACAACGAGTAAAATGGCAACAAGAAAATCTCGAATTTCCGTTAAAACTGATATTGCTATAGTTCTCGCACCCCAGGTCGTCCTAGTGTCGTGCTTCCAAAAGATAATAATTAGATCGATCCATCCCGCATTAGGAGGGTGTACATTAAGAGTCTTCAGACTACAGTCTCTCGCTTTTCTGTCCCTGATTTTTGCCTGGATCGCACTTTCGGGTTTTCAATCCACCGGGACACCCATTTTTGCCTAAGTCGCCCTTTCGGGTTTTCGACTTAGCGGGTTATTCTTTTTTTCTTTTTTTAGCCCTAATTTTTTCCTAAGCCGCCCTTTCGGGTTTTCGACTTAGCGGGTCCTTTCATGCGTAGTATTTTTTGACTGAGTCTGAATTGACTGGAAGCGGAACGTCTTCCCCATCCATGTTTGTCAGGATTAGAGCACCTCCTGAGAAAGCTTTCTTCACGATGTACGGTCCCTCATAGTTGGGAGTCCACTTGCCTCTTGGATCAACGTGGATTGGGAGAATCTTTCTTAAGACCAGATCACCTGAGTGGAACTCTCGAGGTCGAATCTTCTTGTCAAATGCCCTCTTGAGACGCTGTTGGTATAACTGACTGTCACAAATGGCTGCCAGGCGCTTTTCTTCGATGAGATTGAGTTGGTCGAGTCTCGTTTGAATCCATTCTGCTTCATCATGTTTAGTATCCATCAGAACCCTTAAGGAAGGAATCTCCACTTCGGCCGGGAGTACCACATCCATACCATAGACTAGTGAAAACAGAGTTGCCCCAGTGGAAGTACACACCGAAGTTTGATAGCCATGCAGGGAAAAAGGAAACATCTCATGCCAATCTTTGTATGTTCTCACCATTTTCTGGACGATCTTCTTTATGTTCTTTTTAGCGGCTTTGACTGCCCCATTCATCTTTGGCCGATATGGTGATGAATTATGGTGCTCGATCTTGAATTCTTCACACATTTCCTTCATCATCTTGTTGTTGAGATTTGACCCGTTATCAGTGATGATCTTGTTAGGAGTTCAATACCGGCATATGATTTCTCTTTTGATGAAACGAGTGACAACTTGCTTGGTCACATTCTTGTACGATGCCGCTTCCACCCACTTGGTGAAGTAGTCAATAGAAACGAGGATAAACCTGTGTCCATTTGAAGCACTCAGCTCAATGCGTCCAATCATATCGATACCCCAGATTCCAAAGGGCCAAGGTGAAGTCATCACATTTAAAGGAGTGGGAGGAACATGTATCCTGTCTGTGTAAACCTGACATTTGTGGCACATTTTGGCATATACACAACAGTCACTTTCCATCGTCATCCAGAAATAACCTGCTCGTAGGATTTTCTTAGCCATGGAATACCCACTGGCATGAGTCCCAAAAGAGCCCTCGTGTATTTCTCGTATAATGGATTCTGCTTCCTGTCTATCCATGCATCTGAGCAGAACTGAATCATAGTTTCTCTTGTACGGAACGTCTCCTGACCATAAAAACTTAGACGCCAACCTTCTGAGAGTCCGCTTATCATAAATCGTAGCACCTTCGGGGTACTCTTGCTTCTCAAGATATCTTTTGATGTCGAAATACCACGGCCTTTCGTCTGATACATCTTCAGTGGTGAGACAATGAGCATGGAAAATATGTGTTGGCTCCTTGTAACGACAGATCCTTATATTGGGTGCATGATTCGGGTAATTGACTTTGAACGTTGCTGCTAAAGTGGCCAGAGCGTCTGCCAGTTGATTCGCTTCTCTAGGAATGTGCTCAAAGGTGACCTCATCGAAAGCGGGCAATAACTCAACTATGTAATCCCTGTATGGAACTAAATTAGGGTGCCGTGTATCCCAATCACCCCGTACTTGATGTATCACTAAGGCAGAGTCCCCATAAAATTCAAGAATCTTGATCTTCAAATCAATGGCGGCTTCAAGGCCCATCACACAAGCTTCGTACTCAGCAACATTATTCGTGCAATCAAAACATAATCTGGCAGTGAAAGGTATGTGAGTATCGCGTGGAGAGGTCAGAAATGCCCCAATACCATGACCCATAACATTTGACGCACCATCGAACGTGAGAGTCCATCACTCCCCTGGTTCAGGTCCTTCATTGTCACCAAGTTTCATAATATCCTCATCTAGAAAGTCGAACTTCATGGGCTGATATTCTTCCAATGGTTGGTGAGCGAGATGATCAGCAAGAATGCTACCTTTGATGGCCTTTTGTGTGACGTACTGGATGTCATACTCAGACAAAAGCATTTTCCACCGAGCCAATCTTCCTGTAAGTGCTGGTTTTTTGAAGATGTACTTTATCGGGTCCATCTTAGATATCAGAAGCGTAGAATGTGTCAACATATACTGCCTCAAGCGTCGGGCTGCCCACGTAAGAGCACAACAAGTCTTCTCAAGTAAGGAATACCTCGATTCACAATCAGTAAAATTCTTGCTTAAATAGTAAATGGCATGTTCTTTTCATCCAGTATCATCATGTTGCCCGAGCACACAACCCATAAAACCTTCAAGCACAGTCAAATACATAATGAGAGGTCTCCTAGGAATCGGTGGTATGAGTGCTGGTGGTTCTTGAAGATACTGCTTAATCTTCTCGAAAGCTTCTTGACAACTCTCATCCCAACAGACATCCTGATTCTTGCGTAATAATTTAAAGATGGGTTCACAGGTAGCGGTAATATGGGAAATGAACCTGGCTATGTAATTCAACCTTCCAAGGAAACCTCGTACTTCCTTCTCATTTTTCGGCACCAGCATATCTTATATTGCTTTTACTTTGTATGGATCTACTTCAATTCCTCGTTGACTCACGATAAAACCAAGTAACTTGCCCGATCTAACCCCAAAGGTGCATTTGTTGGGATTAAGCCTCAACCTGAACTTTCGTAATCGATCAAACAACTTCTGTAAATGGACCAAATGTTCTTTCTCAGTTTGTGACTTCACGATCATGTCATACACATACACCTCAACCTCTTTATGAATCATGTCATGAAAGAGAGTCACCATAGCTCGCTGATATGTCGCACCAGCATTTTTAAGACCAAAAGGCACGACTCTATAGCAAAAGGTACACCAAGGAGTTGTGAAAGTTGTTTTATCCATGTCTTCCGGAACCATCTTTATCTGATTGTAGCCAAAGAAACCATCCATAAAGGAAAACAACGAAGACTGAGCAGTGTTATCAACCAATACATCAATATGGGGAAACGGGAAATCATCCTTCGGGCTTGCTCTATTCAAGTCTCGGTAGTCAACACACATACGTACCTTACCATACTTCTTAGGTATGGGCACAATGTTAGCAATCCAAGGCGGGTAATTTATCACAAATAGGAAACCTGCTTCGAGCTGTTTCTGAACCTCTTCTTTGATCTTCAAGGCCATGTCGGGTCTGGTCCTTCTTGGTTTTTGCTTTACAGGAGGACATTCTGGATTGAGTGGCAATCTATGCATTACTATATCAGTGTCTAAACCGGGCATGTATTCATACGACCAAGCGAAGATGTCAGCATACTCTTGAAGCAAATCAATCAACCCCTTCTTTTCTTCACTTTGCAAGGCGGTCCCTATCTTGACCTCTCTCTCTACTTCTTTAGTACCGAGATTGACGACTTCTGTTTCTTCTTGATACGGCTGGATGACCTTCTCTTCCTGTCTCAAGAGCCTGACTAGTTCTTCAGGGACTTCACAATCTTCCTCATTATCTTTGTTAGCACGATCAACTAAATTCTCAAGGATATAAGGAGCCATATCATTATCATTTCCAACGGAGTCCGAGACGGATCTGCATGATCGATGATTTTATGTTTTATTTTTAGAAAGTGCAAAGGAAAATTTAGAATAAGAAAAGAAAAGTATTGCCATTTTTATTTTGAAAAATTAAAAGTAAAAGAAAAGACAGAGAACAAAATTGTATGCGAAAGTGCGATTTTTCATTCAATGTTAAACAAAGATTGAAACATAAGGGGCCCCTTCTACAAGCTATCAGTATGCCTTGGGAAGGACATATGACTTAAAATGGAAATAGAAAATTACACATCAAGGAAAACAACTTTAGGGATGTCCATGGCAGTCCAATTGCTGAGCTCCTGGTCCGGCGCAACTTGATAGATAAATCTTGAAATATCCTCATTGTCACCTTCAGCATCTGTGGAGAGCACTTGTGCTTCTTTGCTTACACCAACACTGATGAACACTTCAGAAATTGGGGGAACCTGCTGTCCTTTGAGAGGAGCCCAACCAGCTTGCACAGAGGATGATGGCTGATACCCAAGACCAAAATGATATTTCTTCTCTAGAACTTCAATCAATTTTCCCCAACTATCATGGGGAGGTCTAGCTTCTATGAGGGCTTTGGGATCCTTCAAAGAGGCCAGGGGTATCTCAGACTTCTTACATTCCACGACAGGGAATTTGTCAACAGTAACAATCTCCAGAGCTTGAAAGGGTAACTCTTGTACCTCGCCTTCCACTTCCACATAACGGTAGGTAGTCAGATTATTAATCACTATGTCTTCTTCCCCGCAAACGATGACAACTTGGTCATTCACAATGAACTTCAGGCGTTGATGAAGAGTAGATGTCACAACTCTAGCTACATGAATCCATGGACGACCCAAAAGGCAAGTATAGGATGGACGAATTTCCATAACATAGAATGGCAAGTAGAAAGTGTGGGGACCAATCTTGACAGGCAAATCCACTTCTCCATCCACCGATCTTCTCGAACCATCAAACGCTCGAAAATTTAGAATGGAGGGCCTCATCATTACTCCGTCCATATTCAGCTTAAACAAGGTAACCTTAGGCATCACATTGAGTGAAGAACCTGTATCCATCAAAACTCGAGATAAAACAGTGTCCAAAGACTTCATAGAAACATGCAGCGCTTTATTGTGGGCTCTGCCTTCAATTGGGAGTTCATCATCGCAGAAACTCAAACAATTTCCCACAACAATATTGGTGACTATTCCTTCAAATTGGGCCACAGAGATGTCTTGGGTAACATGAGCAGAACATAAGGTCTTCAATAAGGCGTTGTGGTGGGCCTCTGAACATAAAAGGAGGGACAATATGGAAATCTTGGATGGTGTCTGTTTGAGCTGGTCCACTACTTTGTAATCACTCCGCTTGAGAATTCTCAAAAGTTTCTCCGCTTCTTATCCTTCAGAAAGTTCAGGTTGATTATCCATCACTTGTTTTCCCCTGGCCTTAGCTAGAGCTTCACTGTTAGTTTCCTTAGGAGGTGGTGGAGGAGGAGAAAAGATCCGACCACTGCGAGTCATGTTGCTTGTTCCTGCAATGTTGGTAACATTCTTATCACCAATCAGAGGGTACTCATACCTCTTTCCATGAATATATACTACATTATACTCCCATGGAACTGCCTTCGAGTTGTTGCTTGTAGGAGGAATAGGAGCTTGAATCATTGTGAGGGTAATAGGAACCTGAATTGTTAACGGAATATTAGGGGTGGCTGAAAAGCTTCTCGGATAGTAGGGGATTTCCAGGACATCAATTTCTTCTTCTCGTAATACTTTCTCTATCTGTAAGACACCTTCATCGATCAACTGTTGGATGGCCGTCTTCAACTCAACACACTCTTCTGGTTTGGAGGAACAGGTTAAGCAGAAGTCATGGAGTTCTTGTAGCACTCCATGCTTCAACAAATTTTCTCTGACAGTTTCTAAAGATATCTTAATTTCATCAACCTTTGATACCAAAACCCGTTCATTAACTTCTTCAATAGCATGGAATGTTTCCCCTTGATGAGAACGCATGGGATTATTTTGAATATTCTGACCAACAGGGTTGAAGTTGATGGCTTTTGCATCAATGAGATCTTGAACTTTGTACTTGAAAGCTCTGCAATTTTCAATTGTATGGCCTGGGGCACCAGAATGGAATTCACAATGAGCATTACCATCATATCCCCTAGGGAGAGGATTTGGCGGTGGACCGAGTTCACGCAATTGAACCATTTGACTAGCAAGTAACTGTGGGAGAAGCTGAGCGTAGGACATGAGAATGAGATCAACCTTCTTTCAGGGGCTCTTTGTCTTGGAGGAGCTCTCGGGCCTTGGAGATGTTGATTCGGTTGTTGATAAGTTGTAGGAGGTGCAAACTGTTGTTGTGGAACATAATGTGGTTGCGGAGAGAAAGGCCGTTGTTGGGCCATCCAGGGTGCTGGAGTTGTAGCAGCGTATACTTGCGGAACAAATTGGTCAGCGGCAGGTGTAGGAAAATAAGGGAATTGGACTTGAGGAAATGTGGGAGCTCTTCCTTGGTTGACGGTGATGGCACTGGTCTCGCCCTCTTTCTTCTTAACAAAACCAGAAAATGGTTTCCTATTAATGCCTGCATTGTTGTTAGCATTATTTGGAACACCTTTAATCGTTCCAGCCTTAATACACGTCTCAACACGTTCACCAATGATGACCATATCAGAAAATGAAGTAGAAGTGCTACTGAGCATATGCTGGAGATAAGGGCCTCGTAGAGTACCCATAAACAAATCAATTAACTCACGATCCAAGAGAGGAGGTTGGACCCTAGCAGCCAGTTCACGCCATCTCTGAGCGTATTCTTTGAAAGACTCTTCATACTTTTGTACCATCCCCTGGAGCTGAGTACGGCTAGGAGCCATGGCAGTATTGTAGTGGTAATGTTTCAAAAAAGCATCGGCAAGCTCTCCCCAAGTACTGACATGAGATCTTTCCAATTGCATATACCAATCCAACGATGCCCGGGTCAAACTGTCTTGAAAAAAATGCATGAGTATGGGTTCATTTTTGGCATAGGCCGCCATTTTGCGACAATAGGAACGAAGATGTGTCTCTGGGCAAGAAGTGCCTTTGTATTTGTCAAACTCTGGGACTTTAAACTTGAGAGGAATAACTACCCCAGGCACGAGGCACATTACAGCAGTGTTGAATCCGGAAGCCTTGATACCTTCCATGGCTCTAAGTCTCTCCTCGAGAGCATGATACATTTTCGCAGTTTCGGTAACCCCGGCAGCAAGATTCACTTGGGGTTCATCAAGATCAATAACATCATGATGATCGTCGACATCATTCCTAGGAGCACCAGTAGGAGTCTCAACATTTGCATTGTCATTTATCCCATTAGCAGAAGTAGAAGGAGCAGCAGTAGTAAGCTTGGAAACACTCTGGTGTAGTTCTTCTTGACCCTTAATCACGACATGCAGAGTTTCCATGAGTTGATCCATGCGAGTACCCATAGTGTCCATATCCCGACAGAGTGCATTCTGATTTTCTTCAAAAAGATCCATTAGCCTTTGCTGGTTGCCTCTGGTACGGTAAGGGTGTGGATGAGTCGTCTTTGCTGTTTACTAGATTCTAGTAAAGGGGACCCCAATGAGTTTTTGTTGTGAAAAAATGAATGCATGGTAATATGGATGAATGCTTTATCTTCATTTCTAATGAGACCCAAAGACTCGTCTATCTTTTTTAAAATTTACTTTTTTTGAAAAGCTATATCAATAAGACTTGTCTTTGGATTTATCTAGATATGAGATATATATACATGATGATATAATGTCATGGTATGCTATGGCATGAATTCTCAGCTCCACATATTCTGGATAACCATTGCGTAGTCCGTTGCACAGGCTGAAAGTAACAGGACCAAAAGTTCGACGTCACAGGTATGGAGTCAAAGTAACCACCCACGAGGTATGTACTAGGGGTTTATCACTTGTCGAACAAGGTTCTAAAAAGTTCTCGAAGTCTACGCTCTTCCTTTGGATATTACTGACGTCCCAATTACTTGGTAATCAGTAATATTCGCAGGAAAAACTCGTCCGAGTGAAATATTGCGTGACAACTACTTCCGAATTACTCCTTTACAGTCTTCGCATTGCACCTAAAAGGCTAGGATGGGTTAATGGTTCTACAACCCTCAGCTTCTCGAGCTCCCAGGTTGAAAGCAACAACGTCTTCCCGATTACTCGGTAAACATCACTACTTTCAAGGGGACCTCCACTGAGTAGGGGATTTTCATGCCTCCTTCTTCGGGATTACTCCCTCAAAGTTAACACGACTATACCGCCCGTCCTAATCCTATGTGTAACCCAAGTCCGGGTATAGGACTTATCAAAAGTAATCACCAAACCCAACATCACAATGTATCCAGAATATGTGAGTAGCAACAAAATATGCAATATATACAAAAGAATAGAATAAATAAAGAATTAAAACAGTAAAGCAAGAAAAAGAAAATAAATAAACACCCCAAAAGACGAATAAACAAAACTAGGAAAGACTCGCTAAAGGTCCACATCAGAGTCGCCAGCAGAAAAAACAGAGCCGCCACCGAACTTTATTTATTCCGAAGGAAGGGGAAATATCGATAAAACCACAAGGGAATGGATAAGATGGTCTTGCGACCAAGAGAAAGGGTAAGGGATTCAGTTATGCGAGGGGAAGCTATTAGCACCCCTTACATCCGTTAAACTCAATGGGATCCATTTTGTTTGTTTGTCTTAAAGGGTCTGAATTATCTACAACTATGCTTGCTAAAAGGGAAATGAATGGTTTTTGATTATTGCGTTCGTGAGGGTTTCGCGACCCTTTGCTTACGTATCCAATGAAGGAATCAGAACACCGTAGTTCCCCTATAAAATGATTGATTTGTTTGTGTTTTTAGTGGGCGATGTTAATGTATGCATTCTAGCAATAGGCACAACCGATATCGCGGTAGAAAGGAGATAACATGCCCTTGTGGGGAGTTTTGATTGGTTGAGTGTTTTGCGAGTTTTAGAATAAATTCAAGTAATGATTAAAAGTTGTGATATGGTGGGAGAACTGACTTGAGGTTTTGCGTTTTGTCGCAAATGTCGCGGTTAGCAAGAGTCGCCATCGACTTTTCTTTTATCCAAAAGGAAAGATAAAAAAGCACAGGAAAGCTCTTTGAGATGTTTTCTTGAGTTCGGGGGGTAGATTATGAAAAGGGAAGGTGCTAGCACCCTTTTCATCCATGGTTTTCCATGGGCTCTTAGTTACTTGCTTAGATCATTTGCTTTGCTTTTCTTTGTTTGAAATGGTGTTTAGTATGATTTTTGAAAGTATTTTGAAAAGAGGCCATTCGTTTAGGTAATCTTTGTAATGATTCTCGTTCGTAAGAATGTATACAAAGATGTTTGTCTTTTGAAAAATGTTTCAATGTTTTGTAAGATGTTTTGAAATGTGTGTGTGCTTTGTTTTTGAAAATAGCAAGAATTGTTTTGAAATGGAGCAAGTAACTTAGAAGCTATCTACCTACTCAAATATCTTTCTTGTGCATTTTTATTCCTTTGACATTGTTGACTTACCATTGATTTGGTAAGCAACCCTATCTTTGGATGTAAACGAGACAGGCGTGGGTCATCGTATGACCATGATAACAATGTTGCCAAATATCTTAGTATGTTTGGAGGGACCAAGATCATTTTTGTTTAGGCAACTTTTGAATAGCGTCATCGAGGGACTATGATCTTATACTTGTTTTGTTTTGCCAAAATACTTCGCATGCGTAACATGGCCATTTTATTTTAGGCAACCAAGTGGGAGAAACCCTAAGGGTGCTTGTGTGCAAAGTGTGTCATTTTTCATGCTTTTGTCTTGCATTAGGTTTTTTCTATTTGTTTGTTTTTTGTTCTTGTCATGCAAACCCTAATTTACTAAACATGGTATATGAAAGCAATAAATTGCGTAAAATAAACTAAGTTATTACAACAATTATTATGGGAGGGGGGATACAAGTTTTGAATTGAGATTTTGCACAAATATAAACCTAAATATATTATTACAACCAAATCGAATATTGCGCGAATTAAATAAACATATAAATATTTAAAATGCAATGAAATGTATTTATGTATAAAAATGTTTTGTGCTTGTTTTTTGTATGAGAAGATGATTTAATTTAAACCCTAAAAAAACAAGGAAAAAATAATATTATTTTTGGAGGGGTGAAACCCTAATTTTTTAATTAAAAGAAAATAATGCTTTATGTTATTATTTTGTACATTTTTTATATAAGAAAATAATAAATAATATTATATGTAAATATTAAAAATTAAATATGTATAAAAAATAAGTATTTATGAGTATAAATAGTATAATAAAAATATTAAGTATTTTTAAATATATTTACAAGTTATTTAAGAAAATAAAATCTATTTATCATAATAAATTATTTTTTATGCCAAAAAATAATTAAAAAAAATAAAATAAAATTGCAAAAAATAAATAAAATATTTTTAGGATTTTTTTATTGTTCAGAAAAAAATAAATAAAAGCTATCAATATGAAAATATGAAAAAAAAATGAAAAATATAACAAATAAGCCAGGGGGTGTAAATAGTATGCCATGGGGTGCAAATAGTGAAAACAAAAAGCCCAAAGCGCCAAAAAGCCCAGACTTCACTTCATCCCTGTCCTTGGTCTTCTTCTTCGCGCGCTTAGTTCAAACCTGTAACTCTCACATGCTTGCATAAAAACAAAAACTCATAACATGAAAAATGTGGCATTTGAGCTCACGATTCCAGCCATATAAATTATGTGACCTAACTCTAAAAGATCAGAGAGAATTTTTGAACCCCTAATTCGTGACCTAACTTTTTCAGGATTTTCAATCTTCAAATTCTCTCAGCATAAGTAATATAAATGAAAAGTACGCATATGTACAACTTTGTCATGATAAGGGCTACATTTTTTCTTCACAAATTGTGGCTTGAAGTTGCCTATTCAGAGAGATAGAGTTTAAGAAATTACCTCCTTCAACTGGATTTGTATAGGACAATATATGGACTTTAATGGAGGCATGGTGATTGTTTAAGATTCCTTGAACTTCCCTGAACCTATTCCGATGCTTAGCTTGCTCTGAGGATGGCTGAAACTCTCTGGACAAGTCAAGCTGCAAGCTTCCAAAATGAAAATGGTGGATGCTGAAACAGGGGTTACAGAACCAGGGTGATGGCTTGGATTGCTTTGGTATGATGTTTATGAGATGTTTCAAGTGTTTAAACACAAAACGCACGAGCCAAAAATTGGTTGGCTATGCTTTTGCAGATTCTGAGTGTTTGGACAGAATTTTGGAGTTTTTGAGTTTTGGAGAGGTTATAGTGTCAAGCAATCGTGCTATGCCTTGCCATAAGTTTGTGTATTTGTATAGAAATTATACAAAGGTCAGCCCTTACTAGCTGTACAAGTTTTTGACCTTTTGGCCACTTTTCTTGCATTTGAAGTGAAGTGAAGTGACCATACTAACATGCCTGTCCTTGCTTGCTTGAGAGCTGAAATGCACTTGTACAATTTTCTTTAGACTTGTGTACATTGCTTGCACCAAGGGAACAGGTTCAATGCTCAATATTGACAAAGTTGCAAAAGCTTCTCTTTATGAAAATGGCAATGTGAACTTTATGCCTAAAATGGAATTATCTCCTATACAAAGCTTCAAAAGCAAAGATAATGCCTTTGCCAACTGAGTTTGCATTTAATTATGGAGTGTAAAGTGAGCTTAGGACCTGTAAAGCAATATACAAATAGAATGGATTGGATTTTCAACTTGATGCTATGTGAAAAATGGCTTGAACAAAAGTGAGAAAATGCCAACTTCCCTTCTTCGGTTCTCCCTACTCAAAAATGATCTTGAAGAGTTCTTAGACATTTTGGAAAGCTTGCAATATTCTCTATAATCCATCCTTGAAATGAAAATTGATATAACTCTTAGAACTAGATGAAAAATATCCATGAAGTTGGGTCCAAAACCTGCCTAAATTAGGGCAAAATTTCACAAAGTTAAGAAGTTCATGGACCTATATTCACAAATTCATAACTTGAGATCCAAGCATTTTTTGGGAAAAGTTTGTGAAGAAAAGTTGTATATCTCATGGAGGAATACAACTTTCATGTTGGGAAATTTTCTTGAATCAAAATGCATCATGGTGAAAAAGTGGTGAAAAGTTGGGAAAAAATAAAAAAAATTTCATACTTAGAAAAATTCTAAGTTATGAGAATTTTCAAATTAAAACCCTAATTTTCAAATTTGAGTTTCTTGGTGAACAAGTTTCATATTTTGACATATCTTGATGAATTATGACCCTTGGTACTTGATTTTGACCAAAAATTCAAAGTTTGACTTTTCAGTGTACAGTTGACTTTTGATCAGTTGACTGTAAAATTCATCTGTCAATCCAATGAACTTGAGATCTTTTGAACCATGTAATTAGGTAAAGATGATGCCATTGAACCCTTGAAATCATGCTTGAACTCAATTGGTCATTGGCTAGGTTAAAAATCAGAAATTGCCCTTTCTCAATCAAAACCCTAATTTTGACCATTTTGCCCTTTTGATGATTTGATCAAATTTCTTGAGGAGTTGTGATCCAAACTTGATCAAATGATAAATATGAGTTTAAAATGTTGATGTGGATCAAAAATCATGAAGTTTGACTGTAAATTGGCCATGGTTGACTTTTTCCCCAATACAGTTGATTTTTAGGTCAACTGTCCAATTGACTGATCAAAAAGTGGTTCAAGGCTTGAAACTTATCATGGGAAATCTTAAGGGTCCAAAATGGTGTATGAAAGTCACATGAAGCATTGGTGGTCCAAAAATCCTTGTGCAAACTCAAACCCTAATTTTGGGTTATCAGTGCAAGATGAGGTGTCTTGAGCTAACCAAAGCCTAATCTTGTCTTGAGTCCAAGAAGTCTTGTGAGAAAAGTCTTTGATAAATGAGAGGGCAAATTTTGGGGTATAACAGCTGCCCCTGTTCAATCTTCTTGAACCTGAAGAGTTAGATTGGCGAGTTTTGCCGTTCGTGACTCGAAGGTAAAAGATGATTGGACACTAGAGTGCCCATAAACTTGCGCTCGACGAAGTGTTGCTGAGGGAATGGGCTTAAATATGCCATTTGGAGAGGTGATGGAATCTTGTTGGAGATGGGCTTGTAGATGCCATCCAAGAATGTTTGCTGAATTGCAAGTTGTAAGTCAGAAGAATAAGTATCAGAATGGTGTCCGTATCTGGAACATATCTGAACTGTATCTGGAGACTGAATCTGTGCGAGCAATGGAATATCGTCCGTGTTTGGAGCGTATCCGAGCTGTGTCTGTACTTGAATCTGAATGAGTAACATAATGGCTTCCGTATCTGGAGCGTATCTGGACTGTATCTGAAGTCTGAATCTGAATAAGTGACAGAATGGCCACCGTGTCTGGAGCATATCTGGACTGTATCTTGAAATCGAAATCTGAATAAGTGACAAAATGGCTTCCATGTTTGGAGCGTATCCGTACTGTATCTAGAAGTTGAAATCTGAATGAGTAACAGAATGGCAACCGTGTCTGGTGCGCATTTGTACTGGAATCTGAATAAGTGACAGAATGGCTTCCGTGTCTGGAGCGTATCTGAACTTGAATCTGAATGAGTATCAGAATGACTTCCGTGTCTGGAGTGTATCTGTACTGTATCTTGATGTTGAGATCTGAATGAGTATCAGAATGACATCCTTGTCTGGAGCGCATCTGGACTGTATCTGAAATCTTTAAATATTGTTAATGGTAGTTGTTAATCTTATCCTGAAATAGGGTAAAATGTTAGCTGAAACGCAAAGTTATGTTGCATGAAATGTATGATGCAATAAATGTGCTTTATCAATGTTTATAATATATGGATGTAATGTATGCGCATGTAAGCTGATTTCCTGTATTGCTAAGGAAAATAAATCCTTGATTGCTGAGGATATGTGGATTCTTCCTGTCTTGAAGTTGAAGTATTGATAAAAATTCCGTTGTGAGAGTAATGCCAAACACTTCTTGAGGAACCTGCTTGGGGAATCCAGAGAGCTTTGATGACTTCTGCTGGGAATTAAGAATGAGAATCTTCATTCTGTTGGGGAGCAATGAAAACTCTGTGGGGAAAAGGCTTATTCCTGTTCAGAAAAAGTTTAGGAGTTTCGGTTGTCTGCCACTCTACTGGGGAGTTATCCTAGGTTGGGGAGAAACAGAAGTTAACTGTTGTCCGGTTGCTTTTCAGGCTTCAAGGAAACTTGCTGGGGAGTTTGGAGAAACTGGATGGTTTCCACTGTGGATTAATAGTTTGAAGTTTCAGCTCCGCTGGGGATCTTAATGTCGTACCGTAGGGATTGCTCATGGAATAGCCCAAAGACGTTTTCCTATTCTTTCAACCTATCAGTAATTGTTCTTTTCCATTTCGTTTATTTGTAAACAGTAATTATGTTCAAATGCATATGTTCATTAATGAATCATTGGACGTTTTTGCAAATAAACACAAGTGTAAAAAAAGAAAGGGACAAATAGTTTTTTGTACTTTAAAGAGACATCTTTGTATTTACTTTGAATAAGTATTTTGTACAAAGGAGACAAACATCCTAGTAAGAGGATGGTGTCATAAGAAAAATTTATACAAAGAAAGATAGCTATGTGTAAAAAATCCCATGGGGTTCCCATTCAGCTATAGCCTTCGTATCTCCGAATATCTTGTCCATTCGTTGCTTCGTCCGAAGATGATTGAATTGATCAGAAGTTCTGAGTTTGTCAGTGAAGAGATTGTCCTTAAAGTGATCTGAAGAGACATAGTCATACGCTTTAATTCCTTTACTTTTGCCTGGATCGCCCTTTCGGGTTTTCGATCCACCGGGAAACCCTTTTTTGCCCAAGTCGCCCTTTCGGGTTTTCAACTTGCTGGATGTACAATTTTTTTATATTTTATCATGTCATCTACGTAGACCTCTATCTCATGATTTATCATATCATGAAACAAAGCTACCATGGCACGTTGATAGGTTGCCCCGACATTCTTCAGTCCGAATGGCATCACTTTGTAGCATAGCGTACCCCAATGTATGACAAATGTAGTTTTCTCCATGTCCTCAGGTGCCATTTTGATCTGGTTATAGCCTGAGAATCCGTACATGAAAGAAAATACTTTGTGCTGAGCTGTATTGTCAACCAAGATGTCGATGTGTGGAAGTGGAAAATCATCTTTAGGGCTGGCCCTGTTTAAATCTCTATAGTCCATGCACATTCTTACTTTTCCGTCCTTTTTAGGTACGGGGAAAATGTTGGTAACCCATTGAGGATATGAAGTAACAACCAGAAATCCAGCATTGAACTGCTTCATAACTTCTGCTTTGATCTTCTATGACATGTCAGGTCTCATGCGGCGGACTTTTTGCTTCACTGGTGGACAGTCTTCTCTTGTGGGTAGACGATGTACCACAATGTCTATATCGAGTCCCGACATGTCTTCGTATGACCAGGCAAAGATCTCAACATAATCATGCAACAGCTGAATTAGGCACTCTTTGACACTCGGCTCTAGATTGGCACCCACTATGATTTCCTTTTTATCTCCCTCTGTACCCAGATTGATCGTATCCAACAGCTCCTCATGAGGCTGAATAGCTCTTTCCTCTTGTTGTAGTAATATGGCCAATTCCCCTGGCACCTCACAATCTTCCTCACCTTCATATTCGGCTTGGTAGATCAAATCTTTAGAGTCACTGAAGGCTATAGCAGTATCGTTACCCATGGGATCCGGAAAGGAAGGGTACCTGCATTTGTGAGTGTGGATGTGTGTAAGGGTATAGCCATCTTAAAACAATAAAATGTAAAAGAAAGACAATGAGCACAAAAGGTTTATATATGAAAAAGCGTCCATGATTCATTGAATGTCATATGTAAATAAAATAAAAACCCTTACAAATGGACTGTTGTGCCTCGGGTAAGACACAAGGTTTTTAAAGTGCGAATTGTTCGTGAATTATTACAAGTCCAATAGAAATGTAAAAGATAAATTACTGGGATATGAAAGTTATGGGGACAAAGTCTTTGGCTTCTCAGTTGCGAAGTCCTCCGCTGACAGTAGGAAATATCCAATCTTCCAAGCTGCCATCTTCTTCACCGTATTCAACTACATTAATCCCTTGGTTACTGATCTTCACAGGTGGCCCTCTGGCATGGGCGCAGCGCACAACCTTCTGAGCAGTTGAAGTAAACCCCAAGCTAAACTTGTCTGATTTGTAAGGGATGTCTGGAAGCTTCCCCCAGATGGTGCTTCCGCCCTCTTCCACTACTGCCTTTGCATCCTTTAGAGATGACATCTGAAGTGGAGGTCTTGTGATCTTAGGAGTTGAGGATACCGCTTTGGTCGCCGCTATTTCCTGAGAGACTTCTTCAAAATGTAGGAAATGGGTTTCAATGAACTCTCCATCTAATTCCACATATCGGAATGAATTCAGATGACTAATCATGTACTCCTCTTCCCCATGGACAGTTATGATCTTCCCTTGGACAGGGTACTTCAGCATCTGATGCAAAGTGGAGGTGACATCACCGGCATTGTGATTCCAGGGGCGTCCCAACAGACAAGAGTAAGAAGGACGGATGTCCATCACATAGAAGGTCGAATTGAAGGCCTGAGTTCCCACTTTTATCGGGATGTCCACCTCCCCATGGACCATCTTCTTAGAGCCGTCAAATGCTCTCACAATTATATTACTGGGTTTTAAAGTTAGCCCCTCACAATCCAATCTATCAATGGCTTTCTTTGGTAAGACATTCAGAGATGATCCTGTGTCCACCAAGACATGGGCTAGGGTCGTTCCTCTACACTCCACTGAGACATGTAGTGCCTCGTTGTGTTTTCTCCCTTTGGGTGTCAAGTCAGCATCGGAGAAACCCAAGCCATTATCAGCTGTCAGACTGGCCACACACTCTTGGAATTGGTCAGCCGACGTCTCTTACGGCACGTGAGCTGTCTTCAGAAACTTTACCAAAGCTTTTGCATGTTCCTCAGAGCACAGCAGCAATGCTAACATAGAGATTTTAGAGGGGGTCTGCCCCAATTGTTCAACCACATCATAATCACTCTTCTTAATTATCCTCAGGATTTCTTCCATCTCCTTCTTGGATGTTTCAGGGATAGATTGAGCCTTCGTCCGGACAGGCTCTTCTTGAACGTTCTTTCCTTTATTCTCAGCAGTGGAAGTAGGGATAGGGATTGTGTTGTCTTTGTCGGTAGGTACACTTGCAGGTATAATCACTGGTGCAGAGGTAATCTTCGGAACGGCCACGGGTCCAAAGACTGCCTTTGGAGGGGAAATCTCTGGAGAGAAGATTCTTCCACTACGGGTAATTGTGCTTGTTCCGACAATGTTACTGATGTCGGAATTGTCCTCTTCGGAGCTCTCTTCTTCGGCAGTCAATTCATCCTGTTTAATACCATGGTAATAGATTTCTCCACCATAATTCCATGGTACTGTTTTATCTGATTGGTACGGGGTCGGCCCGGGCATTGTTATCTTAAGTGGAGTAGTCTTTGGAGCAGATGTAATCCTAACGGGTCTTTTAGGGACCCTGGAAGGATTGGCGTAGATGGTTATTATTGAAACTTATTTAACTGGAATGGTGAAATAGGAGCTTTCTCAAACAAAATTTCTTGGTTATCAATCAGTTGTTGGATACCTTTTTTCAACAGAGGGCAGCCAAATGATGAAGATAGGCAAATATGGCAATTTTTGTCACATCCTGGGAATATACCAGCCTTCAACAAATTCAGCTTGATAATCGGGAGCGGAGTTAACAGTTCATCCACGGAGGAAACAAATAAATCTTCCTCCACAGCATTGGCATTGTGACCATGCCTAGGCATCAGAGCGGAGATGACATTCGGTTTCTCAAGCGCTTCAAATTCAACTTCCTTTGCATCTATCAAGTCTTGAATTTTTTTCTTCAGAGCCCAACAGTTGTTGGTGTCGTGCCCTGGACTTTCAGAATGGTATGTGCACCTGACATTCAGATGGTAGTGAGGAGACACAGTATTAGGATTCTTAGGGGCCTCTTTTAACATGGCCAGATTCAACTTCAGAAGATGTGGTAGGACCTGGGATGAAGTCATGTTAATCTTGGCGAATTGCCGTATTGGCCTTTCCACCCTTGGCTGGTTATTTCTTGGCTGGTCTGATGCAGGCTTTTGAATCATAACGGCCCCCATTGTTGGTCGGGGTTCCATTCTTTCTTGATTTCTATGTGAATAGACAACAGACACTTCCTTTTTCCCGGTGAAGGGCTTTTTCACAGCTGTAGAGGTAGACGCGTCTTTCTGAATTTTCCCATTTCTTATACCGGCTTCCACCCTCTCGCCAGTTAAAATCAATTCGGTAAACCCTGCAGAGGAGCTTCCAATCAGATGATTAAAGAAAGGGCCTGATAGAGTTCCTAGGAACATGTCCACTAACTCCCTCTCAAATAAAGGGGGTTGCACCCTTCCGGCTAGATCCCTCCACTTTTGTGCATAGTCTTTGAAGTCCTCATTGGATACCATAGCCATACTCTGGAGTTGAGTACGGGTTGGTGCCAAATCGGCGTTGTACTGATACTGTTTATAGAAGGCTGTTGCCAAGTCTTCCCAATTATGGACATCACCCTTTCCAACTGGTAGAACCAATCAAGTTGTGTTCCTGATAAACTGTCCTGGAAAAAGTGAACCCACAAGTCTTTGTCAGCAAAATGCGGCTGAATCTTCCTAACATAAGATCGAAGGTGCATTTTGGGACAAGACACCCCATCATACTTGGCAAATAAAGGAACTTTAAACTTCAGCGGAATTACTATTCCTGACACCAGCCCCAATTCCTCGAAATCTAGCCCTGGTACTCTCTGTATCTCCATAGCAGTTAGACGCTCTTCCAAGTGTTTGTATTTGTCATCGGCCGGAGGGTATTGTTGTTCAGAGTAGTCCTCTTCTTCCTCTTCTTCTGCTTCAGAATCTGATGGTACTGCCATTTCTTTTCCTTTTCTTTCCCCCTCATCAGATGTTGTTGGAAAATCTAAGGTCCTTCTAGATTATCCCTGAAACCTTCTGCCCATGATAACCACACCAGCTGGCTTCTTCTTCTTTTTCTCTTTCTCTTTCTCTAGCAGAGTCTTTAGCTCCTCCTGCCCCTTGGCTAAGGTCAAGAGTAACTGCTGAAATTGTGTATTTTGAGCTTGCAGGTCTTTAATCATTTGTTTGAGATCCATCTTGCTGAAATAACAGTAGAAGGATGAGGAAACTTGTTGCAAAGACCTGTTTATGCTTATGATGAATGATATGTATTCATGCAATGCTTTCAAGGATTTAAAAATTCAAATTTGTTTCAAACAAAAAGGAACACACCTTATATTAATAAAATAGAATTTGAGTACATCAATGCCCCTAGGGCAAAATAATACAAAATTCTAAGATAAAAAGACATTGTGCATCCTCTTTGGTGCAATGTAGGTGTTGAGAGTCTGCTCTTCATGAAGTAGCCGAGTGAGTTCCAAAACCTTCTTCTCGCTTGCATAGAATTGGGCTTCAAAAGTACCGCGTTCTTCTTTGAGCTGTATCCAACTCCTTTGTAGGTCTTCGAGTGATGTCAGCATGTCAGGATGTAGGATGGTGTATGGAACCTCTCCTTCCTTAACAGGCTCTATAATCACTAGGAGAATGGAGGGGTAAGGCATCATAAGACTTTGAGCGCGGGTTCGTACCCACTTGAGGTAAGGCTCAAGAGGGATGGAATTCGTGTGTCCTAAAGTCTTACTATCTACCTTGTTTGGCATCCTCCAAGCTCAGATGAATCTTTGGCGAAGTCCTTGATTGTTGTTATCGAAGTTGAAAACCAAGCCTTGAATCAACATATCATGTGGGCCATCCCTTCGGGCATAACCAAATTGTCTTAGAGCCAAGCACGGGTTTTAGGTGATTCCTCCCCTAATTCCAAGTAGAGGGACATTAGGGAATTCCCCACAATGGTCGACAATGATAACATTCTCTTTGGATCGAGAACACCAATGAATATCTGAATGTGTAAGTGTCATCAACCTTTGTGACCACCTCAAACTTTGCTCATTCTTCAAGACTGATTGAGGAAGATGAGAAATAAACCATCTTGCCATGAGAGGAGTGAAACACATAAGAACACCTCTTTTCGTCATTGTACGAGTGTGAAAAGAGTGTAAGATATCTCCAAGCAAAGTAGGCACCGGATTGCATGACATGAAGATTTTGACAGCACTCACATCTATGAGTTGGTCAGGATTAGGGAACAAGACCATCCCATAGATAAGAAGATCTACAATCTCCTCAAAAGCTTGCAAGTCCAAGGAGCTCCAACAGCTTTGGGCCTTCTCAAACAAGAACTTTGCCAAGAAGCCCTTGACACCACTTCTAGTTTCCCAATGGGTTGTGACATCAGATGAGTGCAAATGTAGGGCTTGAGCAATCTCTTATGGCTTTGGATCTCTTTCCGTACCGTTGAAGGGTAGTTGATTGAGAATGGGAATCCTCAAGAGTTGAGAGAATTCTTCCAAAGTAGGCATAAGCTGGTAGTCAGGAAATGTGAAGCAGTGATGCAAAGGGTCAAAGAACTGGAAGAGAACCTTCATCATGTCTTCCTCTGTGTTGGAGGTGACCAAGTTGAGTAGACGACCATGCCTCTCGGTGAATGGAGAATTCTAAGGAATCCTTGAAGCTAGCTCCTTGAGTTGTGGAGGAATTCTTACAAGGTTGACTTGGATAGTTTTCCTGCGAAGTGAATCCATAACCTACAAAACAAGAACAAATATGAATTTCCAAAATCCTTGAAATGGTTAGTGGATGCATATGATGCTCATGATATCCATGATGTTATGCACAAGTATATATGTACAAGAAAATAACACAAGTTCCTAGTTTTGGCTTGCATGGGGTTTCATAGGTAAGTACCCTCTTGAAGTTTAGTTGGCTCAACCTGTCCTAGAAATAGTAATCGGGTTCTAAGGAGCTCAATATCACTTGATTGTTTCCTTGTTCATTGTTTCAGTTTAAGCCTCTTTACTGAAGACCGAAATATTCCAAGAAACCAACCCTCAATGAGTGTAGTATCGAGTATCTACCAACTTTAGACTGCACCAAAGCCGGTCATCTCACTACATCCTAAAAGGCCAAGTTGGTCAAGTAAAGGTTCTAGAAGTTCGTTAGTGCTTCATGACATCACTCAGCGGCCCCATATTCTATTTGATTGACTCAAAGGCTACCGGTACCCACAAATATGTTGCACTGACATAGCTATTGCTTAGACCATGTCGGTATACCCCGCACAGTTTCCACAATGTATTGCTATTTACCTATAATGTTTCCCAAATCCGGGTGGAGGATTCAAACCCAAACAATAGAACCAAAATGTAAAGCACACAATTCAAACAATTGTAAGCAAATAAATGTGATCTAAACCCTAAGGTAACCCCACTTTTATAATTTTCCCCAGTAGAGTCGCCAGTTCTGTGATACGGTGGGAGAACTGACTTGAGGTTTTGCATTTTTTCGCAAATGTCGCGGTTAGCAAGAGTCGCCACTGACTTTTCTTTTATCCAAAAGGAAAGGTAAAAAAGCACAGGAAAGACCTTTGAGATGTTTTCTTGAGTTCGGGGGGTAGATTATGAAAAGGGAAGGTGCTAACACCCTTTTCATCCATGGTTTTCCATGGGCTCTTAGTTACTTGCTTAGATCACTTGCTTTGCTTTTCTTTGTTTGAAATGGTGTTTGGTATGTTTTTTGAAAGTATTTTAAAAAGAGGCCATTCGTTTAGGCAATCTTTTCAATGTTTTGTAAGATGTTTTAAAATGTGTGTGTGCTTTGTTTTTTAAAATAGCAAGGATTGTTTTGAAATGGAGCAAGTAACTTAGAAGCTATCTACCTACTCAAATGTCTTTCTTGTGCATTTTTATTCCTTTGACATTGTTGACTTACCATTGATTTAGTAAGCAACCCTATCTTTGGATGTAAACGGGACAGGCGTGGGTCATCGTATGACCATGATAGCAATGTTGCCAAGTATCTTAGTATGTTTGGAGGGACCAAGATCATTTTTGTTTAGGCAACTTTTGAATAGCGTCATCAAGGGACTATGATCTTATACTTGTTTTATTTTTCCAAGATACTTCGCATGCGTAACATGGCTATTTTATTTTAGGCAACCAAGTGGGAGAAACCCTAAGGGTGCTTGTGTGCAAAGTGTGTCATTTTTCATGCTTTTGTCTTGCATTAGGTTTTTTCTATTTGTTTGTTTTTTGTTCTTGTCATGCAAACCCTAATTTACTAAACATGGTATATGAAAGTAATAAATTGCGTAAAATAAACTAAGCTATTACAACAATTATTATGGGAGGGAGGATACAAGTTTTGAATGGGGATTTTGCACAAATATAAACCTAAATATATTATTACAACCAAATCGAATATTGCGCGAATTAAATAAATATACAAATATTTAAAATGCAATGCAATGTATTTATGTAAAAAATGTTTTGTGCTTGTTTTTTGTATGAGAAAATAATTTAATTTAAATCCTAAAAAAAAACATGGAAAAAATAATATTATTTTTGGAGGGGTGAAACCCTAATTTTTTAATTAAAAGAAAATAATGCTTTTTGTTATTATTTTGTACATTTTTTATATAAGAAAATATTAAGTATTTTTAAATATATTTACAAGTTATTTAAGAAAATAAAATCTATTTATCATAATAAACTAATTTTTATGCCAAAAAATAATAAAAAAATAAAATAAAATTGCAAAAAATAAAGAAAATATTTTTAGGATTTTTTATTGTTCAGAAAAAAATAAATAAAAGCTATAAATATGAAAATATGAAAAAGAATATGAAAAATATAACAAATAAGACAGGGGGTGTAAATAGTATGTCAGGGGGTGCAAATAGTGAAAACAAAAAGCCCAAAACGCCAAAAAGCCCAGACTTCACTTCATCCTTGTGCTTGGTCTTCTTCTTCGCGCGCTTAGTTCAAACCTGTAACTCTCACATGCTTGCATAAAAACAAAAACTCATAACATGAAAAATGTGGCATTTGAGCTTACGATTCCAGCCATATAAATTATGTGACCTAATTCTAAAAGATCAGAGAGAATTTTTGAACCCCTAATTTGTGATCTAACTTTTTCAGGATTTTCAATCTTCAAATTCTCTCAGCATAAGTAATATAAATGAAAAGTATGCATATGTACAGCTTTGTCATGATAAGGGCTACATTTTTTCTTCACAAATCGTGGCTTGAAGTTGCCTATTCAGAGAGATAGAGTTTAAGAAATTACCTCCTTCAGCTGGATTTGTATAGGACAATGTAGGGACTTTAATGGAGGCCTGGTGATTGTTTAAGATTCCTTGAACTTCCCTGAACCTATTCCAATGCTTAGCTTGCTCTGAGGATGGCTGAAACTCTCTTGACAAGTCAAGCTGCAAGCTTCCCAAAATAAAATGGTGGATACTGAAACAGGGATTACAGAATCAGGGTGATGGCTTGGATTGCTTTGGTATGATGTTTATGAGATATTTCAAGTGTTTAAACACAAAACGCACGAGCCAAAAATTGGTTGGCTATGCTTTTGCAGATTCTGAGTGTTTGGACAGAATTTTGGAGAGTTTATAGTGTCAAGCAATCGTGCTATGCCTTGCCATAAGTTTGTGTATTTGTATAGAAATGATACAAAGGTCAACCCTTACTAGCTGTACAAGTTTTTGACCTTTTGGCCACTTTTCTTGCATTTGAAGTAAAGTGAAGTGACCATACTAACACGCCTGTCCTTGCTTGCTTGAGAGCTGAAATGCACTTGTACAATTTGCTTGAGACTTGTATACATTGCTTGCACCAAGGGAACAGGTTCAATGCTCAAGATTGACAAAGTTGCAAAAGCTTCTCTTTATGAAAATGACAATGTGAACTTTATGCCTAAAATGGAATTATCTCTTGTACAAAGCTTCAAAAGCAAAGATAATGCCTTTGTCAACTGAGTTTGCATTTAATTATGGAGTGTAAAGTGAGCTTAGGACCTGTAAAGCAATATATAAATAGCATGGATTGGATTTGCAACTTGATGCTATGTGAAAAATGGCTTGAACAAAAGTGAGAAAATGCCAACTTCCCTTCTTCGATTCTCCCTACTCAAAAATGATCTTGAAGAGTTCTTCGACATTTTGGAAAGCTTGAAATATGCTCTATAATCCATCCTTGAAATGAAAATTTAGGTACCTATTGGAACTAGATGAAAAATGTCCATGAAGTTGGGTCCAAAACCTACCTAAATTAGGGCAAAATTTCACTAAGTTAAGAAGTTCATGGACCTATATTCACAAATTCATAACTTGAGATCCAAGCCTTTTTTGGGAAAAGTTTGTGAAGCAAATTTGTATATTTCATGGAGGACTACAACTTTCATGTTGGGAACTTTTCTTGAATCAAAATGCATCATGGTGAAAAAGTGGTGAAAGTTTGGGAAAAAATAAGAAAATTTTCATACTTAGAAAAATTCTAAGTTATGAAAATTTTCAAATTAAAACCCTAATTTTCAAATTTGAGTTTCTTGGTGAACAAGTTTCATATTTTGACATATCTTGATGAATTATGACCCTTGGTACTTGATTTTGACCAAAAAGTCAAAGTTTGACTTTTTAGTGTACAGTTGACTTTTGATCAGTTGACTGCAAAATTCATCTGTCAATCCAATGAACTTGAGATCTTTTGAACCATGTAATTAGGTCAAGATGATGCCATTGAACCCTTGAAATCATGCTTGAACTCAATTGGTCATTGGCTAGGTTAAAAATCAGAAATTGCCCTTTCTCAATCAAAACCCTAATTTTGACCATTTTGCCCTTTTGATGATTTGATCAAATTTCTTGAGGAGTTGTGATCCAAACTTGATCAAATGATACATATGAGTTTAAAATGTTGATATGGATCAAAAATCATGAAGTTTGACTATAAATTGGCCATGGTTGACTTTTTCCCCAATACAACTGATTTTTAGGTCAACTGTCCAATTGACTGATCAAAATGTGGTTCAAGGCTTGAAACTTATCATGGGAAATCTTAAGGGTCCAAAATGGTGTATGAAAGTCACATGAAGCATTGGTGGTCCGAAAATCCTTGTGCAAACTCAAACCCTAATTTTGGGTTATCAGTGCAAGATGAGGTGTCTTGAGTCGACCAAACCCTAATCTTGTCTTGAGTCCAAGAAGTCTTGTGAGAAAAGTCTTTGATAAATGAGAGGGCAGATAATGGGGTACAATAAAAGCATTTTTGGATTTTTGATTTGTGAATGTCAAGTTTTAATTACAAAAGGAAAGGGTTAAGAGGGAGACTAGAAGCCTAATTGTTTGTTATATACCAGTGGTGAGTTAAAGTCTATTTCGATATAAGGCGATCGAAACGGGGTTTAATCGCCTCATGGAGGTACCTAAGGGAATATGATACCGAAGTTGAGCGAACAAATAAAGAAACTAAGACCCTAAATATTTATTGTTTTAATAAAAATAGTACTATAATATTTTTACAACTTATTGTGAAATGAGTATCAAAACCTAATTTTAACTTATTTTGGATATTAAATAAAACAAATTGAATTAAAGAAAATTAAACAAAAGATTAAGTAAATAACAAAATGAAAAAAATAATTAAAACAAACATGTTTTTTGTATTTTTTTCCTCATGCAATAACTATGTAAAGAAAAGAGATTAAATGAATATTTGTTTAAGAAGTATATGGTATGGTACATAAAGATAAAGCCTAAAGAACTAAAAAAAATCTGGAAAATGCCCCAGCAGGGGTTGAACCCGGGTCCCCAAGGTTTATTACTAGATGCTTTTCCAGTTGAACTATGCTGTTTATTCGTTGTAACCACGCTTCTATTAGTAAATAATGTGAAGATGACAAAAAAACATTGGATT
Organism: Vicia faba; assembly: GCA_948472305.1. NCBI lineage: Eukaryota > Viridiplantae > Streptophyta > Magnoliopsida > Fabales > Fabaceae > Vicia > Vicia faba. Next base: position 777,644,611 of record OX451736.1, on the reverse strand, counting down.
AACAGGCCCAATGGGCCAACCGGGTTTGAAAGGACAAGGAGGAAAAAAAAGAAAAAAAAACCTAATGTGTATGTTGGGGCGCCGCTTAAGCTGCCTGGGGAAGGGTCAAAAAAATTAATTGTTTTTAATTCTGATCATTTTCCAATTAGCTTACTTAAATGTAAATGAATTATTAAATCTAATCTCTCTCTTGGCTTCTCTCAGTCGCTCAATAACACTCTTCTCTTCACCGATTCTCTTCCCTTTTTCTTTTCTGTTTTCAATGGAACAACAACAGCTAAAGCGTTACCTTACTCTCTCGATATGCATGTTTTCCGTCTCTAACTCCACTCAAACTCCATGCTCATCCTCTCAATCACGTCTTGTTTAAACCCTTCTTCTCTCCTTCACCCTAAATCTCAACCGTAATTCACAAAAACCTAACCTAATCCAAGGTGAAATTAAAATTTCTGAGAGGTTTCAAGGCTCAGATCATTGGGATTATTATTCAGCAACCTCTACAAGACACTATGATATCAAAAGAATAAAAAAAATGGAGAAGAAAGCACTGACCTACAGAGTCGTGGCGTACTCCGATGAAGAGGTGTGGAGAGACTGAGCTACACGAATTCCAGAGAGGAGAATCTAGCCAGGTACGGTTACGATGAAATGTCTGATTCCGACCTTCTCCTTCTTCTGAATTTCCTCACTGTTGTTCTTGCACGTGTTTGTCTTTGCTGAAACTGGGTGTTGTTCTGTTATTGTTTCTTTTTTGTTGATGCTTTGCGTTGTGTTGGTTCTGAGTTGTCGCAGTTGTTTTGCAGGTATTGTAGGTGGTAAGGTTGTGCATAGGTTTGGATTGAAAAGGCTTGGAAGAAGCTTATGCACAGGTTGATGGAACTAGTTGGGTGGAAAACTTGGACTGTAAGAGGAAGACTTTTGTTGCAAATTTTTGACAGAACTTCAATGCATTTCTTCCCTTTTACAGTTTGCTGGCTGTGTGTTATTGGTTTTTTTGTGTTCTCCTTATTCCGGTTCTCTGGCTCTTGTGTGTGTAGCTGGTATTTTCTCTTAGACTTCTCAGAAGTGTTGATCTGCACAGGTAAGTTTCTCCTCTTTGTTTTGCTTCTGTTTCGATGCCCTCTTCCTACTCCCTGTGCGTTTACTGTATTGACTTTGTTGTGCTTGTGGGATTTGGCTTAAATGGTTTTGAGCAATGCGAGTATCGTGAATGTGGCTTGCAGTACTGTATGGTTGACAAGAGTTTATAAGGGTTTGAGCGGGTTAAGGTATTGATGGGGTGAAATTACAGGTAAGGTAAAATGGTGTTTGGCTATGGAGTGATGTTTGAACTGAAGTTTGGACTGATGCAGTTTTTTTCTGGTTTTTTGACTGATGCAACTTTGACAGTTTTTTTGGTTTTTTGATTGATGCTGTTTTTGACAGTTTGTGGTTTGAAGTTTTGGTTTTTGGTTTTACAGTTTTTTCTTAGAAAAATCCCCCCTTCACTATGTGTTTTGGCATCTGTTATATATCCTAGAGAAAAGATTTTGGGGGGAAACTAAAGCATGATTTTGAACTCTTTTGCTATCCTGCTTGGTCACTTTTTCATGCTGCTTTTAGCTTGCCTATTTGGTGCAAGTTTTGAACAGGTTTTGACAGTTTTGTTGGACAATAATGTGCAGGTTTTTTCTTTCTCTCTCTTACCTCTTAATGATGTAAAGCTATTGCTTTTTGTCTTCTTAAAGTTCTGAAGGGTTTGCGCATTTGGAAAATGATGAAGCTAGGGTGATTTGGCTGCTTGCACTAATGTTTTGTTTAATATGATGCTGCATTTGCTTTGTCATAGTTGAGTTGCTTTTTGTTTTAGCTAGTGACTTGTTGCCGGTTGCCTTGGGCTGCTGTTACATTGTTTGCTAGCCTGCTATGCTGTTCCGCTAACCTGCTATGCTGCTGTACCTTTGGCTAGCCTGCTATACTTGTTTCGCTAGCCTGCTTGTTACTTTCTTTGTTGTTCTGATATGCTTGTTGTGCCTTGGCCTGCTGTGTTGTTCGCTTTGCTAGCCTGTTATGCTGTTATTGTGCTGTGCGCTATGCTTGTTGCTTTGGCTTGTTAGCTGCCATGCTGCCTTGGCTTTGTTTGCTGCCTGTTCTGTTTGTTTTGCAGCAGTAGAAAAAATAGAATATTTGCAAACTTCTTTTCTTTTTTCTTTTTGTCAACCAAAAGGCACAAGCTTTTTGTGATTTGCAATTGGGAGAGGGAAAAAATAGTCCATGATTAAACAAACTCCCTTTTAATCTGATTCCAAATACAAACCCTTATGATGAGATATCAATTAATTAATTCTTGTTTGAAATTTTTTATATGCTTGATCGCTAACTTTTCTCTTTTTCCTTGTTTCATGAGCACGATTATTGGACGGTCCAAAGCGAGATTGAACGATGAAAATACCATGGCGAGGAGTGAAGATGAAGACTTGAAGATGAAGACTTGAAGAAATACAAATTATTTTTCTCTTTTCTTTGTAAACAAAACAAATCTAATTTATTTTTTTCATACGCTCTGTAATCAGTCCAAAAATGTAATGAACACGAAAACTTGAATGATACATTTTTTGAATGAATTCTTTTGTATGGAAATCAAACAACTCTCGATCTTGTTTAAATTCTAAAATTCTCTCTTGAATAATGCAAATGCGCATCTCAACTTTGTAACTTAAATCTTAAGAAATCATGAATAATGGTTATAGCTTCTACTCCAAACAAATCACGCGCCTTATCTTTCGAAATCCAATCAAACTCTCAAACAAAACAAATGCTTAAGAATTTAATTCCACTGGTTAAATTAAACCCCAAAACAACGGACGCTTAAACCTTGATCTTTATATCATGCCTGAACCACACTTGCACTTCTCGACCAGAAACCTAATTTTTGATATTCAGCCCACAATAACTTGTAACTTAAGCAACAAAAACAAGTCTTGATTACCATGAACCTTTAACCTCATTTCCTGAAATGCTTAAACTCCACATTTGCCAATTCAACCTCCAAATTCTCGACCCAATGGCTTAGAGACTTAAAGAATAAACTTGAAATTCGAGGATGTGAAATTCTTGACCTAACGCACTGAGCTCTGAGTCATCTTTGGGGAAGGCGAGAGAGACATCTTCCCAGTAACCAAAAACTCGAAACCCTAGCCTCTTGACCAACATCCATAGGGAAATAAACCCTAAACTAGGCTCCGATAGATTGAGCGAGAAGCAACCTTGTGACGTGATAACAAAATTCATTCCATGATCCGCTAATCGAGAACCAGATGCGCTTCCTTTTTAACCTGATAAGAAAACCTCAAAACAAGATTAGACATAAAGAGGGCGTAGCCCTAAAACTTTAAACCAAAGCGCCTGATTCCCTGAGATGCGGGATATGCAAATGACTGAATAATAAAATAATGCAAATGGAATGCAAAGTTCAAAGCCAGACAAAAATAAAAGAGATATGGCAAATTTGGGGTACGATAGCTTCCCCTATTTAATCATCTTAAACCTGAAGGCGAGATTGGTGTCAGCCTTTCGAGAGTTCAAGGTGGAAGATGATTAAATACCAGGACCCGAAATTTTCCCTGGAGAGATGGTGTGAGTGTTATTCAATGGTGTGAATGTCTTCTTGGGGAAAGACAAACTGGCCTTCTGGTGGACTGACCATGATGGATAAAACATGGTTGAAAAGAAAGGGAGCTTGTACTGGGTGCTTCGGCGTCTGTTATTCTGCTGGTGAGTCGTCTCTATCGATATTTAGGAACTTTGGTCGTCTGTACTCATTAGAGGAAACATCTCTGCTGATATTTAGGAACTTCGATCGTCCGTACTCAATGGAGGAATCATCTCTGCTGATATTTAGGAACTTCGATCATCCGTACTCAACGGAGGAATCATCTCTGCTGATATTTAGGAACTTCGATCATCCGTACTCAACGGAGGAATCATCTATGCTGATATTTAGGAACTTCGATCATCCGTACTCAACGGAGGAATCACCTCTGCTGATATTTAGGAACTTCGATCGTCCGTACTCAACGGAGGAAACATCTCTGCTGATATTTAGGAACTTCGATCGCCCATACTCAACGGAGGAATCATCTCTGCTGATATTTAGGAACTTCAATCGTCCGTACTCAACTGAGGAATCATCTCTGCTGATATTTAGGAACTTCGATAGTCCGTACTCAACGGAGGAATCATCTCTGCTGATATTTAGGAACTTCGATCGTCCGTGCTCAACGGAGGAAACATCTCTACTGATATTTAGGAACTTTGATCGTCTGTACTCAACAGAGGAAACATCTCTGCTGATATTTAGGAACTTCGATTGTCCGTACTCAACTGAGGAAACATCTCTGCCGAGATTTAGGAACTCGCCCGTAATTCAACTTAGGAAATATCTCTGTCGAGATTTAGGAACTCGTCCGTAATTCAACTGAGGAAACATCTCTGTCGAGATTTAGGAACTCGTCCGTAATTCAACTGAGGAAACATCTCTGTCGAGATTTAGGAACTCGTCCGTAATTCAACTGAGGAAACATCTCTGTCGAGATTTAGGAACTCGTCCGTAATTCAACTGAGGAAACATCTCTGCTGAGATTTAGGAACTCGTCCGTAATTCAACTGAGGAAACATCTCTGCTAAGATTTAGGAACTCGTCCGTAATTCAACCGAGGAAACATCTCTGCTGAGATTTAGGAACTCGTCCGTAATTCAACTGAGGAAACATATCTGTCGAGATTTAGGAACTCGTCCGTAATTCAACTGAGGAAACATCTTTGTCGAGATTTAGGAACTCGTCTGTAATTCAATTGAGGAAACATCTCTGTCGAGATTTAGGAACTGGTCCATAATTCAACTGAGGTAAAAGCTTCATAGCTTGAATTTTGTGAGAATTTGATTGCATCTTTCCTTAAAGGTAAAGGTTAGCTGTATGTAATGCATGATATGTATCAAGCAATGATGTTCTCGAAATAAATGAGATTGTGATTGTATGATGCGTATGCATGTATCATGATGTATGAAAATGTGATGTTTTTAGCTGGGGAAAATAATTCCCGGGTTGCTGCTAAAGAAAAGAGTTGAATTCTTCGTTTCCGCTGGGGATAGTGAATGAAGATGATTGTGAGAATAAACCTGCAAGAGAGGATAACTCCGCTAGGAAATAAACTGATGAGGAGATGGCTCTGTGGGGAGGACATGCTCTGCTGAGGATTCCGCTGATAAGTTCAGCTGGGGATGAATTACCGTTGGTGGCGATACTGAATCCTGTTGGGGATTGAGTTTCTGTTTGTGAAAGGAATGAACTCCGCTGGGGATGATCTTTCAGTTGCGACTTCACTGGGGATAACCTTTTAGACTCTACTGGGGACAATCTTCCAGAGTCTACTGGGGATGATTCTCCGAACTCCACTAGGGAAGGTTTCCAGACTCCGCTGGGGATAATTATCTAGTGCTGATGATAGATAAATTCTGCTTAGGGAGAATACTGCCGACTCACTCGCTGTTGTGAGCCTCAGCCGGGGAGGGTGGTGTCCTGTTTTGGGCAGCTATCATCACTGTCTTTTTCTTACTCTGCGGGGAATGAAAGTTACTGGGACGCATGCTGAGGATATGACGATGGCTTTGCATCGAGATTTTTCTACCCCTGTATCTGCGGGAGAAGGTGCCTACGAAGGCCTTATGGATCGAGTATTATCCCAACCTATGAGGTGCTTAGTAATTGCCGATTGAAGTGACAAGTCTTCTTCTGGTAGGCAAGTGACGAGATGACGGGACATAGTCGTACACTTTAATCCTTAACTTTTGCCTGTTTTGTCTTTTCAGATTTTCAGTCCACCGGGATACCCTTTCTTTCCCAAGCTACCCTTTCGGGTTTTCGACTTTCCGGGTGTACAAATCTTTTTTGTTTTTATCCCTAATTTTTTCCCGAACCCTTTTGGTTCGCCGGGAAGCCCTTATTTTTGCCTAGGTGTGTCAACCTAGCGGGTCTTTGTTCATGCACAATATTTTTTGACCATGTCCATGCTCTCAGAGCATAGGGAGTTGTCACTTGTCGGTAGTGTCGTGTTGCCATACTACCATAAGATGTTCGCTTGATCATGCAAGATTCGTTGCAGGAATCCATGTCTAATGCCCCAAGTGACTCAGATGGAGATTTGCCCCTGGCTATTTGGCATCTTTGAGAGATTCTCTGAATCTTGACTTGACTGCCCTAAATGATGGACAATGATCATGTTGTGCCCCTTGGTTGGAAGTGCTTTTCCACTTGAGGTGATTTTATTTTTTTATTGAGAAGGTTTTTTTGTTCACTAGATATTCATCGAGCGAACTTCTCTGCTGTTGAATAAATAGTCATATGCGAACAATGTTATTTTAAGAATGCAAAGCTTATGTCTGTTTTGAAGTTTTGAAAATGAGTTTTTTCAGTAAGATAGGAAAATTTGTAAAATGTGACGTCAACTCAGGATTTACAGCAAGCCCTACAGGAGTCAGGATACCTTTTGTAACAGTATGCTTTCAAACTAACCCATGCTTCAGCTAGGACTTTTAAGGGTTATAACGTAGCCTGGTTCACGGTTTAAGAAACAAAAGATAAAGGCTCAAATTTTATTTGCACCCACCCGTTCTTCGTGATGTTCTTCGATCCTAAACTCAGCTAATTGTGCATTTAGATCCTGTTTGAGTCTTTGCTCTGATATTCCAGTGATGGTTCAGATACTGACAGTTTATTTTGAACAAGCAATCATTTTTGTTGAGAGTTTGTAGGATATCTTTCTTTTTGATTTTATTATCCCTGTATTTTTCCTGAACTATTTTTTTTGTGATTACAGTCAGCGGGATGCCCCAGTTTTGTAAGTCTTCTTCATAGGTTTTGAATTAATAGGCTTTTATTTCTGAGAGATAATGGCTGTCTGTCCTGACGATTATAAGGAACCATCACCATATTTTATTTTGGAAGGATCTCTTTGATGCCATTCATTGTGCACCCGAATTAACTGAGAAGACTACCCTGCCCCAGGTTATGATTAAGGGTTTTAATTTATGAAAAGAAAAACTCTTACTTCTTTGGCTCAAAGGGGTTGACGAGGGATTATCTTCCTTATAACTCCACTATTTAGAATTTGAAACAATGCATGCACATCGTGAGTAGGATCTATTTAAAAGCATATTGTAGAGATTTTGGTATCATTTTTGTCATCCTCCTTCTAAAGGCTTAGAATTTTTAATCGAGAGTTGAACATCACAAAAAATGAAAGCAATTTGAATATAGTGAATACGAATGGACTGATTCAAAACAGACATATGCAATGCATTGATAAAGTAACAAAGTTTGACATGAATAAATGTCTGAACAATCAAAAGAAAATTACAAATTGAAAATTCTAATGAATAAAAAGTCTTCTCGTCTCAGGACTTGTCACTTCAAATGGTGAGCTTTGGAGGGATGGTAGAAGAACTCAGCCTGACCATTTTGTGTGAATTCCAATGCTCCTTTATTGATCAGTCTTGAATTTTGTTTTTTAATGCCCAACAGTCATCAGTATCATGCCCCAGGATGTTGGAATGGTATGCACACCTTGCATCAGGATTGTACCTTGGGTAGGTTATGTAGGGATTTTGAGGAGGGTCCCTTAACGTCACCAGATTCAATCTCAACAGGTGTTGTAAAGCTCGAGACAGCGACATGTTGAGCTCGGCGAACTGTCTTTTGGGCGTAAACAAGAAACTGTTAGGATTTGTTTGTAGATTGATTGAAGAAGCTTCGTGTCGTTAAGAGTCCTTCTTCAAGAGTCAAGCTCACCATATCGAGTGGGTCATAGCCCTTGACTCAAGTCATCGTGTTTTGATCTCTAGACGACATTGGCTAGAGGAAAATAAATCCCCTTTGCCCCTTGCTGGACGTTTGATTTACCATAACCTGCATCACAAACCCTTGAGATCCTTGAAATGGTTAAGGAAATGTTAAGGCATGATGTTATGATATGTATGTTATGCGTTTAAGCAAAAGCGCAAGGTGATGTAATTAAACCTTGCAATAAATCCAAATTATTGGATAAGGACTGTAAACAAAACCTGCAAGGAACTTATGTCGTCAGATAACAAGAATGTGCAAGTAGTTCAAGTTTGAAGGCACACAAGTCACACAAAATGCCTTAAGTTTAGGCTTGCATGGGGTCTAGGTATTACCCTCTTGAAGTTCACTTGGTTTAACCTGTCCTAGTAATAGTAACCGGGTTCTAGAGGTTCTCAATATCACTGACCATCCTCGATCGGTCATAATTCCAGTTTAGCAACCTTTTCTTGCGGCTGGAATCATCGCGAGAGTATGGTCTCAATGAGTGTAGCATACTGCTACTTTTCTATGGCCAAGTTGGTCAATTATAGGTTCTAAGGTCAGTTGGTGCTTAATGACCCCTTAGCAGCCCCATATTCTCCTTGTTCCTCCACAAGGGATATCGGTACAAACTAAAGTGTCACACCAACGTAGCTACTGCTTCAACCGTATCGGTCTACGCTGTACAGTTCCCTAACAGTATATTGCTACTTACCTAAAAGGTATCCCCAGATCCGAGTTAGGATCTATAGTAACTCCAATTTAAACCCAAAAAAATAAAGCAAACAAATCAAACAATTGAAAACAATATGAACTAATCCTAAGGTACACCCCACTTATTAACTCCCCAACAAAGTCGCCAGTTCTGTGATACGGTGGCCAAAACTGGGACTGTTTTTGGAATGCTGGTTTGCGTTTTGCGTTTGTGTTTGCAAAATGTCGCGGTAAGCAAGAGTCATCACCGACTTTTATTTTATCCAACAAGGAAAGGAAAAAAGCACAGAAAAATTCCTTTTTCGAGATATTTTTGAGTATGGGGGTAGATTATAGAAAGGGAAGTTATTAGCACCCTTTCTATCCGTAGTTATCTATGGGTTCTTAGGTACTTGCTCATCATTTTCAAAATTGTTTTCTTTGTGTTTGTGGGCTTTGAAAAGTTTTTATTTTAACTTCGATTTAACTGTTGCTTCTGTCTTCAAGAGTGTAATGAAGTGTTTTTGAAAACTTGTTCGTAAAAGAGTGTAAGTGTGAAAAAGTTTTATTTTGATTGAGTAAGTACTTAAGAACTAATCTACCTACTCGAAAAAGGAATCGTTCTATGTTTGTTTCCTTTAGACAATGCTAACCTACTATTAGTGAGTAGGTAACACCGTCGTTGGAGTTTTGAGGGTCAATTGAAAGGGACATACAGTCACTAGAGCAACGTTAGGACGTCTTAGTGGTAACCCTAATGTCTTAGATCATTTATCCGAGGCAACAATATCCGAGGCAACTGTTATCTTTTAGACAAGAGGACGACCTATAAAACATCCTATACTCAATGAACATTTTAACGAAGGCAACCAAGTGGGGAGTGTACCCTAGGAGTGCGCATGTGCGAGTGATTCAGTTTCAAATTTATTTATCTTTGCACATTTAGGGTGATCAAACTGTTTTAAAATTAGTCATACATTCTAGTCATGCAAACCCTAGTTATTCACATATCTAGCAGTTAAATATTTGCAGAAGTTAAAGTGCGGAATTTAAACTAAGCTATTACAAGGCTTCAGGTATTTACATAGCCAAAAACAAACCCTTTGAAAATAAAAGTGGTAATGTAAAAGTCCTAATTAAAATTATTACAAACTGTGAGCAGATACAATAATTGGATAAAGAATAATAAAGCACGCGATGACAAATTAAATCGAATGCGAAACTAGGGTTTTGACCCTTCTATCCTAATTAAAGAAAGAAAATGTTTTTTTGTTGTTTTTAATATTTTTTTAATAAAAAGATTAGGTCTTAAGATTAAATGCTAAGTTAATTAGTTATTAAATTTAATTAATGAAAATAATTAAATGACATATTTTGGTTTTTTTGGTTATTTTAGGAAAAAAAATAAAATACAATCAAGTTAGTAATAAAAACCTATTTATTCTAATTAATTTTAATTATTTGCAAAAAGAGAAATTAAAGTTTCCTAATTTAATCAAACCTAATTAAATTAATTAATTAATTGATGAAAAATAAAATTCTAATTTTAATTGGACATAAAATATTTTTGGTGATTTTTGATAAAAAGAGAAAATTAATTTAGTTTATTAGTAAAAATAGATTAAATTAAAATTAAATGAAATAAAGAAAAGAAATAAAGAGTGAGAAATGGGCCTGAAAAGGGGGGTGCCAATAGCAGGAATCTGGGCCCATTTGTGGAGGTCTACGTTTGACTTTTGTGATCATGCGTAGCACGTTGACTTTGGCTCATGGTGTTCCTTCAGTGGTGGCCATCAGATTTGGCCATCAGGCCATCTGGCACGTTTGATGATGAAGGCGTATGGTAGACGTTTTCTTCCTATGCGCACATGATCCTGAAACAGAAAATGATATAGAGAAATTGGTGGACCTGGGATTCGAACCCAGGTCCTGAGGCACATTCCATACACTCCCTTGCCACTACGCCACATGTTTCTGTTTGGTCATAAAATAAACAATAATAATATATGAAAACAAGCATTAGTGGAGATCTAGCGTGAAAATTTAAACAAGCCAATGGAAGTTGGCCACGTCTTCATCCGTGTTCTTGGATCCGTTGGTAAAAGTGTAACACTTTTACCTACGGACATTCATCCGTAGCTAAAAACCTGTGTATTCTCAAAATCTTCTATGGACAACATAAATGACATCTAATGCCATGGTTGTGTTCGTCTCTTCATCTTGAACACAAGGGTACCCCTTACAAGACCAATTGTCCCTGTAATCAAAAACCCTAAAACCAAGCTCGAAAACCTAGCAATGGTGATTTATAGTATATGCCATATAAATGAAATCAAATAATGCAGAAAGTTTGCAAATGCCTCAAAGATCAAGAATACATGATTAATTCAACCTAACAATGCTTAAAACATGAGATTCGAATTCAAGAACAGGGGTGTGTCATGTACGACTTACATAGCGATTTGGGACTAGAACGACATAGTTCTTGATTGCTTTAGATTGCTGAGAGTGCCAGGAAGCGATTGTGATCGTTCAAAGGTCCTGAAACAGCCTCCAAATGGGATTTCGATCTCACACTTTTTTCTTGATTTTTCAGATTTGGTTCCCTCTTATGCGCCTGTTTCTAACCTTACTTTTGATCTGCACGCAGTCCTTATGTATCACACAATGCATTAGGGTTGATTATTGTGTCCAAATCCCTCTCCACCAATGATTTTGATATTATATTTGATTCTTCTTTAAAGCTTTCCAAAATTGGTCCAAATCCAATATCTTTATACACATATGCCTTGATACAAGGTTGATTGATCCTAGCTGTGTAATAAGACCTTGAATAATCACAAGATCCTTGGTTTTCAATATTTTTGAGTTTATTTGATTTGTTTTGATTTAATTTGAAATAATTCAAATTTAAACCAAAATAAATAATAAAAAAAAATATGGACAAGTGGCCAAGGTTAGAGCACTTGGGAAATATTTCCAACTCAAAACAAGTGAAAAAGAATGGTCTCATTTGGAAAAATTTGAAGTTTTAGGGATAGTTGACTTTTGGCAATTTTACAAAAAAGGTCAATTTCAACAATGCATAACTTCCTCAATTTTGACTCTTTGGAGGTGTTCTTGGACTTTTTAGAATGCTTGATATGTCCTCTAATCAACCCATTAGGTCTCATCTCATTTTGATATTAAATGCTCATGTATGAAGCTTTAACAAAAAAGGTGTTTTTGTTGACTTTTTAAAATGACCTATAATATCCAAATTCATAACTTCTTGTGAGTGCATATTTTCAACTTGGGAGATGAATATGGGTTGTAGGGAATTGCATCCTATTCAAAATGAGCTTTGGATGGGTCATTTCTCATAAAGTATGAGAAAGTTATGCTTGGTCAAAGTTGGGTTGACTTTTCCTACAAAACCCTAATTTAGCAACTTTTGAATCTTGATGAATTATGAGAAATCCTTGATGAATCATGATCAACCCTTGATCAAATGATGAAATATACTTCAAAATGAGGATGTTGACCAAAAATCTTGAAGTTTGACTGTATGTGGGTCACAGTTGACTTTTGCCCTAGCATAGTCGATTTTCAGGCCTCTGAGCAATTGACTGAGCAAACTTTCTATGCAAGGCTTGAAACATGACATGGATGATCTTAAGAACATATTAGGAGATTGGTGTGCACTTGGGGTCACTTGGACTCAAGTATCTTGATGCAACATGAAACCCTAGTGTGGGGTAGACTGCCTTAGGAGAGAGCTTGTCTGGCCAACCCTTGGACTACCTTGAGCAACTTGAGGATCTTTCTTGAAATGTTTTGAGGAACATGGGAGGGAAAATTTTGGGGTACAACAGCTGCCCCTGTTAAATCTTCTTAAACCTGAGGATGTAGATTGGCCTTCGTGCCTTTCGTGATTCGAAGGTGGAAGAGGATTGAACACTAAAGTGCCTAGAAATTTGCACTCACATAACGTGGTAATTGTCTTGTGATGTCAGGAATGGGCTTACAGATGCCATTTGGAGATTGATGACGAGGGGATAGGCTTAAAGATGCCATCTGAAAGAGTGTCGATCGCATAAGAGATTCCTTAGCGAGAGCTTGTATACCTGTCGTTTGAGGAAAATGCTGCTAGGGAAGGCTGATCTTTGTTGAGAGAAATAGAAATTTAGGAGCTTCAGCATCCGTTATTCTGCTGGTGAGTCGTCTCTGTCAATATTTAGGAACTTTGGTCGTCCGTACTCAACAGAGGAAACATCTCTGCTGATATTTAGGAACTTCGATCGTCCGTGCTCAATGGAGGAATCATCTCTGCTGATATTTAAGAACTTCGATCGTCCGTACTCAATGGAGGAATCATCTCTACTGATATTTAGGAACTTAGATCGTCTGTACTCAATGGAGGAATCATCTATGCTGATATTTAGGAACTTCGATCGTCCGTACTCAACGGAGGAATCATCTCTGCTGATATTTAGGAACTTCGATCGTCTGTACTCAGCGGAGGAAACATCTCTGCTGATATTTAGGAACTTCGATCGTTAGTACTCAACGGAGGAATCAACACTGCTGATATTTAGGAACTTCGATCGTCCCTACTCAACGGAGGAATCATCTCTACTGATATTTAGGAACTTCGACCGTCCGTACTCAACGGAGGAATCATCTCTACTGATATTTAGGAACTTCGATCGTCTGTACTCAACGGAGGAATCATCTCTGCTGATATTTAGGAACTTCGATCGTCTGTACTCAACAGAGGAAACATCTATGATGATATTTAGGAACTTCGATCGTCTGTACTCAACTGAGGAAACATCTCTGCCGAGATTTAGGAACACGTCCATAATTCAACTGAGGAAACATCTCTGTCGAGATTTAGGAACTCATCCGTAATTCAACTGAGGAAACATCTCTGCCGAGATTTAGGAACTCGTCCGTAATTCAACTGAGGTAACATCTCTGTCGAGATTTAGGAACTCGTCCTTAATTCAACTGAGGAAACATCTCTGTCGAGATTTAGGAACTCGTCCATAATTCAACTGAGGTAAAAGCTTCATAGCTTGAATTTTGTGAGAATTTGATTGCATCTTTCCTGAAAGGTAAAGGTTAGCTGTATGTAATGCATGATATGTATCAAGCAATGATGTTCTCAAAATAAATGAGATTGTGATTGTATGATGCGTATGCATGTATCATGATGTATGAAAATGTGATGTTTTTAGCTAGGGAAAATAATTCTCGGGTTACTGCTGAAGAAAAGAGTTGAATTCTTCGTTTCCGCTGGGGATAGTGAATGAAGATGATTGTGAGAATAAACCTGCAGGAGAGGAAAACTCTGCTGGGGAATAAACTGATGAGGAGATGGCTCTGTGGGGAGGACAAGCTCTGTTGAGGATTCCGCTGATAAGTTCAGCTGGGGATGAATTAACGTTGCTGGCGATACTAAATCCTGTCGGGGATTGAGTTTCTATTTGTGAAAGGAATGAACTCCGCTGGGGATGATCTTTCAGTTGCGACTTCACTGGGGATAACCTTTTAGACTCTACTGGGGACAATCTTCCAGAGTCTATTGGGGATGATTCTCCGAACTCCACTGGGGAAGGTTTTCCAGACTCCGCTGGGGATAATTGTCTAGTGCTGATGATAGATAAATTCTGCTTGGGGAGAATACTGTCGACTCACTCGCTGTTGCAAGCCTCAGCCAGGGAGGGTGGTTTCCTGTTTTGGACAGCTATCATCACTATCTTTTTCCTACTCTGCAGGGAGTGAAAGTTACTGGGACGCGTGCTAAGGATATGACGATGGCTTTGCATGGAGACTTTTCTGCCCCTGTATCTGCGGGAGAAGGTGCCTGCGGAGGCCTTGTGGATCGAGTATTATCCCAACCTATGAGGTGCTTAGTAATTGCCGATTGAAGTGACAAGTCTTCTTATGGTAGGCAAGTGACGAGATGACGGGACATAGTCGTACGCTTTAATCCCTAACTTTTGCCTGGACTGTCTTTTCATATTTTCAGTCCACCGGGATACCCTTTCTTGCCCAAGCTTCCCTTTCGGGTTTTCGACTTGCCGGGTGTACAAATCTTTTTTGTTTTTATCCCTAATTTTTACCCGAACCCTTTTGGTTCACCGGGAAGCCCTTATTTTTGCCTAGGTGTGTCAACCTAGTAGGTCTTTGTTCATGCGCAGTATTTTCTGACCATGTCCACGCTCTCAGAGCGTAGGGAGTTGTCACTTGACGGTAGTGTTGTGTTGCCATACTACCATAAGATGTTCGCTTGATCATGCAAGATTCGTTGTGGGAATCCATGTCTAATGCCCCAAGTGACCCAGATGGAGATTTGCCCCTGGCTATTTGGAATCTTTGAGAGATTCTCTGAATCTTGACTTGACTGCCCCAAATGATGGACAATGATCATGTCGTTCCCCTTGGTTGGAAGTGCTTTTCCACTTGAGGTGATTTTATTTTTTTATTGAGAAGGTTTTTTTGTTCACTAGATATTCGTCGTGCAAACTTCTCTGCTGTTGAACAAATAGTCATATGCAAACAATGTTATTTTAAGAATGCAAAGCTTATCTATGTTTTGAAGTTTTGAAAATGCGTTTTTTCAGTAAGATAGGAAAATTTGTAAAATGTGACGTCAACTCAGGATTTACAGCAAGCCCTACAGGAATCAGGATACCTTTTGTAACAGTATGCTTTCGAACTAACCCATGCTTCAGCTAGGACTTTTAAGGGTTATACCGTGGCCTGGTTCACGGTTTAAGAAACAAAAGATAAAGGCTCAAATTTTATTTGCACCCACCCGTTCTTCGTGATATTCTTCGATCCTAAACTCAGCTAATTGTGCATTTAGATCCTGTTTGAGTCTTTGCTCTGATATTCCAGTGATGGTTCGGATACTGACAGTTTATTTTGAACAAACAGTCTTTTTTGTTGAGAGTTTGTAGGATCTCTTTCTTTTTGATTTTATTATCCTTGTCTTTTGCCTGAACTATTTTTTTTGTGATTACAGTCAGCGGGATGCCCCAGTTTTGTAAGTCTCCTTCATAGGTTTTGACTTAATGGGCTTTTATTTCTGAGAGATAATGACTGTCTGTCCTGACGATTATAAGGAACCATCACCATCTTTTATTTTGGAAGGATCTCTTTGATTCCATTCATTGTGCACCCGAATTAATTGAGAAGACTACCCTGCCCCAGGTTGTGATTAAGGGTTTTAATTTGTGAAAAGAAAAACTCCTACTTCTTTGGCTCAAAGGGGTTGACGAGGGATTATCTTCCTTATAACTCCACTGTTTAGAATTTGAAACAATGCCTGTACATTGTCAGTAGGGTTTGTTTAAAAGCATACTGTAGAGATTTTGGTATCATTTTCGTCATCCTCCTTCTAAAGGCTTAGAATTTTTAATCGAGAGTTGAACATCACAAAAAATGAAAGAAATTTGAATATAGTGAGTACGAATGGACTGATTCAAAACAGACATATGCAATGCATTGATAAAGTAACAAAGTTTTACATGAATAAATGTCTGAACAATCAAAAGAAAATTACAAATTGAAAATTCTAATGAACAAAAAGTCTTCTCGTCTCAGGGTTTGTCACTTCAAATGGTAAGCTTTGGAGGGATGGTAGAAGAACTCAGCCTGACCATCTTGTGTGAATTCCAATGCTCCTTTATTGATCAGGTCTTGAATTTTGTTTTTCAATGCCCAACAGTCATCAGTATCATGCCCCGAGCTGTTGGAATGGTATGCACACCTTGCATCAGGATTGTACCTTGGGGAGGTTATGTAGGGATTTTGAGGAGGGTCCCTTAACGTCAACAGATTCAATCTCAACAGGTGTTGTAAAGCTTGAGACAGCGGTATGTTGAGCTCGGCGAAATGTCTTTTGGGCGTATCTGGCTTACCCTGATTATCTTGTTGCTTTTGGCGAGGTGGTTGTTGGACTTTTGAGATGTAGAAACTTGTAGAGTTCCATTCTTTACCAACCCAAACCCTTGTCCTCTTCGAGGATGATGAATGACTTGGTCCCCGGCCTCGACTGTTTGCTTCATACTGTTGTATCTGTCTTGATGAAGCTGGTTGATAATGATTTTCAACTCTTCTTGTTCCTGAGCTAAGCCCTAGATGAGAGCCACCTGTCCCAGCATTTGGGTTCTTATTGCATCTACCTCAGTTTGCAATTGTTCCAGCCGTTCATCCTTATTCTCTTCAGGACTTTTCTTGACCAAGTTCCCAACGAGGAGTGTTTTTAACGCTTCCTGCCCCTTGGATAGGTTTAAGAAGATTTCCCTTAACTGAGTCTCTTGAGTATGAAGATCTTGGTTGTTTTGTTGGAGAGACATTGCTGAAATAAACAGCGAGAACATGAGAGACTTGTACTGGGAGACCTGTTATGCAATGATATGTATGATATATGTATGCAATGTTTTCAAGGATCTCACGGGGTAAACAAGAAACTGTTAGGATTTGTTTGCAGATTGATTGAAGAAGCTTCGTGTCATTAAGAGTCCTTCTTCAAGAGTCAAGCTCACCATATCGAGTGGGTCATAGCCCCTGACTCAAGTCATCGTGTTTTGATCTCTAAACGACATTGGCTAGAGGAAAATAAATCCCCTTTGCCCCTTGCTGGATGTTTGATTTACCATAACCTGCATCACAAACCCTTTAGATCCTTGAAATGGTTAAGGAAATGTTAAGGCATGATGTTATGATATGTATGCTATGCGTTTAAGCAAAAGCGCAAGGTGATGTAAGTAAACCCTGCAATAAATCCAAATTATTGGATAAGGACTGTAAACAAAACCTGCAAGGAACTCAAGTTGTCAGATAACAAGAATGTGCAAGTAGTTCAAGTTTGAAGGCACACAAGTCACACAAACAGCCTTAAGTTTAGGCTTGCATGGGTTCTAGGTATTACCCTCTTGAAGTTCAGTTGGTTCAACCTGTCCTAGTAATAGTAACCGGGTTCTAGAGGTTCTCAATATCACTGACCATCCTCGATCGGTCATAATTCCAGTTTAGCAACCTTTTCTTGCGGTCAAAATCATCGCGAGAGTATGGTCTCAATGAGTGTAGCATACTGCTACTTTTTTATGGCCAAGTTGGTCAATTATAGGTTCTAAGGTCAGTTGGTGCTGAATGACCCCTTAGCAGCCCCGTATTCTCCTTGTTCCTCCACAAGGGATATCGGTACAAACTAAAGTGTCACACCAACGTAGCTATTGATTCAACCGTATCGGTCTACGCCGTACAGTTCCCTCACAGTCTATTGCTACTTACCTAAAAGGTATCCTCAGATCCGGGTTAAGATCTATAGTAACTCCAATTCAAACCCACAAAAATAAAGCAAACATATCAAACAATTGAAAACAATATGAACTAATCCTAAGGTACACCCCACTTATTAACTCCCCAGCAGAGTCGCCAGTTCTGTGATACGGTGGCCAGAACCAGGACTATTTTTGGAATGCTGGTTTGCGTTTTGCGTTTGTGTTTGCAAAATTTTGCGGTAAGCAAGAGTCGCCACCGACTTTTATTTTATCCAACAAGAAAAGGAAAAAAGCACATAAAATTCCTTTTTCGAGATATTTCTGAGTACGGGGGGGTAGATTAAAGAAAGGGAAGGTATTAGCACCCTTTCTATCCGTAGTTATCTACGGGCTCTTAGGTACTTGCTCATCATTTTCAAAATTGTTTTCTTTGTGTTTGTGGGCTTTGAAAAGTTTTTGTTTTAAGTTCGATTTAACTCTTGCTTCTGTCTTCAAGAGTGTAATGAAGTGTTTTTGAAAACTTGTTCGTAAAAGAGTGTAAGTGTGAAAAAGTTTTGTTTTGATTGAGCACGTACTTAAGAACTAATCTACCTACTCGAAAAAGGAATCGTTCTATGTTTGTTTCCTTTAGACAATGCTAGCCTACTATTAGTGAGTAGGTAACACCGTCGTTGGAGTTTTGAGGGTCAATTTGAAAGGGACATACAGTCACTAGAGCAATGTTAGGACGTCTTAGTGGTAACCCTAATGTCTTAGATCATTTATCCGAGGAAACAATATCCGAGGCAACCTTTCTGAGGCAACTTTTATCTTTTAGACAAGATGACGACCTCTAAAACATCCTATACTCAATGACCGTTTTAACGAAGGCAACCAAGTGGGGAGTGTACCCTAGGAGTGCGCATGTGCGAGTGATTCAGTTTCAGAAATATTTGCAGTTACACTCTTTCTTGTCATGCAAACCCTAGTTATTCACATATCTAGCAGTTAAATATTTGTAGAAATTAAAGTGCGGAATTTAAACTAAGCTATTACAAGGCTTCGGGTATTTACATAGCCAAAAACAAACCCTTTGAAAATAAAAGCGGTAAATGTAAAAGTCCTAATTAAAATTATTATAAACTGTGAGCAAATACAATAATTGGATAAAGAATAATAAAGCACGCGATGACAAATCAGATCGAATGCGAAACTAGGATTTTGACCCTTATATCCTAATTAAAGAAAGAAAATGTTTTTTTGTTGTTTTTAATATTTTTTTTAATAAAAAGATTAGGTCTTAAGATTAAATGCTAAATTAATTAGTTATTAAATTTAATTAATGAAAATAATTAAATGACATATTTTGGTTTTTTTGGTTATTTTAGGAAAAAAATAAAATACAATCAAGTTAGTAATAAAAACCTATTTATTCTAATTAATTTTAATTATTTGCAAAAAGAGAAATTAAAGTTTCCTAATTTAATCAAACCTAATTAAATTAATTAATTTATTGATGAAAAATAAAATTCTAAATTTAATTGGACATAAAATATTTTTGGTGATTTTTGATAAAAAGAGAAAATTAATTTAGTTTATTAGTAAAAATAGATTAAATAAAAATTAAATGAAATAAAGAAAATAAATAAAGAGTGAGAAATGGGCCTGAAAAGGGGGGTGCCAATAGCAGGAATCTGGGCCCATTTGTGGAGGTCCACGTTTGACTTTTGTGATCATACGTAGCACGCTGACTTTGGCTCATGGTGTTCCTTCAGTGGTGGCCATCAGATTTGGCCATCTGGCCATTTGGCACGTTTGATGATGAAGGCGTATGGTAGACGTTTGCTTCCTATGCGCACATGATCCTGAAACAGAAAATGATATAGAGAAATTGGTGGACCTGGGATTTGAACCCAGGTCCTGAGGCACATTCTATACACTCCTTTGCCACTACGCCACATGTTTCTGTTTGGTAATAAATAAAAAATAATAATATATGAAAACAAGCATTAGTGGAGATCTAGCGCGAAAATTCAAACAAGCCAATGGAAGCTGGCCACGTCTTCAACCCTGTTCTTGGATCCGTTGGTAAAAGTGCAACACTTTTACCTACGGACGTTCATCCATAGCTAAAAACCTGTGCATTCTCAAAATCTTCTATGGACAACATAAATGACATCTAATTCCATGGTTGTGTTCGTCTCCTCATCTTGAACACAATGGTACCCCTTACGAAGACCAATTGTCCCTGTAATCAAAAACCTTAAAACCAAGCTCGAAAACCTAGCAATGGTGATTTACAGTATAGGCCATATAAATGAAATCAAATAATGCAGAAAGTTTGCAAATGCCTCAAAGATCAAGAATACATGATTAATTCAACCTAAAAATGCTTAAAACATGAGATTCGAATTCAAGAACAGGGGTATGTCGTGTACGACTTACAGAGCGATCTGGGACTGGAATGACTTAGTTCTTGATTGCTTTAGATTGCTGAGAGTGCCAGGAAGTGATTGGGATCGTTCAAAGGTCCTGAAACAGCCTCCAAATGGGATTTTGATCTCACATTTTTTTCATGATTTTTCAGATTTGGTTATCTCTTATGCGCCTATTTCGAACCTTGCTTTTGATCTGCACGCAATCCTTATGTATCACACAATGAATTAGGGTTGATTATTGTGTCCAAATCCCTCTCCATCAATGATTTTGATATTTGATTTGATTCTTCTTTAAAGCTTTCCAAAATTGGTCCAAATCCAATCTCTTTGTACACATATGCCTTGATACGAGTTTGATTGATCCTAGCTGTGTAATAAGACCTGAAATAATCACAAGATCCTTGGTTTTCAATATTTTTGATTTTATTTGATTTGTTTTGATTTAATTTGAAATAATTCAAATAAAAACCAAAATAAATAATAAAAATAAAATATGCACAAGTGGCCAAGGTTAGAGCACGTGGGATATGTTTCTAACTCAAAACAAGGGAAAAAATGTGCCCATTTGGCAAAATTTGAAGTTTTAGGGATAATTGACTTTTGGCAATTTTGCAAAAAAGGTCAACTTCAACAATGCATAACTTCCTCAATTTTGACTATTTGGAGGTGTTCTTGGACTTTTTAGAATTCTTGAGATGTCCTATAATCAACCCTTTTGGTCTCCTCTCATTTTTATATTCCATGCTCATGTATGGAGCTTTTACAAAAAAGGTATTTTTGTTGACTTTTCAAAATGTCCTATAATGTCCAAATTCATAACTTCTTGTGAGTGCATATTTTGAACTTGGGAGATGAATATGGACTGTAGGGAATTGCATACTATTTAAAATGAGATTTGGATGGGTCATTTCTCATAAAGTATGAGAAAGTTATGCTTGGTCAAAGTTGGGTTGACTTTTCCTACAAAACCCTAATTTAGCAACTTTTGAATCTTGATGAATTATGAGCAATACTTGATGAATCATGATCAACCCTTGATCAAATGATGAAATATACTTCAAAATGAGGATGTTGACCAAAAATCTTGAAGTTTGACTGTATGTGGGCCACAATTGACTTTTGCCCTAGCACAGACGATTTTCAAGCCTTTGAGCAATTGACTGAGCAAACTTTCTCTGCAAGGCTTGAAACTTGACATGGATGATCTTAAGAACATATTAGAACATTGGTGATCACTTGGGATCACTTGGACTCAAGTATCTTGATGCAACATGAAACCCTAGTTTGGGGTAGACTTCCTTATGAGAGAGCTTGTCTGGCCAACCCTTGGACTACCTTGAGCAACTTGAGGATCTTTCTTGAAATGTTTTGAGGAACATGGGAGGGAAAATTTTGGGGTACAAAAATGGGTTCACAAGTAGTTGTGAGATGAGAGATGAACTTAGCTATGTATTTCAATCTCCCAAGGAACCCTCTTACTTCTTTTTCATTTTTCGGCGCTGGCATATTCTGTACCACTTTTACTTTGTCGGGATCTACATCAATTCCTTGCTGACTTACGATGAAACCAAGTAGTTTTCCAAATCGCACCCTGAAAGTACACTTATTTGGATTAAGCCTTAGCCTGAACTTTTGCAGACGCACAAACAACTTTTATAGATGGAACAAATGTTCCTCCTCAGTCTGTGATTTTGAAATCATATCGTCAACATATAATTCAATCTTCTTATGAATCATATCATGAAAGAGCACCACCATAACATGTTGATATGTTGCACCAACATTTTTGAGACCAAAAGGCATGACCTTGTAATAATAAGTACCCCATGGAGTAGTGAATGTCGCCTTTGTCATGTCTTCCGGAGCCATCTTTATCTGACTGTACCCCGAAAAACCATCCATGAAGGAGAAATCCGAGGAATGAGTCGTATTATCAACCAATACATCAATGTGAGATAATGGGAAGTCATCCTTTGGGATTTCTTTATTCAGATCCTGATAATCCACACACATGCGCACCTTCCCATCTTTTTTGGGAACGGGTACGATGTTAGCAATCCAATCTGAGTATTCACATACCAACAAGAAACCTGCATTCAACTGCTTTTCAACCTCTTCTTTGATCTTGAGAGGCATATCTGGACAAGTTCTGTGCAGCTTTTGCTTTACCCGAGGATATTCTGGCTTGAGTGGCAAATGATGCCTAACTATACCAGTATCCAGACCAGGCATGTCTTCATACGACCAGGCGAAGATGTCAGAGTACTCTCTGAGAAGCTCAATCAACCCTTTATTTACATCATCTAGCAAAGAGGCCCATATCTTAACCTCTCTTCTCACTGCTTCGGTCCTGAGATTGATGATCTCAATGGCTTCTTTATGAGGTAGTGTTGTACCCCAAAATTTTACCTCTCATATTATCAAGATTTTTCCTCACCAGACTCTTTGGACTCAAGATAGAATCAGGGTTTGCTCAGCTCAAGACCTCATCTTGCACTAATGACTTGAAATTAGGGTTTGAGTTTGCACAAGGATTTTTGGACCATCAATGCTTCATGTGACTTTCATACACCATATTGGACTCCTTAGATTGCTCATACCAAGTTTCAAGCCTTGAATCACATTTTTGCCCAGTCCATTGGACAGTTGACCTAAAAATCAACTGTATTGGGGAAAAAGTCAACCATGGCCAATTCACAGTCAAACTTCATAATTTTTTATCCACAAAAACATTCTAGGCTCATATGTACCATTTGATCAAGTTTGGACCACAACTCCTCAAGAAATTTGATCAGATCATCAAAAGGGCAAAATGGTCAAAATTAGGGTTTTGACTGAGAAAGGGAAATTTCTAATTTTTAACCTAGCCAGTGGCCAATTGGGTTCAAGCATGATTTCAAAGACTCAATAGCATCATCTTGACCTAATCACATAGTTCAAAAGATCTCAAATGCATAGGATTGACAGATGAATTTTGCAGTCAACTGATCAAAAATCAACTGTACATTGAAAAGTCAAACTTTGACTTTTTGGTCAAAATCAAGTGTCAAGGGTCATATTTCATCAAAAAATGTCAAAATATGAAACTTGTTCCCCAAGAAACCTAATTTTGAAAATTAGGGTTTTAATTTGAAGTTTTTCATAACTTAGAATTTTTCTAAGTTATGAAAATTTCTTATTTTTTCCTAACTTTTCCCAACTTTTTCACCATGATGCAATTGGATTCAAAGAAAACTTCCAACATGAAAGTTGTAGTCCTCAATGAAATATACAACTTTGATTCACAAAGTTTTCCTAAAATATGCTTGGATATCAAGTTATGATTTTGTGAATAGGGGTCCATAAACTTTTTAACTTAGTGAAATTTTGCCCTAGTTTAGGCAGATTTTTGACCTAACTTCATGGCAACTTTTCACCTAATTCCAAGAGGAATATCAAAATGCATTTCAAATATGGATTGTAGAGCATGTTACAACCTTTCCAAAATGTCTAAGAACTCTCCAAGATCATTTATGGTTAGGGAGAACCGAAGAAATGAAAATGGCAACTTATCACTTTTGTGCAAGGCATTTTCACAATGGTTCAAGTTGCAAATCAGTTTCAAACATGCTTGTACTTGGTTTTACAGGTCCTAATCCATTCTAAACTCCATAATTAAATGCAAACACATTGGATAATGGCCTTGTTCTGACTTTTGAAGCATTGCACATTGAATTAATCCAAAAATGGCATAAAGTTCACATTGCTACTTTGATAAAGCTTGCTTTTTCCAACTTTGCAAATCTTGAGCCATGGACCTAATATTTTGCTGCAAACAATATCCACAAATATCAGGCAACTTGTACCAACTATGTGCAGCTAGCAAGCAAGCCTGTACAGGCTTTGGCATTGTCACTTCCAACTTTTCTTCAAAAGCAAGAAACTTGCAAAAGTCAAGGGAATTGATCCATCTGATAAAGGCAAGCTTTGGCTTCATTTAAAACAACCTCAGAAGATTGTAACAAGCAGAAACACGAGTGCATAACTTCTCAAACACCTTAAAACACAAAAAACATCATTTTCTGCCCAAACAGGGCAGCCTCTGCAAATTTCTTGCCAAATCATATTTTGCTCGTGCGTTTTTTGTTTCAAGGCTTCAAACACATTCCATACATCACACCTAAGCTGTCCAGGCCTTTATCTTGCAACCGTAACCTCTGTTTCAAGGATCACCATTTTCATTTTGAAGGTTTGCAGGTTGACTTCTACAGGGAGATTCAAGCACCTACAAGGCAAGCTGAGCATTGGAGAAGCTTGAGAGAACTTCAAGGAAGCTCACAAGAACTTCAGGCCTCACTCAAAGTTCCCACATTGCCTATCCAAACTCAACTGAACAAGGTATTTGTCAAGTTTCTATCTCTCTATTTAGGCATCCTAAATCTTAGATTTGTATAGCAAAACTGTAGTCCTCAACATGCTTAAGTTGTACATATGTGTAGATTCCATTTATATTAACTGAGCTAAGAGTATTTGGATGTTGAACATGCTGAAAAAATTAGGTCAGAAATTAGGGCCACTGAAATTCTCCCTGGTTTCTTACAGTTAGGTTTCAAATCTTATATCATTGGAATCGTGATAAAAAATGCTACAAGTTTTATGTTGCAAGATTTTGTTTTTGTGCACGTATGTGAGAGATACAGGTTGAAGGCAAACGCGTGCATAGTTGTTATCTGGAGGTCAGGGATGAAGCTGTCCTGGGCCTGGACCTTGGGCTTGCTACTTTTCACACCCCAATGTTTCCTATTTGCACCCCCTTGGCCCATTTTTTATATTTTGCATATTTTTTATTTCTTTTGTGATTATTGACTTTATTATTTTTTTTCTGAACATTAAAAAACCCAAAAATATTTTCTTAATTTTTTGCATTTTATTTTATTATTTTTATTATTTTTTTGGCATAAAAATAGTTTATTAATAATAATATACTTTATTTTCTTAAATAAAACTTGTAAATAATATAAAAATATCATATATTTTTATTTTTATTATTCATACACTTAAAATATTATTTCATGCATATTTTAATTTTTTTAACATTTTGTATATATTTTTATTATTTCCTTGTACATAAATGAAATAAATAAATAATATAAAACATATTTTCTTTTAAAAAAAACTAGGGTTTCCCCTTTCAAAAATAATAACATTATTTTTTCTTATTTTTTTGGACTTAGATAATTTTATTTTCTCATACATATAACAATTACAAAACATTTTTGCATATTTATATTTTATTGCATATTTAAATAATTGTTTATTTATTTATTGTACAATTAATTCAATTGGATTGTAATAGTGAATTAGGGTTTTATTTTGTGCAAATATCCCCATTCAAAACTTGTATCCCCCCTCCCATAATATTTTTGTAATAGTTTAGATTTACTTTACGCAATTTATCGCATTATATGCATGTTTAGTAAATTAGGATTTGTATGATAAGACAAAAAATCAAAACAAATAGCATGACCTAAATACAAGACAAAAATGCATGAAAAATGACAACACCTTGCACACAAGCATCCCTAGGGTTTCATCCACTTTGTTGCCTTAAAAATGGCCATGGTATGCATGCTAGGTATCTTGGCAAAATCAAACAAAACAAAAGATCATAGTCCCTCGATGACGCTATCAAAAGTTGCCTAAACAAATTATCTTAGTCCCTCAAAATGCTAAAGATACTTGGCACTATTGCTATCATGGTATTACGATGACCCACACCTGTCCCGTTTAACATCCGAAGCTAGGGTTGTCTACTAAAACAATAGTAGGTCAACAACATCAAAGGAATAAAAATGTGTAGGAAAGACTTTTGAGTAGGTAGATAAGCTTCTAGTTACTTGAGCAATTTGCAAACAATTCTTGCTATTTTCAAAAACACATACACAATTTTAAAACATTTTCAAACAACTTTCAAAATATTGAAACATTTTTCAAAAGACAAACATCTTTGTATATATTCTTACGAACGAGAATCATTACAAAGATTGCCAAAACGATGGCCTTTTTTCAAAATACTTTCAAAACCACACAAAGCACCATTTCAAACAATTGGAAAAGCAAAGCAAGTGATCTAAACAAGTAACTAAGAGCCCATGGATAACCATGGATGAAAAGGGTGCTAGCACCTTCCCTTTTCATAATCTACCCCCCGAACTCAAGAAAACATCTCAAAGGTCTTTCCTGTGCTTTTTTACCTTTCCTTTTGGATAAAATAAAAGTCGGCGGCGGCTCTTGCTAAACCGAAACATTTTGTGAACACAAACGCAAAACCTCAAGTCAGTTCTCCCACCGTATCACAGGTAGGGTTTTTTTCTCTTCTTGTCTGAACAGTCTTTCCAATTCCTATGGAATTTCACAATCTTCCCCATTATCTTCACCGACTTGGTCATACGGATTTCCAAGGATATTAGTGCAAAGAACTGTAACATCATCGTTTATAATGGAATTCGAGGCAGACCTGCATGATTAATGAATCATACCTTATTTTAGAATATGAATGCAAATTGGAAAATGGGTAAAGAGTTAAAAGGAAAAGCATTGCCATTTTTATTTTATGAAAATAAAAGAAAAGACAGAGAGCAAAAAATTGTATGCGAAAATGCGATTTTATTCAATTTTAAACAAACATAGAAACATGACGGGGCCCTTTTCACAAGCTTTAAGCATACCTCAGACAAAGCATGTGACTTATTTAAAATAAGAACATTACATGTCAAAGAAAACCACTTCGGGAATATCGGTGGCAGTCCAATTTCCGAGTTCTTGATCAGGCGTAATCTGGTAAATATACTAGGATATATCTGCATTGTCTTCATCATCATTATCCGGATTTTCATGCACTTCGACCACTTTACCCCAATCTTTATTGGGGATTCTAATTCCATAATGGATTTGGCGTCCTTCAAGGAGGCCATTGGAACTCCAGACTTCTTTTTAGTTTCCAGCACGACGGGGACTCTGTCAATAGAAATGATTTCCAAAGCTTGGAAAGGGGTTTCATGTACTTCCCTGTCCACTTCAACATAATGGAAGGAAGTAACATTGTTGATCACGACATCCTCCTCTCCACCAATGATAATGACCTTGTCTTGGATTATGAATTTCAAACGTTGGTGCAAAGTTGAGGTTACAACCCGTTCCATATGGATACACAGGCGTCCCATAAGGCAAGTATAAGATGGACGAATATCCATGACATAGAATGACAGGTAGAACACGTGTGGACCAATATTGATGGGTAGGTCGACTTCTTCCTCTACAGATCTTCTTGACCCATCAAAAGCTTTAATTGTTAGCATCTTAGGTTTCATCATAACCCCGTCCATGTCCAGCTTGAACATAGTATGTTTAGGCATCACATTCAAAGAAGACTCAGTGTCTACCAGGACTCGAGACATCACAGTGTCTAAACATCCGATAGAGATATGCATCTCTTTATCATGAGATCGGCCCTCAGGAGGAAGCTCATCATTATTGAAACCCGGGCAGTTCCCTGCGGAAATATTTGTAATAACCCTTTCAAATTGGGCCACATAAATTTCAGGATTCACATGAGAACCATGAAGAATTCTCATCAAGGATGTTCGATGTGCTTTAGAGTACAGAAGGAGGAATAAGATCGATATCTTTGCAGGTGTCTGATTCAGCTGGTCAACCACCTTGAAATCACTCTTCTTGATCACCCTAATTAGTTGCTCCACTTGCTATTCAAAAGACGTCCCAGGAGAATCATTGACTACTTGCTTCCCCTTATCTTTCACAAGAATCTCTTCAATAAATTCTTCGGGAGGAGGTGGAGTAGGAGCAAAGACTCTTCCACTTCAGGTTATTCTGCTAGTTCTAACAATGTTAGTTATGTCCTTATTCTCCATCGGAGGACAGTCAACTTTCTTTCCACTGATGTAAATAGCATTATACTCCCATGGCACTGCCCTATTATCATTTACCGAAATAGGAACTGGATTTGGAGGTGTCGGTACTTCGGTTAGCAGGGGAGCAACCAAATTCTGATCTGGTGCACGAAGCGCTGGAAATCGTATAACCAATGGAACTCTTGACGTATTCCTATGAACATTGGACGAATAATACGAAATATCTAGAATAGAAACATCACCCTCGGGGATGACCTTCTCTACTCTAACAAACCATTCGTCCATCAATCTTTGCATGGCATTGTTCAATTCATCACACTCATCCGAATTGGATGAGAATTTCAAACAAAAGTCATGAAGCTCTTGTAGAACTTCTTGGTGCAAAAGATGTTCTCTTAAAACCACTATTGACATCTGAACCTCATCAACTTGAGTCATTAAGTCAAGACCATAATCGAACACGATTGCATTGGTAGCAGCCCCATGATGGAGAAGCATAGGAATATTCTTAACATTAGGGCCTATAGGAGCGGAGCTTAACTCCTTGGCATCCAGAACTTCTTTCACCTTACACTTAAAAGCTCTGCGGTTTTCAATCGAATAGCCTGGAGCATCTGAATGAAGCTCACAACACGCATTAACGTCATAACCCTTTAGAAGTTTAGTCAGTGGATGACCTAACTCTCAGAGTTGTACCAATTGGCCAACTAGCAATTGTGCAAGCAATTAGGCATACAAAATAAAGATCATATCCAATTCCTCTCGGGATACCTTTGCGACCTTTGTTGACCCCTTTGTCCTTGGGGCCTCTGATTCTATTGATAGTTTTGCAGTGGTGCATACTATTGTTGCAGAGCAGCAACAAGAGTTTGATAATATGGAATCTGTAGAACAACTTCCCCTTATCAACAGAGGAATTTCTCACCTCTCCTTCTTTCTTCTTGACAAAACCGCTAGAATACAGTTTCTAACACTCTCCCAAATGATAACCATATCCGAAAAGGAATCAAAAGTGCTACCAAGCATGTGTTGCAAATATTGACCTTAGAGAGTATTCATAAACAAATCTACCAGTTCACGGTTCAGGAGAGGAGGCTGAACTCTTGCAGCCAAACTGCGTCACCTCTGGGCATACTCCTTGAAAGACTCATTATCCTTCTAAGACATACTCTGCAGCTGTGCACGGCTAGGTTCCATGGCGGTGTTGTAATGATAATGTTTTAGGAAAGCGTCGAAAATCTCACCCCAAGTACTAACATGAGTTTGCTTCAACTACATGTACCACTCCAATGGAGCTTCAACCAGGCTGTCTTGAAAGAAATGCATGAGCAACGACTCATTGCTAGCATAAGAAGCCATATTTCTGTAGTTTGATCGGAGATGAGTCTATGGACATGTAACCCCCTTATACTTATCGAATTCCGGTACTTTGAACTTTGGTGGAATCACGACCCCTGGAACCAAACACATAGCAGCAACACTGAATCCCGGCCCTTTGGAAGTCTCCATATCCTTTAAATGTTCTTCCAAAGCCTTGTACATTTTGGCAGTTTCAGACAAATCAGTTATAGAATCATTTGGAGGGCTATCGAGATTGATGACATCATGGTGATCATCCACAATCATCTGAGGGTTTTACTTAGGGATTACTCCATTGCCATTCCTAGGTCCACCATTCTCGGACGTAGAGGCATTGTCAACCAGCTTAGTAACACTCAGTCTGAGCTCTTCCTGCCCCTGGATGACAGCATGAAGAGTCTCCATGAGCTGATTCATTCGATCACCCATGGTGTCCATGTCTTTGCAGAGTGCTGCCTGATTCTGCGCAATCTGCTCCATAATCCTCAGCTTGTTGGCTCTAGTGCGATAAGGATGTAAGGAAGTCGTCTTATAGATTATGATAATAAGAGGCAAAACCATCAGATAAGAATTCCGGCCAGAAAACCTGCAATTCATGAAATGCATGATATGTATGATGTATGAAATGATTGTCCATTCCGTTTTTTCACAGCTCAATCAACGTCAGTAATAAGTAAGCAACATGATAATGAGAATGACCATATAAAGAAAATATCTATAAATAGGAGAAAATCCAACGAAGTTCATTATAAGAAAGTTGCAAAAGTACAAGATAAGCGATTCCGTCCAACAAGCCTGGCGGTAATCAGAACAAAAATACAATAACAATCTCCTAGCTCTAAAGAGCGCAACAGACTGTACCCCAAGTATTCATAACCAGACTTTAAAGCACCTCATCCTTCTTGATCATCATGATCACTAGGCTAAAAAATCGAGTCGACAGGTCAGAATACTTTTTGTTTGTGACATGATATTTTTTCCCCCATCATTGTCTTCAACTTGTTTTTTGAGATTTATAATTTCCTTGTTGGATTGTGCCATAGACTGTGCACCAAGTACCACTTTTAGCCATTTCTTCTGCTTTAACGACCAAGAAGTCCAAGAGTAGGCCACCATTCTTTCTCCATCTCTATTTCATATCACTAAGGCCCCAAATAAAGTGCCTTAGAAATAACTTCAAGACTGGGCTTGTTTAGAACAGGAACAACGACATGTGCTCAGTGATCTTTGAACAAATGAGGGTACTCTTCTGAAATCGGAACGATCTGATAGTCTTGAGAGCTGAAATAGTGTAACTCATAGTTATAAAACTGAAGTAGAGTCCAGAGAGCTCCATTATCCACCCGAACACTTAATAGAGTCGAAATGCCTCTCACTGAAAACCTTTCCATTAGGATGGACTAAATGGTCTTTCGAACTCTTCAAAGAATGCCAAGAACTTGAGCGAAACTGATGAGTAAAATTGTCTCTTCTATTCCTCTTGGGAACATCACTTTTTCTAGACATTACTGACGGAAACTATAACTTTGTGAGATACCCCAGAACAGACATGCGCATGCAAGGTTTCATTTTTTTGACATTTCTTTTGAAAAAGTAAACATGCTATGATGCAAGTGTAAATGATCATAGGATTACTACTTCCATGATATCGATTTCTGCTGTACTGTCTCTGCATAATCTTCTAGTACCAGGATCACAGGTTCCGAACATAACCAGAAGAACACCATGAACATCAGATTCAGAACTCAGAAAATAAATCTGAGAACCTCATAGTCACCAACAGAACATACATTTACTATCTGAACAGTCACCAATCGAATGAGTCACCAACAGTACCTGTGAAGATTATCCCCTCACCACTCATGGGTAAAGACTAGGTCAGGGTAAGCCAATGGTAACTCAAAATCACGGGTCCTCCTGAAAGCACTACCATCAAGCCACAAACGTGGATGACGATAACACTCTATCTGAACCTTATCTGAGTGTAGACGACATGAACGCGCTGGTAGGACCTTCGTCCAATATTTGATCAAGCTCCTGCTATACATGCTCTATAATCCGAGCTTGATTTATTGAGAGATGAACTCATTATTTTGAGGATCGAATTCCATTCTTTCACGAACATGGTAGCATGTCTACTCCGCTTCACGGGTAAAGACTAGGTCAGGGTAAGCCAATGGTAACTCAAAATCACGGGTCCTCCTGAAAGCACTACCATCAAGCCACAAACGTGGATGACGATAACACTCTATCTGAACCTTATCTGAGCGTAGATGACATGATCGCGCTGGTAGGACCTTCGTCCAATATTTGACCAAGCTCCTGCTATACATGCTCTACAATCCGAGCTTGATTTATTGAGAGATGAACTCATTATTTTGAGGATCGAATTACATTCTTTCATGAACGTGGTAGCATGTCTACTCCGCTTTTCTTCCTAATAATCGTTGTGGCTAATTTTTTGGACTTACTGCATATCTTCTTTTCACATTTAAAAATTGTAGACAATGTTTTGTTTAAGTATGGGGAAAAGACCTATTAGATTAGAATTTCCATTATTTGCGGTTTTAAATTCTTAAGTACATTTTTATCATTTACTTTCAGTTATATTCTATTTTGTTTTTCCTTCGCTTACTTTTGGAATTTACATTACATTACTTTTTCTTAAATTCACTATTGTCATGTTTACATATATTTACTATGCTTTAATATTTCCAACATATATATATATATATGTGTGTGTGTGTGTGTGTGTGTGTGTGTGTGTGTGTGTGTGTGTGTGTGTGTGTGTGTGTGTGTGTGTGTGTGTGTGTGTGTGTGCGCGCGTGTGTACGTACTGCTTGCAAGTATTGAAGAATATACATTTAATGTTTGAAATATATGGGAAGTCTTGGAGACAAAATTTGAATTTGAATTTTTTTTCCGAGCTTTGTGCCGCTCGCCATACAAGCGTGATGCCCGTCACACTTCACAAATAGGTCCTGCCCGACACAAAAGTGTGGCCCTCGACACAGAGTCAGAAACAGAAGCGCTTTTATTTTAACACAGAAACCCTTATCGATTTCTCTTCTTCTTATTTTCTTCAAACTTCTCTTAAACTCCATTAAACCACTGCCTATTTCACTCCCTCCATTATCATTATCATCAAATCTCATAAATACCCACACATTACCCTCATTATTTTTCTCTACATATACACTCTCCAAACCCTCTTCCATTCTAAAATCCCCAAATTCTCACACAAAACACCTAACCATCTTCCATCTTTGATTCAACAATGGTACGCAAAAACTCAAGACCAGAGCCCGACCTTTCAGGGATTACATTTCAAAATGGTGAAGCCGGAGAGCACCAGAGGGCTCAGTATCTCAAATTTTATCAATGCTCTGTAATCCCTACATTGTATGTTGATACTGAGTGCTTGCGTAAATTAGGATTGCTTGATAGTGTACAGTGGTTACTCCGAAACTCTAATTTAGCATTCGTCTGCACACATAATCTTCCTTTTATGAGTCGCTAACTTTGGAATTCTTAAGTTCATTCTCATACAACCCATCATGCGACGAAAGCCAGCACCTATCCATCTCATCAACTTTTAGAATGTTCAATGATGAATATTCTATAACTCAAACAACTCTTAGTGATTTCTTTCGCTTCCCTCATGTGGGGGTGGTACACCACCGAATCCCTACAAACACAGACTGGGCATCTACAGCTTTCAAGATTTGGAAAGCTATCTCTGATGAGGAACCGAACATTTGGGAGGGAATTTATGCATCATCTGTACATAATCCCACAATTAGGTATTTTCATTGCGTCATCTCTAACACTATTTTTGTGAGGATCAATAACAACAAAGTTAATTCTAAAGAATTGTTCCTCCTCTATTGTACCTTCACTCTTAACCAGAAGATTAATGCCAGCACATTCCTCCCGTCGCATATCCAGTGTTTGTGTGCAAGAGGGTCTACGCCTTTCTACATTGGAGGGCTAGTTACCTCTATGGCACTTGGCATGCGCCTCAAAGACAAGCTTGCAAATCTGCCTCCACTGTCGCCCATATTCATTGACATCGACAACTGTTGGGGTGGCCACTTGATTAAGGTCAGAGGAGATGGGAGGTATAATATTATGGTGCATAATAGAGTAGTTCCTAATGTCATTTTGCCAAACATTGCACTTACCAATGTTACAAACATGGAAAAGTGGCTTTATGACCTTAATGCTCCTGCACCTGGAGATAATGCACAAAATAACCTAGGTATTGCCCAATATGATGAGATGGAGTAAGAGATGGAGCAAGGGGATGCTGAACAACAAGCTCCTTCTGAGAACATCGTAAGCACGTCCACAAGAACCAGAAGAAGATGCAAAAGAGTACCGGCCTCAAATGATGACATTATGGCTTCCATCATGCAACAAGATGAGAGAGTGAAAGCTAGGCAGAACAATCAAAATGCAATGATGCAACTTATGATAGCTATGAAAACTCAGCAGCAAGAGTATGACAAAAGGAATGAGCGTCGGGCTGCAAGATTGACCGAGGAAATGGCAGCTTTAACTGTACGCATGGATGGTTTTTCAAGATTATATGTACCATGTGGGTATGCCTCATCCTCTGGTTGGACGTGATGGACGTGGACGAGCACGAGGGCAAGGAAGAGGAAGTGATAATGAGCAAGAATAGATTGAAGAAACCTCTCTTCCCATTTCCTCTTTGCTTTTAAGCATTGGGACACTGGTTGTTTCAAGCATAGGGGAGTTAGTTAGTTAGGAAACTCTTTACTGCTTTCTAGGTAGATTTTTCATTCCCGCTTGTATTTCCTGTAATTCAAAACATCTATGTACTTTCAAGTTCTATTATGCAAAATTTTCCGCTATTATCTAATTTCCCCACTCTCTTGAGCCATAACAAAAAATTTGTTCGTTACTTGCATAACTTGACGCATTCGAAGAGTATATAGGTTGCCCACTTTTAAGATATATGAGAAACCGTGATATTATGGAAAGTGTATTGACTGCCAATTATCATGTTTCCATTTGGACATATTGCCACGCCTATTTAAACAAGCATCAAGGCTAAATCATTCACAATTTACACAACTGCTTTCATACAATCTTTCAACGCTGCAAGTTATATTCATACTATTCTCTAAAATTGTGTAATACATCACTAGTTTGTGATACAGTTTTTATAATGAAAAACAACTAGTACACATATTATTTCTTCTTTTGATTAGTGAATTTCCATGAGATAAACCGGGTTGTGGTTGTACTCAAGAAGACTTTGGAAGTTGTCAAAGTAGAATTG
Organism: Vicia faba; assembly: GCA_948472305.1. Taxonomy (NCBI): domain Eukaryota; kingdom Viridiplantae; phylum Streptophyta; class Magnoliopsida; order Fabales; family Fabaceae; genus Vicia; species Vicia faba. Next base: position 777,609,785 of record OX451736.1, on the reverse strand, counting down.
TAATCAGTTTGATTAGTGAGTTAAGTCCTCGTTGGAGAGAGACGAAATCACCTTGGTGGATGGACTGGAGTAGTTTGAGATCAAGCGAACCAGGATAAAAACCATCGTGTCAATTGCTTTTGATTTTAAAGTTTCAATTCAACCCCCTTCTTGTGTTTTTCACTTCTTCAATTGGTATCAGAGCGCCTGGTTCTGAGTTCATACACTTAACCGTGTCAGTACAAGATCCAAGCTTAAGAAAAACACTATGGTGGGACCAAGTCAGAACATCAGCAATGACTATCATGATGATAAGGACAGAATCAGCGGCAAACCTCCAGTCTTTGATGGAGAAAACTTTGACTACTGGAAAGACAGAATTGAGAGCTTCTTTCTGGCTCATGATGCTGATTTATGGGATATGGTAATTGATGGATACATGCGTCGTGTGGATGAAAGTGGTCAGAAGATTGATAGAACAAGAATGTCTGACCAACAAAAGCGTGACTTTAGAAACCATTACAAGGCCATAACGATTCTTCTTAGTGCCATCTCATATTCAGAGTATGAGAAGATCTCAAACAGAGAGACAACCAAAAACATGTTTGACTCTCTGAGAATGAAGCATGAAGGAAACATACAAGTTAAAGAAACCAAGGCCCTTGCGCTCATTCAGAAATACGAAGCCTTCAAGATGGAAAAAAGTGAATCCATTGAAGCAATGTTCTCAAGATTCGAGATTCTAGTTGTTGGGCTGAGAGTTCTTGACAAAGGATATTCAACTGCTGATCACGTAAAGAAGATCATCAGAATTTTACCGAAGCAATGGAGGCCAATGGTCACTACTCTCAAGCTGGCAAAAGATCTCAACAATATATCTCTGGAGGAACTTGTCATCTCACTCAGAACTCATGAGATAGAGCTAGAAGATGAGGAGCCTCAGAAGCAAGGTAAGTCTTTAGCCTTAATATCTAACAAAAAAATTGATTCTAAAGTTTTGCAGGCTATGGAAGAAACCTATGATGGATCCTCATCAGAAGAAGATGAATTGTGTCTTCTCTCCAGAAGAGTCAATCAGCTGTGGAAGCAGAGGAAAAGAAAATTCAGAAACTCCAAAAGAACAGAGAATCAGAATGAATCACCCTCTGGATATAGAAAGTCTGAATCCTCCTCTAGATACAGAAAGTCTAAACCCTCCTCTGGACATAGAAAGTCTGAGTCTTCTTCTGGTCACAGAAAGTCAAGCAACAGGGACATCATCCGCTATGAGTGCAATGAACAAGGTCACTACAAAAGCGGTTATCCAAGGCTTCAGAAGGTGGAACCCAAAAAGAAGTTCTTCAAGGAGAAGAAGAAAAGTCTCATGGCAACATGGGATGATTCAGATACTTCTGATGCAGACACAGAGTCAGATGATGAAAGAGCCAACGTTGCTCTTATGGAAAATGTGACAGAAGACAGCGAAGCATCTGGGTTAGAATCAGAATCAGACACATAAGAGGTATTTCCTGACTTTACTTTTAATTTTACCAAAGCTGAACTAGGATAAAGTCTGAATGGAATTTTGGAAAGATATCAGCAGCTTCGAGTCAAATTCAAGAACCTGAAAAAGGATCTTGTTTCTGACTCTGAAGAAATTGAGAGTCTGAGATTATAAAATTATGAGTTAAAATAAAAGATTTCCAAACTAGAAAATAATTTACAAAACTCTTAGAAGGAAATAATCTCAGAGGTTCCCAGTAATGCTGATACAATCATTAAAGAATATGATCATAGCTTTCAGAAGTTTCTGGATAAAAATATAGATAGAAGCAAGATGGCTTCAATGATCTATGGAGTTAGCAGAAATTGAAGAAAAGGAATAGGATACCAAGGTAAAGTATCCCCACCTAAGAAAGTCATGGACTTAGTAGTTAAACGCACACCATTAAAATCTCACTTCACTTATGGGCACACACACGATCTGAAATACATTAGTAATGATTATTCTGCCAAACCAAAATTCAAACAGAATTTTGGTAAAACTAACAAACAAGGACCCAAAACGATATGGGTACCTAAGGAAAAAATTATATATGTAGCAGATATCTTTAGCAGCAAGGCTAAAACACCATTCATAGTACTTGGAATCTGGATGATCTCGACACATGACGGGAAGAAAGCATATGTTCCAAAGTCTGGAACTTAAACCTGGAGGCTACGTGGGTTTTGGAGGCAACCAAAGAGGGAAGATCATTGGCTCTGGAAGAGTAGGTAACGATAATCTCCATTCTATTAATAATATTATGTTAGTAGATGGATTAATGCATAATCTGTTATCCATAAGTCAATTAAGTGATAATAGTTATGATATAATCTTTAATCAAAATTCATGTAAAGTTGTTAGTCAGAAAGATAGAATTATCCTATTTAATGGAAAGAAAAAAAACAACATTTATAAGATAAAACTTTCTGAACTGAAGAGTCTGAATGTAAAATGCCTTCTTTCTGTTAACAACGAGCAATGGGTCTGGCATAGAAGATTATGGCATGTTAGTATGAGAAGAATATCTCAGATTAACAAACTCAATCTGGTCAGAGGACTTCCTAATATGAAGTTTAGATCAGATGCTCTGTGTGAAGCGTGTCAGAAAGGAAAATTTGCAAAACCCCCTTTTAAAGCAAAAAATGTTATTTCTACCTCTAGGCCATTAGAACTTCTGCACATAGATTTATTTGGACCAGTGAAAACTGCGTCTATTAGTGGCAAGAAGTATGGGTTAGTGATCGTAGATGACTATAGAAAATGGGCATGGGTAAAGCTCTTAAGACACAAGGATGAGTCACATTATATGTTCATTGCTTTCTGTAACCAAGTTCAGAATGAGAAGGATCTTAGAATTGTCAAAGTCAGAAGTGATCACGGTGGAGAATTTGAAAACAAAAAATTTGAAATATTTTTTAATGAAAATGGAATTTCTCATGATTTCTCTTATCCTAGAACTCCCCAACAAAATGGAGTTGTAGAACGAAAGAATAGAACATTACAAGAAATGACCACAACCATGATCAATGAGACTAACATTGATAAGATCTTTTGGGCAGAAGCAATTAACACAACATGTTACATTCAGAATAGAATCTCCATAAGACCTATTCTGGATAAGACTCCATATGAATTGTGGAAGAACATAAAGCCCAACATTTCTTATTTCCATCCTTTTGGGTGTACCTATTTTATACTTAACACTAAAGAACATGTGAACAAGTTTGACTCTAAAGCACATAAGTGTATTATGTTAGGATACTCTGAACGCTCAAGAGGCTATAAAGTATACAATACAGAAACACAGATTGTAGAAGAGTCAATCAGTGTTAGATTTGATGACAAGCTTGGCCCTCAAAAGTCAAAGCAGAATGAATCTCTTGTAGATATAGAAGTTGAATTTACAGGTGTTGAAGGCAATTCATGAGAAGTTCCCAACAAATACACGCCAACAACATCAGAAGGAAATGTCACAAGCACTCTAGCAACTTCTGTAGAACAACTCCAGAAAAGACTATCCAGAAGCAGCATAGCTCACCCAGAAGATAAAATTCTGGGAAAGAAGGATGATCCAATCAGAACAAGATCAACATTCAGAAATTCTGAAGAATCCCTCATGGGATTGGTATCTCTGATTGAACCAACAACAATTTATGAAGCTCTTCTGGAAAACGACTGGATTTTGGCTATGCACGATGAGTTAAATCAATTCATCAGAAATGACGTATGGGATCTAGTTCCTAAACCAAAAGGATTCAACGTCATTGGAACAAAGTGGGTGTTCAGAAACAAACTGAATGAACAAGGATAAGTCATCAGAAACAAGGCACGACTGGTTGCACAAGGTTATAGTCAGTAAGAGGGGTTAGACTACACAGAAACCTTTGCTCCAGTCGCCAGGTTAGAATCTATCAGACTCTTAATCTCTTTTGCTGTAAATAATAGCATCACTTTGCATCAGATGGATGTCAAAAGCGCATTCTTAAATGGTTACATTGATGAATACGTATATGTGCACCAACCCCCTCCTGGGTTTGAAAATTCCAAACACCCACAATATATTTTCAAACTAAAGAAATCGCTTTATGGTCTGAAACAAACTCCAAGAGCTTGGTATGTAAGATAAGCACCAGAAAGAGCGCACGTAAATAAGCTGAAATTTTCAAAACGGTAAAATAAGTCAGAGGTTTATCTCCATTTGAAAAATCATAACTTGTTCGATTTTTATCGTATCGGGGTGATTTTTTTGTCACTATATCATGAGTTTTGTTGCTGACATTTTTGCTCAGGGTTTGCATTGAGATTTTGCACCAAAATTCATGAGCTTGTGGTTTGTTTGCGCATCGTATACAAAATAAGTTATACAAATATGCACTGTGAATTTTTAAACTGAGTTTCTCGCTGTTTAGGGAAACCTAACTTGCTCAATTTTTATTGTATCGAGACGAATATATCAACGCCCCATCACAAATTTTGTCATCGACATCTTTATTTGAAGTCCTGTGTCAAGATTTCGCATCGATTATTATGAGCTTGTGGTTTGATCTCACATTGTGCACAAAATAATTTGAAAATTCAAGTTTGGAGCCAAGACTATAAATTTCAAATTTCTAAGTTCAAACACAACAACTCTCATAATTTCACATCTCAAGAATAAAACTCACCTTTTCTCTGATTTCTCTCTAAATTCTCTCATGTTTCCTTAAGAACTCAAGAACAAAACTCATAAAATATTCATTAATCTCCAACTTCCGTGAGCTTCTCTCTCCTTCCCTTGAACCAGTGCATGCCACACTTGCTCCCGGCACCAGCCATAAGTGCCATCCGCCAGCCAGCCACTGGCGATCGCCAACCTCAAGTCACCCGATTACCATACTCCCTCTGGCGTCTGCCACTCTCTTCGCGGTCAACTTCCTTTTGTCTGCGACTTATTCTAGCGAAACAAATCCCTCTGTTTCCGGTTTGCTTCGCCGTCTCTGATTCAAGTTCTTTGGCATCTATTTAGTAATCTATGGATCCTTCCTACTTGAATTAGTTATTGCATAATTCCTTGAGTTAATTAAGTTTGAATTGATTGTACATTAATATTGAATTGTGGAATTAAATTAAGTGATGAAATCTTGAAGTAGTTTAAGTTGTGGTTATGTTAAAGTCTTGAATGTAGAACTTTCTTATTATTGTTGATGATGTTGAAATCCAAAATTTGTTGAATATTTATTGAGTTCATGTGAATCGTGAAGTTTAAATTGATAATTGTTGATAATGTTTTATGTCGGAATGTAACTCAAAGATTTATTGATTTGAAAGATTGATGATAATCTCACGTGTTGTTAATGATTCCGATTTGATTTTTATGGTTAATAATTGTTGATTGTTATTTCGACGTCGAAACGCAAACCCAATTATTAATTATTGATGTGCTTGGATAATTTTGTTTTGGCTTGGAATTGACATTTTATGGTTGTAAATTTCTTCTTGAATATTTTTTGATACTTGCTTGAGCTTATTTGTACGTTTGTTGTTAATTTGTGTTGAGAATTATCGATTTCGGTATAATTTTCCGAGCAACTTTATGATACGGTGTAATGTTGTCCTGATTTTGAAAACGCACTTAGAATGTGATTTAATTACGGTTTAATGCACAAGCGAAGTTGTTTAGATGATTGAATGATATTTGTGTCTAGTTTCGTTGGTTTTGAATCGGCATTTGGGCAGTTCATGGTATTAATGTGTTGTTGTCTGGGATTTGTAAATGGTAGTATACTTCGGTCTTAATTCTTGAACATTGCATAATTGAGTTTAATCAGACATTGGTTTAGCATTAGCAACAGGTTTATTCGGTTTTGATCCGACTTTTTATGCATTTCATGTAATGACATAATGCTGTCTGGTTTTCTGTTTAACGTGTACATTGTGATTTGATATTCATATGATGCACGTTTGTGCTTAATTGTTCAATTGTTGACCTTTTTTGTTGAGTTTTCCCGCTTTTAACACGATTATTTGAGTAATTATATGAAGTAATACCATTATGTCCGGTATTGTAATTTGAGCTTTAAGTGTGATTTAATTGTTGGATTGTGATCAAGTGCAGTTGTCTTGGCATTCGTTTGAGCTTAGCATTTAGTTGTGCGATTTTAAATCGATATTTTGTGTGGTTCATGAAATGATGACGTTGTTGGCCGATTTTTTATTTTCACTTTCTGATGCTTGTTTACTTCTGAGTTGTGCTTTGATACTTTATCTTAGCTTATGTTATTTTGTTAATTGCTAACTCATTTTGTGACTTGTGCAAACTTTTGGAGGCCTTTGTTGTGTGACATGCGACATTTGGATTTTTGCTTGGTTGTGTATTGTTTTGTGCAGGGACTTTGATTTGATGTGTCTGCGATTTGCTTGCGATTTATTTTCGCATTGCAACATTTGGTTCTTATATTAGATGTTGTTTTTGACTATCTCATTGTTGCTTGGTGAAGCTTGCACGAAGTTTTATATATCGTATGTGTCGACACCTACATAAGTTTTAAACTGTATGTGTCGACCTATATAAGGCTATGTGTCTACCAAAACCAGTCAGAGGCTACAGGCTTTAAAATGATAGTAAATGTGTCGACCTGAAAAAATGGATGTGTCGACACATAAAATAAAAATTTTTGCAATTTCAGAATCGCTTCAGTATGTGTCGACCTATACAATGAATGTGTCGGCCTGAGTCTTCTAGAGGCTACAGGCTTTAAAAATGAGTTTCATGTGTCGACCTGAAAGGTGGATGTTTCGACACATGTAGTAAAAAATTATGCAAAAAACTATTTTTAATGACTTGGATTAATTTCAAAATTCTTTTTAATGATTCCTAAGATCTCTAATTTAAAGGAGTTCCACAAGACATAAAGATGCCATCCGAAGTACAAAAGTAATAGCTTTTCAGTTTTGACATCATTCAAAACCTTTGATGATGAAGTTATACTCACAGCTTCTGCCCTTCAGGGGTTTCTCAAATGAGAGTGGCACTAATGGCATCGAACTCTACGTCCATATTGAGGTAGACAATCTCTCTCTTATTTGGCCACAACAGGACCAGCGGTTGAGATAACACTCGTTTGAGGTGGAGGAGGGCACACTTGCACTCCTTGGTCCACTCAAAAGCGGCCTCTTCGTGTAGAAGCTTGAAAAGTGCAACACGTGTTAGGCATATTTTAACACAAAACAAGATAACAAGGTGAGCATCCCGTTTAAGGTCTGGATTAAGTTTTTTGATTTGGGCGTCGGGAGTTTAGAGAATGCTCAACATTTGTCGGGGTTGATATTGATTCCCTACTCTATGAGGTAGAAGCTGAGGAGTTTTCTTCCTCTTACTCCGATGGTGCACTTGTCAGGATTGAATCACCTTTTGACTCTTCTTGCCTGATCAAAGACCTTCCCGAGGTGGAGTGCGTGATTGGTTTCTTTGTGGGATTTTACTATCATGTCGTCCATGTAAACTTCGAGCATGTTGTTGCACCCCAAAATTCTCCCTCTTCATTTTAACTCTAATTGGCTTATACTTTATCATCATATGCATACATACATGTCATATGATCTATAATCATGGAATCAATGTATTTTTCTGCGAGAAAGAGTTGCGAAAATTGACTGTTCTGTTAAGTAGTACTATGAAGCCAGAACTATGGGTTTCCCATTTTAATGCACTTTGCACGTGTTCCAAGCTATTCAATCAACAACGAACTGATTCATCATCATATCAAGCTCTTATGAATTCCAACACACTCTGAATCATGCAAAATTCAAGCGTTTTAGTTAATTTGAGGCGGTGTAGACATAAATGTGGTATTGTTCGTTTCAAGCTCAGAAGTTCTTAACTTGCGGTCGGAAAATGGTTTGGGAAATATTCTTCAGTCATTAGAACTGTCTTAAGGTCTTCTTAATTTTATTTGTTCATGTGGAAGGCTAATTTTGTGAGGAAGATTTTGTATAACACCAAATACCTGAATTATGTTATATAGTAGATTTACCGTTTTACTGGTTTTCGGACGTTAGAAATTTGTAACTTATGACTGGAAGATAATCTTTGAGTGGTTCTTGAAGCATTTTAACTGTATTGTTATTTTCTTCAATCTTCGTGTTCGGCTAGGAAGCTAATTCATTGAGGAAGATCTCCGAATACGCGAGTACTTTGAAGATATAAAGTGAAAAACAACGATAATTGTGTGCTGAACCGTTATTTTTTAGATGTTCAAAAATTCATAACTTTCACTCAGTTCCATGTTTTTGGATGGTTCTTTGGACGGAAAATCAGCCTTGATTTTATCTTCGGTTCGTATGTTCAGGTCACGATCTAATTCTTTGCATAAGATCTCCGAAAGTGTGAATTACTAGAGAAAATTACACGCCGAAATGGATTTTAACTAGACTGTTTTGTCGATATTATAAAAAAGGTAACTCTCTTAATTTTTATCGTATCGGGAAGATTCTTGAAGCGTGAGACCACAAATTTTTTAAGCTTCAAATTTGATTCAGGTCCTGAGTTCAGATTGTGCTCTGAAGGTTCCGGTTTGTGGCTCGCATTCGAAAGAGCGCACATAAATAAGATGAAAATTTTAAAATGGTAAAACAAGTCCATTGTTTCTCGCCATTTGAAAAATCATAACTTGTTCGATTTTTATCATATCGAGGTAATTGTTTTGGCACGACATCATGAATTTAGTCACTGACATTTTTGCTTCAGGGTTTGCATCGAGATTTTACACCAAAAGTCACGAGCTTGTGGTTTGTTCGTGCGCCGTATACAAAACAAGCTGTACAAATATGCACTTTGAATTTTTAAACTGAGTTTCTTACTATTTAGGGCAACCTAACTTGCTCAATTTTTATCATATCGAGACGAATACATCAGTGCCCCATCACAAATTTCGCATCGACATCTTTGTTTCAAGTCCTATGTCAAGATTTCGCATCGATTATTATGAGCTTGTGGTTTGATCTCACACTGTGCATAAAATAAGTCAAAAATTCAAGTTTGGAGCCAAGACTATAAATTTCAAATTTCTAAGTTCAAACACAACAACTCTCATAATTTCACATCTCAAGAATAAAACTCACCTTTTCTCTGATTTCTCTCTCAATTCTCTCATGTTTCCTCAAGGACTTAAGAATAAAACTCACAAAATCTTATATTCCTCTCCAACTTCCGTGAGCTTCTATCTCCTTCCCTTGAACCAGTGCCCGCCACACTTGCTCCCGGTGCTAGCCATGAGTGCCATCCACCACCCAGCCACTGGCGATTGTCAACCTCAAGTCAGCTGGTTACCATACTCCCTCCGGCGTCCGCCACTCTCTTCACGGTCAACTTTCTTTTGTCCGCGACTGATTCCAACGAAACAACTCCCTCCATTTCCGATTTGCTTCGCCGTCTCCAATTCATGTTCTTTGGCATCTATTCGGTAATCTCTTGATCCTTCCTACTTGAATTAGTTGTTGCATAATTCCTTGAGTTAATTGAGTTTGAATTGATTGTACATTAAGATTTAATTGTGGAATTAAATTAAGTGATGGAGTCTTGAAGTAATTTGAGTTGTGGTTATGTTAAAATCTTGAATGTAAAACTTTCTTATTGTTGTTGATGATGTTTAAATCCGAAATCTGTTGAATAATTATTGAGTTCATGTGAATTATGAAGTTTCAATTCATAATTGTTGATAATGTTTTGCATCGGAATGTAACTCAAAGATTTCTTGATTTGAAATATTTATGTTAATCTCACATGTTGTTAATGATTCCGATTTGATTTTTATGGTTAATAATTGTTGATTATTATTTCGACGTCGAAACGCAAACCCGATTATTAATTGTTGTGTGCTTGGATAATTTTGTTTTGGCTTGGAATTGACATTTTATTGTTGTAAATTGCTTCTTGAATATTTTTTGATGCTTGCTTGAGCTTTTTTGTACATTGGTTGTTAATTTATGTTGAGAATTATCGGTTTCGGTACAATTTTCTGAGCAACTTTGTGATACGGTGTAATGCTTTCCTGATTTTGAAAACGCACTTAGAATGTGATTTAATTACAGTTTAATGCACAAGTGAAGTTGCTTTGATGATTGGATGACATTTGTGTCGAGTTTCATTGGTTTTGAATCGAGATTTGGGCAGTTCATGTTATTAATGTGTTGCTTTCTGGGATTTGTAAATGGTAGTATACTTCGGTCTTAATTATTGAACATTGCATAATTGAGTTTAATCAGACATTGGTTTAGCATTAGCATCAAGTTTATTCGGTTTTGATCCGACTTTTTGTGCATTTCATGTAATGACATAATGCTGTCTGGTTTTCCGTTTAACATGTACATTGTGATTTGATATTCATATGATGCATGTTTGTGCTTAATTCTTCAATTGTTGACATTTGTTGTTGAGTTTGCTCGCTTTTAACACGATTATTTGAGTAATTACATGAAGCGATACCATGTTGCCCGAGTTTTTTAATTTAATTTGAGCTTCAAGTGTGATTTAATTGTTGATTTGTGATCAAGTGCACTTTTCTTGGCATTCGTTTGAGCTTAGCATTGAGTTTGTGCGATTTTAAATCGGTAATTTGTGTGTTCATGAAATGATGACGTTACTGCCCGGTTTTTTATTTTCACTTTCCGATGCATGTTTACTTCTGAGTTGTGCTTTGATACTTTATCTTAGCTTATGTTATTTTGTTAATTGCTAACTCGTTTTGTGACTTGTGCAAACTTTTGGAGGCCTTTGTCGTGCGACATACAACATTAGGATTTTTGCTTGGGTGTGTATATTTGTTTTGTGCAAGGACGTTGATTGGATGCGTTTGTGATTTACTTGCGATTTATTTTCGCATTGCAACATTTGGTTCTTATATTGGATGTTGTTTCTAACTATTTAGTTGTTTCTTTCTGAAGCTTGCTCGAATTTTTATATATCGTATGTGTCGACACCTACATAAGTTTTAAACTGTATGTGTCGACCTGTATAAGGCTATGTTTCGACCAAAACCAGTTAGAGGCTATAGGATTTAAAATGATAGTAAATTTGTCGACCTGAAAAGATAGATGTGTCGACACATAAAATAAAAAATTTTGCAATTTCAGAATTTCTTCAGTATGTGTCGACCTATACAATGCATGTGTCGGCCTGAGTCTTCTAGAGGCTACAAGCTTTAAAAAAGAGTTTCATGTGTCGACCTGAAACGTGGATGTGTCGACACATGCAATAAAAAATTATACAAAAAACTATTTTTTAATGACTTGGATGAATTTCAAAATGCTTTTTAATGATTCCTAAGATCTCTAATGCAAAGGAATTCCACAAGACATAAAGATACCATCCAATGTGTAGAAGTGCTAGCTATTCAGTTTTGACATCATTCAAAACCTTTGATGATGAATGTGATACGGTGGCATAACTGACTCTTATACTGGTTTTGCATTTGTGTTTGCAAATTTTGCGGTAAGCAAGAGCCGTCACCGACTTTTCTTTTATCGAACAAAGGAAAGGGTGAAAAGAACAGAAAAACACCTTTTTGAGAATTTTCTGAGTAAGCGGGGTAGATTATGGAAAGGGAAGGTGTTAGCACCCTTTCCATCCGTAGTTATCTACAGGCTCTTAGATGCTTTAGCTCATTTTAAAAATACCTTGTGCTTTTTGTGTGTTTTTGAAAATTATTTTTAAAATGTCTTAGTGCGGAGGTTTGCTTTATGATAACTCTTGTATCAGTCCTCAAGAGTGTTGATAAAGCATCTAACAGTTATCTACTTTTACTCTGAAGGTTTGTTATTTTCTCCCTTTCCCTTAGACAGTGCTATCCTACTATTAGTGAGTAGGTAGCCCTATCGGTGGATGTATGAGGGACGTTTGTGAGTCATTGTACAGTCACAAAGGCAACATATGGAGGCGCTTTAGCAATTTTGTTTAAGGGACTAGATCATTTACCGAAAGGCAACACCGTAGGGTCATCAAGGGACTATGACCTTTTGATTCGAGGGCCTTTGCTAAAGCGTCCCTACTTTCGAGGGACATGACTGTTTTATTTTCTGAAGGCAACCAAAGTGGGAGCACCCTAGAGGTGTATATGTGCAAATGTGTTGTATTCAGTTATTTTTGTCTTTTGTGTTAAGTTTGCTAGTGTTTGATTATTAGTCTTATCATGCAATCCTATTAACATACATCTAACAGTTAATATGTACATGGATAAAGTGCGGGCATTGTAAATTCTACGCTATTACAATGCTTCAGGGAGGGGCATTATTACAAGTCCAAAACTTGGGGAAAAAGCAATAAAGAAAAATCTTAAATTAAGCTATTACAGACTGTGAGCAGTTACAATAATTTGGAAAAATAAAATATAGAAAATAATAACGCGCGCGAGTCGAAAGGAACGTTTAAAACCCTAAAAAAGTTCTAAGTAAAATAAGAAAATCTATTTGTTGTTTTTGTTTATTTAAGAAAATGTTTAAATAAGAATTAGATTGATTAATCTAAATCTTGATTTAATAAAAAATAGAAATAATTAAATAAAATTAAAACTAATTAAAAGGAATTAATTCTATTTTTTTGTATTTTTTATCATGAAAATAAAACAAATTAAAATGGATTAAATCCTAGGTCTAATTAATTTTAATTAAGAAAAGAAGTTAAAATAATTTAATAATTAATTTAATAAAAAAACCTAAAACTATATTTTTTATGACTTTTTCTGATTTTTATATTATTATAGAAAAAATGATTAAATGAAATAAACAATAAAACAAATAAATAGAAAATGCAAATGGGCCTGACACAATCAGCAATGGGGGGGGGGGGTGAGAATTGGAATCTGTTAGGGCCCATTATCAAGAAGAAGCCCAAGCCACGCTGGATATGGTGAGGGTGTATCTGGAGGGTCCATGGTGAGCCTGCATATATGGAGCGCTTAGATCTGATCAGATGAGATCTAGTGGCTATGATCATATGGTGTACGATGCATGCTCGTGACTGCGACGTATTGAATCTGTAGAAGAATAGTTAAATAAAAATGAAATGGGGCTTGGGTATCGAACCCAGGTCCTCTCCCTGTTTGCACGCTTTCTTTACCAAGTGGGCTAGCTTCCAATTCGTTTATTATAATGAAATGATACTATTATATGTAAGAAAATGAAACAGATATATAAGATTCAAAGATCAAACGTGTATATTGCACGAGCCAATGAGAGAATGACAATTGGGGCGTCGGAGTCAGCCCACCAGAGTCAACTCTCTGGTGGGCTTCAACAGTAAACCTGCAAAAATAGCCAAAAAACAAAAGTTAAAAGCTACCCTATCCCACCAATTCGGGTCCCCTGAGTTTGAATCTGCAATCTGTTTGGTCTGAATTATCTTGGATTTTGAGATTCGTAGCAGAATACAGATTGTATCCTAGCAATGGAACAATCTTATTCCTGTCTGTAATCCTGCATGTATTACGCTAGATCTGCACTAATGGTGTCCCTAAACATGAACCAAACATTTAGAGTTTAATAAAATGGCATGCATATTCAGTTTCAACGTTTAAAGCCCTAACCAACCGGTGATGTTTGGGGGCAGCGATTCAAGGTGTTGCACGCCTTGTGAATGGTCTGGACACCTTCCTGAGAACCTCAGGGGTGGAGTGTTGAGGTTTGTTTGGCACGAGGAAGCTTGCGCTGGTGTTTCAAATTTGACAGCCCTTGTGAAGATTTTGCAATTTTTGTGTGCTTTTCTGAGGTAGTATGTTTGTGTGTATGGGCCTCCCTTTGGCTTGCAAATGATGTTGTATTTATAGAGGAGCATACTGGCTTGACAAATATGGCAAGGATCAGCGATTAAACATGGTTTTGAAAACAAGATCAAAGAATTGAAAAACATGCCATTTTGGGTGATTCTCTCGACATTCTCATTTTTGCATGAACCTGAACCTTTCTAATGTATCTTGCACGAAAATTAGGTCTTGAAACAAATCGAAACATCAGCCCATATTGAATAGTTGGACAGTAATGTTAAAACTGTAAAGACTGTGTAAAAAGACAGGAAAAATGCATTTTGAATTGTTATGTGTCGACACAATGCTGCTATGCATCGACACATAACTCTTGTTGCTCCTGTAAAAACAAAATCAACTCAGTATGAGTTGATGCATAATGTCATGTTTCAGATCATACACTTTCCCCCCCCTCTTTTTTGGATCCTGGATAACAGTATATATCGACACATAAGGCTTTGTGTCGACTCATACCCTTTTCGTGTCGACACATACACGTTTGTGTCGACTCATGCACTTTTTATCCTTATATTTTGGGGCTGGATAACAGTATGAGTCAATGCATAAGACCATGTGTCTACTCATGCCCTGTTTTGTCACTAGGATGAGTCGACTCATGTGGGTATGTGTCGACTCATGTTGTAGTTTTTTGCCTTAAACATTTGTTTTTGAATTTGAACCTCTTTCAAGATGTTGTGGTAGCCTCCCTCTATATTGGAAGTTGTAATGTATCTTCCAAATGATGCATTTCTTGAACTTGAGGATAAAATAGGAGTTGTAGGGAACTGAATTCTCTTCAAAATGAACTTTGGTTGGGTAAAAATGGATGAAGTATATGAAAGTTATGTCTGGTCAAAGTTCAGTTGACTTTTGACCTAACACAACTGATTTTAGAACACTTGAGCAGTTGACTTAGAAAATTTGTAGTGTAAGGCATGAAATTTGGCATGGACATTATTTAAGACATATTAAGGACCATGGAAATCGTTTGGAGCTCTTGCAACCCAAACATCTTGGTGGACAGTGAAACCCTAGCTGGAGGTTCATTGCTTAGGAAGAGAATTTGTCTGATCAATTCTTTGGTCAACCTTGAGCAATTGAGGACCTCAATGAGCATGTCTTGAGTAATAAAAATGGGAGGGAAAATTTTGGGGTACAACATCTGCCCCTGTTTAATCTTCTTAAACCTGAAGATTTAGATTGGCTTGTTTTCCTTTTGTGATCTGAAGGTAGAAGATGACTGAACACTAGAGTGCCCAGAAATTTGCATTCGCATGATATGATGGTTGACTGTGTAGGGAATGGGCTTGAAGATGCCATTCGGAGAAGATGACTGAGAGTTGTTGGAGATTAGCTTAAAGAGTCCATCCAAAGTATATGTTGACTTCATAAGAGGTCTCTTTGTGGGGGATTCTTGTTCCTGTTGTTTGAGGAGGAGTCCCCTGGGGGATGTTAAATTATGTTGTTCTCCTGCTTGAGGAAAACTTTGTGGGAAATAGAGTCTAAGAACTTCAGTTGTACAAGGATCTACTGAAGAATTATCTCTAGAAAAGTTTTTTGTTTTCTGGTTGAATTCCAAGCTTCACAGTAACTTAATGGGGAGGATGAAATTAACTATTGTCTGGAAATGTATTAGAAGGATCCTGTGTAGGGTTGCTTCAGGATGAGTCCGTGTTAGACTACATCTGGAAATTATGAGAGGAAACCCATGTAAGATTACTTCATCTAGTCATGTAGATAGTTTTCCTGTCTGGTTTCAGGCGTTAATCTATAATCAGTCATTCATAGATAGTTGTCCTGTCCTGTTTCAGGTATTAATCTGGAACTTGTTTTTGTCGGTTGTTGAGATAGTTGTCCTTCTGGTTTCAGGTATTAATCTACAATCAGTCATCCACAGATAGTTTTCCTGGCTTGTTACAAGTATTAATCTGGAACTTATTTTTTTCGGTCGTCGAGATAGTTGTCTTGTCTGGTTTCAAGTATTAATCTCTGACCTGAGAGAAAGAAAGATAGTTTTCCTGGCTTGTTACAGGTATTAATCTTCAATCTGTTCATGTAGATAGTTTTCCTGGCTTGTTATAGGTATTAATTTACAATCAGTCGTCCATAGATAGTTGTCCTGGCTTGTTACAGGTATTAATCTGGAACTTATTTTTGTCGGTCGCCGAGATAGTTGTCCTGTCTGGTTTCAGGTGTTAGTCTTTGACCTGAGAGAATGAAAGATAGTTTTCCTGGCTTGTTATAGGTATTAATCTTAATTTTGTTCATGTAGATAGTTTTACTGGCTTGTTACAGGTATTAATCTACAATCAATCGTCCACAGATAGTTATCCTAGCTTGTTACAGGTATTAATTTGGAACTTATTTTTGTCGGTCGTTGAGATAGTTGTCCTGTTTGGTTTCAGGTATTAATCTCTGACATGTTGTATAAGTTGATAGTGTTCGTCTGTATGCGAATTCAACCTGAAAAGGTAAAATCAGTTTCATGCGATGACATGATGTATGAATTGCATGATGCTCTCAAAATAAATGAGATTGTGATATATGCATTTGTGCCGCATATGCTATGATGTTTGTAAAATGATGTATGAATGCAATATATGAACGTATCAGGTGTTCTATTGTAGGGTTGTTGGATTGGGGAAAATAAATCCCTGATTGTTGTTAGGGGTGAAGCATGTATGTCTTCAAATATTTGTTGAAGTTGAAATGTTGGGAGACGAACTTCCGTTGTTAGAGAAATAAACTATGTTGGGGAAGGAAAACTCCGTTCACTGTTTGGGGATTTTGTGAAATCCTGCTGGGGAATCCTGAGAAGCTTGGCGACTTCACTGGGGAATTTTATTAGATGTCGGAGTAGGTAATTAGAAATTTTGCTCTGCCGGGGATATCAAAACTTTGACATCATTAGGCTATGAATTGAGGATATGGCAGTGACTTTATGGTAGAATGCCCCTGCCTCGGTACCTGTTGGAGAAAATATATGTCGGGGATTTTATAGATGGTTTGATTGTTATCCCAACTCTTGGAGTCCTTGATGAATGCTGATCAGGGTAATAAGCCTTCTACTGATAGACAAGTGTTAGGGCGTAGTCGTACCCTTTAATCCCTAACTTTTTCCTGGACTGTTGTTGTACCCCAAAATTTTCCCTCTCATTTTACTCAATACATGTCAATTGAGGTCCCCAAGTTGCTCAAGGAAGTCCAAGAGTTGACTAGACCAACTCTCTCCTAAGGCAGTATACCTCAAATTAGGGTTTCATTTTTCATCAAGATGCTTGAGTCCAAAGGATCCCAAATGCCTTCCAAGGTCCTAATATGTTCCCAAGATCATCCATGTCAAGTTTCATGCCTAGCACAAGAAGTTTGCTCAGCCAACTGCTCAGATGCTTGAGAATCGACTGTACTAGGTCAAAAGTCAATTGTAGCCTACATACAGTCAAACTTCAATATTTTTGGTCAACATCATCATTTTGAAGTGTTATCCATCATTCGATCAAGGGTTGATCATGATTCCTCAAGGGATGCTCCAAATTCATCAAAACCCAAAAGTTGCTAAATTAGGGTTTTGTAGGAAAAGTCAACCCAACTTTGACCAAGCATAACTTCTTCATACTTTATCAGAAATTTTCCATCCAAAGCTTATTTTGAAGAGGATGAAATTCCCTACAACTCATCTTCATCTCACAAGTTCAAAATATGCACTCATCAAAAGATATGAATTTTGACATTATAGATCCTTTTGAAAAGTCAACAAAAACACCTTTTGGGTCAAAGCTTCATACATGAACATGGAAGATCCAATTGAGATGAGACTAAAAGGGTTAGTTAGGGACATCCTAAGCTTTCTAAAAAGGCCCAGAACACCTCTCTAGGGTTAAAATTGGAGGAGTTATTTCTTGTCAAAGTTGACCTTTTTTGCAAAATTGCCAAAAGTCAAATGTGCTCACAAATGAATTTTTTGCTAAATGGGCCTAACTTTTTATGCTTGCACCTCACTTATAATGTGGTCCACGAATCAAACATTCACCCACACATTATTTGCTTCATTTTTCAATTTATTTTGATTTTTTGTTAATTAAAAAATGAATTAAATCAAATAATTGATGAATAATAGAAAATATATGATTTGATTTGGTTTTTGGACAGGTTGGCAATCAGAATATGCTGAATTATCAAGGCCAAAACAAATCAAGCATAATTGGTACAAAAAAGGGAAGATTTGGCTCAAAATAACAAGTTTGCATATGATTAAAGAATCAAATCAAATCTCATCAAATTTCAATATTTGATACAAATTTGTTGACCTAATTCAATCTACTATAAAGGCATAACAATTCCAGATAAAAAAACAAGGATTGGAGGCGTGAAACTGACAGAAGAAAACTGAAATTTTGGACAAAAAGTGTGAGATTGAAATCCATCTTAGAGCCATCCTCAAGGAGTTTCAAGGCTAGCAATAAATTCCTGGACATATCAGGAAGCTTCTCCATTCATTTACAAGCCTCAAAGTGTCAAGAATCGCACGTTACAACATCACGGTTTGCACAAAAAAACTCAAATTTGATTTCTATGTTTTATGCATTATAAATGTATTTTACCCATATATTTGTATCTCATCATCATGTTTGCAATGTTTCTGGATAGTTTGATTTAAGTTACAGTGCAGGAACAAGCTTTTTCCATTGCTAGGGTTTCGTGCTCCAATTTGGGATTTTGTGATTTAAGCAAAATTAGGCCTGATAATGGGTACCATGATAATCAGAGCTTCAAACCCAGTTGATTCATGGTACCTAAATGAATTTATATTGTGTGTGTTTGATCATTGAATAACACAGGTTTTTAGCAACAGACTTGCGTCTGTAGGTGAAGGTTCAGAAACCTAAAACAATGGTCAGGGAAGAAGACAACAGCGTGTCACAACCTGACTGGCTAGTTTGAATTCTGGCGCGTTTTTGGCATGATCATTTTTTTACACTTTTTGTTTTATCTTTTGATTATATGTATGGGTTAACATCCAGCGCAGTTGGTCAGAGGAAGAAAGTCAGAAGCTCATGTCCTGGGTTCGATCCCAGGCGTGAGCTTTTGGGGACCTTTTGAGGATCATCATGTGCCCTCTGATCTCATCTTCTGGATCCATCTCCAGCCAGATCCAGCACACACCTTTTGAGGATCATCAAGCGCCCTCTGATCTCATCCTCTGGATCCATCTCCAGCCAGATCCAGCACACCTCACCTTCTGAGGATCATCAAGCGCCCTCTGATCTCATCCTCTGGATCCATCTCCAGCCAGATCCAACACATCTCACCTTCTGAGGATCATCAAGCGCCCTCTGATCTCATCCTCTGGATTCATCTCCAGCCAGATCCAACGCCAGCATACGCAAGTCCACCATGAGTCCCTAGAAGACAGACTCATTGGATCAGGCGCCGGACTCTGGGCCATCCTTCTGTGTTTCAGAAGTTCAACACCCCCCAGAATTGCTGAAACAGGCCCTTTTCTCATCTTTTAATTTTAATTCTCTTTTAATTATTTTCTAACTATTCATTTTTTAAAAATAACACATAAATTATTTTTTTATTTATTAAATAAAAAATCACAAAAAAACACCAAAAATCTTTTTCATAAAAAAATATTTTGTTTCCTTGAATTAATTAATTTAATTTAATTAGGGCAATTAAATCTTATTTTTTGTAATTAAAATCAATTAGAAATCAGGGTTTACTTTTGTATGATAATTAATTTCTTCTTCAAAAATAACTTAAATATTTTCTCAAATTAGATTTTTTAGGTTTTATAATCGTCCTCGCATTTAATTCGTCACGCGTATTTTAATTACGTTTTATTATTTTTGTAACTGTTTCGAGTTTGTAATAGTTTTAATTAGGGTTTTAAATTCCGCACTTTAATTTTCCGTCGACACAATTATGTAACTGTAAAAGCCTTGTAATAGCTAGGTTTATTCTTTTCCGCACTTTAAATTCCTGCAAATATTTAACTGTCCAGATGTATGCTAATAGGATTGTATGGCAAGAGTATCTGAAAAAATTAAAACGGTAGATCACCTAATGTGCAAAGACTAAATTAACTGAAAAAATTCACATGCACATATTTACTCCTAGGGTTTGCCTCACTTCGGTTGCCTTCGGTAAACAGTCATTAAGCATAGGAAATTTTAGTGGTTGCCCTCCTGTCTAAAAGATAAATTGTCCCATTCGAATGTTGCCTCAGAAATGTTGCCTTGGAAATGTTGCCTCGAAAATGTTGCCTCGAAAAGATCTTAAGACTCTAGGGTTACTACTAAAGTTTTCCAACTATTGCTTTAGTGATTGTACTTGTCCCTTTCGAACGTCCCTTACAAACTCCAACGATGGTGCTACCTATTCCTTAATAATGGGATAGCGTTGTCTAAAGGAAATAGAACAAAAACGATCTTTTTTCGAGTAGGTAGATGCTAGTAGGTACTTGCTCAATAAATTTTTTTCACACAAACACCTTTCAAAATAGTTTTCAAAACAACTTCGTCACACCCTTGAGGACTGACACAAGGGTTATCACGAAGTAAAACATTTTCAAAGCAAGCACTCACACAATCAATTTTAAGAATATGAGCAAGTACCTAAGAGCCCGTAGAAAACTACGGATAGAAAGGGTGCTAACACCTTCCCTTTCTATAATCTACCCCCCGTACTCAGAATATATCGAAAAAAGGTTTTTCTGTTATTTTTCCTTTTCCATGATTGGATGAAATAAAAGTCGATGGTGACTCTTGCTTACCGCGACATTTTGCGAACACAAAATGCAAAACGCAAACTAGTATCAAACAGTCAGTTCTGCCACCATATCACAGAACTGGCGACTCTGCTGGGAAGATATAAAATGGGGTAAACCTTAGGATCTAGGTAATATTTAATTGCTTTCTCTTGTTGTCTTGTTTGCTTTATACTTATGGGAACTGTTTGGGTTATTTGATCCTACACCCGGATATGGGGAACACCTTTTAGGTAAATAGCAATAAATTGTGAGGGAACTATGCTGGGGTATACCGGTACGGTTGAAGCAGTAGCTACGTTGATGTGGCACTTTGGTTGGTACCGGTAACCCTTGAGTCAATCGGGGAGAGTACGGGGCCGCCGCGTGGTGTTGTGAAGCATCAACTGACCTTAGAACCTTTAATTGCACAACTTGGCCAGTAGGACATAGCGAGATAGCCGACTTTGGTGTATGCCCAAGGTTGACAGATACTCGATGCTACACTCATTGAGGTATGACTCTTGAGCTTTGTTTGTTTGCGAGTCAATCGCCTATTGAACGAAGCTGGGAGAAAGATCAATGATATTGAGATCCCTTTTAGAACCCGGTTACTATTTATAAGACAGGTTGAACCAATCCAACTTCAAGAGGGTATTACCTTAAACTCAAGCAAGCCTTAAACCTAAGGACTTGGTGTGACTTGTTTGTTGTTTGCTATATCTGTGGTTTCTCAAACATAATCATGACATCATGAACATAGCATATCATGACTAACAATTTCAAGGATCTCGAGGGTCTGTGATGTAGGTTATGGTGAACCAGACGTCTAGCAATGGGCAAGGGGATTTATTTTCCTCTAGCCAGATACCATCAACACAACAACTTGAGTCGGGGGCTATGACCCACTTGATATGGTGAGCTTGACTCTCATAGAAGGACTTTCAACGACACAAAGTTTCTTCAATCAAGCTGAAATCAAATTCTAACAGTTTCTTGTTTACCCCGCGAGGTCCTTGAAAACACTGCATGCATATCATACACATCATTACAGGTACCATTACAGGTTTCTCATCTTCTTCGTTGTTTATTTCATCAAAAATGTCTTCCGAACAAAGCATCAAGGATCTTCAGGCACAGAACGCCCAGTTCCAACAAATGTTCATAAGTCTGGAAAAAGGACAGGAGGATCTAAAAGCCCTCATTCTGAAAGAGAAGAAGAAAAAGAAGAAGGTTGTCGGTATTCTGAATATGGGCAGAAGGTTTGGAGAGCGGTTGAAGCGACAAGTCGACCTGACCTCTTCATCTAAGGAAGGGGAAAACCAAGAAGGAGAGAAGGACCTTAGTCCTGCAGTCTCTGACAATGATACTGATTACAATGATGAGCAATATCCTCCCACTGAGGATAGATACAATCAGTTGGAAGATTGCTTGAATTCTATGGAGGTCTAGAGGATACCTGGGTTGGATTTCGAAGAATTGGGATTGGTGTCGGGAGTGGTCATCCCGCAAAAGTTCAAAGCTCCAATTTTTGCAAAGTATGATGGGGTGTCCTGCCCAAAACTCCATCTCCGTTCTTATGTCAGAAAGATCTAGCCCCACACCGCTGATAGAAATTTGTGGGTTGATTTCTTTCAAGATAGTCTGTCAGGGACTCAGCTTGAATGGTTCTACCAGCTGGAGAGAGCCAATGTCCGAAATTGGGAGGATTTGGCTGTTGCTTTCTATAAGCAGTATCAATACAATGCCGACCTTGCTCCTACTCGTACTGAACTCCAGAGTATGTCCATGGGGGCAAGTCAAGGCTTTAAAGATTGTGCCCAGAAGTGGAGAGACTTGGCTGGAAGAGTCCAACCGCCGTTGTCTGATAGGGAGTTGGTTGATATGTTTCTGGGGACGCTATCTCGTCCATTTTTTAATCAATTGATCGGCAGCTTGTTAGTGGGTTTCACCGAGCTGATTCTGACTGGAGAAAGAGTAGAAGTGGGGATCTGGAGTGGCAAGATCCAGAAAAATACCTCTTCGAGTATAGAGAAAAAGTCATTTGGTGGCAAGAGGGAAGCTAGTGTTGTGCATGGCCAGAAGGGCGTAGCAAGGCAGACTACCACCAATCTGTGGGGGCAGTGCTGATCTCTAATTCGGCACGCGCACAACGACCACAACAACGAAACAATCAGCCAAGGGTGGAAAGACCTCAAAGGCAGTTCACCCAAATCAACATGCCATTGTCACAAGCATTGCAACACATGTTGAAGATGAAGCTGATTATGGTGATAAACCCTCATCCAAACCCAAAGACTTCCTCTCCTAACTATAATCCAGAGGCAAGGTGTGCTTATCATTCTGACAGCCCAGGGCACGATACTAATGATTGTTGGGCGCTGAAATATAAGATTCAAAATATGATTGATGCCAAGGAGATCGAATTCGACCCTCCTGAGACTCCCAACGTGATCACTGCTCCCTTACCAAAACATGGCTAGGATTGAAAGCATGTTTGTTCATTTAAATTCTGAAGTTGTATTTTCTTTGCTTATTCGAACAATTATTGTCATGTGAAACTCTATTATTTCATTAATGCATTACACATGTATGTCTTGAATTAATTTGTTTTCATTATGCTTAAATTGCTTTATATTTCCTTTTTATGATATTCAACTCTCGACTAAAAATTTGTAAGCCTTTAGAGGGAGGATGACGAAAATGATACCACAACCTCTACAACATGCTTTTGAACGGACCCGCTGATCATGTACATGCGTTGTTTCAAATCCTAAATAGTGGAGTTATAAGGAAGATAATCCCTAGTCAACCCCTTTGAGCCAAAGAAGTAGGAGTTTTTCTTTTCACACTAATTAAAACCCATAATCATAACCTGGGGCAGGGTAGTTTTCTCAGTTAATTCGGAGGCGTATTCAGTCACA
This sequence comes from Vicia faba, assembly GCA_948472305.1. NCBI lineage: Eukaryota > Viridiplantae > Streptophyta > Magnoliopsida > Fabales > Fabaceae > Vicia > Vicia faba. Next base: position 777,586,334 of record OX451736.1, on the reverse strand, counting down.
ATCTTCTGCTTCGTACACAATGAATGGCATCGAAGACGTCCTTCCAAATTAAAAGACGGTGATGGTTCCGCATAATCGTCAAGACAGGCAGTCATTACCTCTCAAAATAAAAGCCCGCTAAGTCAAAACCTAAGAAGGAGACTTAAGAAAAAAACTAGGGCATCCCGCTGACTGTAATCACAAAAGACACAGTTTAGGCAAAAGACATGGATAGTCAAAACCAAAAAAAGAGGTTACTACAAATCCTCGGCAAAAAAAAAAAGATTACAAAATGACTGCCTTTTTCAAGTAAACTTTCAGTATCCGAACCATCACCGGAACATCAAGGACAATATTCCAGAACTCAACTGGGATTCTAAATGCGCAATTAACTGAGCATAGGACTGAAGAACATCACGAAGAGCGGGTGGGTACAAATAAATTTTGAGCCTTTATCCTTTGTTTCTTGAACCGTGAACCAGGCTACGTTATAACCCTTAAAAGTCCTAGTTGAAGCATGGGTTAGTTCGAGAGCATACAGTTACAAAAGGTATCCTGACTCCTGTAGGACTTGCTATAAATCCTGAGTTGATATCACATCTTTGAAAAATTCTATTTTACTATAAAAAAAATTGCATTTTCAAAACCTCAAGACAGACATAAGCTTTGCATTCTTAAAATAATATTGTTTGCATATGACTATTTGTTCAACTATAGAGAAATTCGCATAACGAATATCTAGTGAACAAAAAACCTTCTCAATAAAAAGGATCACTTCAAGTGGAAAAACACTTCCAACCAAGGGGCACGGCATGATCATTTTCCATCATCTGGGGAAGTCAAGTCAAGATTCAAGGAATCTCTCAAAGATGCCAAATAGCCAGGGGCAGCTCTCCATCTGAATCACTTGGGGCATTGGACATGAATTTCAACAACAAATCTTGTATGATCAAAGGAGCATCTTCTGGCAGTGCGGCAACACTTACTACTATGGACAATTCTCTGTACCCGGTAAACATGGACATAGTCAGAAAAGACTACACATGAAAAAGACCCGCTAGGTCGACTGGCCTAGGCAAAAATAAGGGCATCCCAGCGAACCAAAAAAAGGTTCGGGAAAAAGTTAGGGATATACATATGAAAATAAATATACACCCGGTAAGTCGAAAACCTGAAAAGGCGGCTTAGGCAAAAAGGGGTATCCTGGTGGACTGAAAACCCGAAAGGGCGGTCCAGGCAAAAGTTAGGGATCAAAGCAGATGACTATGTCCTGTCATCTTGTCACTTGCCTATCAGTATAAGACTTATCATTCTGATCAGAAATTACCAAGCACCTCATGAGTTGGGATAACACTCAGGCTATCCACAAAGCCTCCACGGGTACTTTCTCCAGTAGGTACATGGGCAGAAAAGTCTTGATGCAAAGTCATTTTTATATCCTCAGCATACGACCCGGTGACATCTACTCTTCCCACAGAGTAGATGCAACTAAAGCTTTGACATCGGCTTCCCCAAGCAGGAGCTACGTTCCCCAGCAAAGTTCCTTTAGAGAATCGACATCTATATTCCCCGACCGAATTTCATAATCGCAAGCAGTTCGTAAAGTTATCTCCCAAGCAGAGTTTATTTCTCTGAATACATAAGCTCAATCCCTAACAGATTTTATTCCTCAGGCTACGAAAGTTCATCCCTCAGCGGAGTTTATCTCTCTGAATCGGAAAGATCTTCTAGCAAAGCATCTCCTCTCTCAAATAGAGTTATTCCCCCGTAGAGTTGTTCTCAAGCAGGGTCTCTCCTCAGCAGAATATCCGTAAACAAGGGGCAAATCCCCAACATAGTCATCTTCGGTTCACCATCCCCAGCGGAAGTAGAAGAACCACTTTTTCTATGACGGTCAGGAACTCAATTTCCGTTACTCTCCAGCAGTGGTCAGGGATTTATTTTCCCACTCGGATATGTCACAATAGCATTTCATTGTCATATATCATGACATGCACATACACATTGCATACATCATAGTCTCATTTATTTTGAGAACGTCATCATACAATGCATTTTATGTATCATATACGATTAATCATGTACCTTTTCAGGAAAGATGGTTATCATCAACAACTTCCAGCAAGTTCAAGATTAGCTCCTGAAACTAGACAGAGTAATTATCTGCACGATCAAATGCAGCTTTACGTGAGTTCGTCATGAAGCAATCTTACACGGGTTTCTCCTAAATGCAGCTGCACACAGGTTTATCCTAAAAGATCTTGCACGGGTCCTTTCTCATAAATTTACGAATGAAGTTTTACACGAACTTATCACAAAGTAACCTTACTCAGGTTCCTTCTGAAGTTTTACCCAAACTCATCACAAAGTAACCTTACTCAGGTTCCTTCTAAAGTTTTACCCAAACTCATCACAAAGTAACCTTACCCAAGTTCCTTCTGAAGTTTTACCCAAATTATCCCAAAGTAACCTTACCCAGGTTCCTTCTGAAGTTTTACCCAAACTTATCACAAAATAACTTTACCCAGGTTCCTTCTGAAGTTTTACCCACACTTATCACAAAGTAACCTTACCCAGGTTCCTTCTGAAGTTTTACCCAAACTCATCACAAAGTAATCTTACCCAGGTTCCTTCTGAAGTTTTACCCAAACTCATCACAAAGTAACCTTACCCAGGTTCCTTCTGAAGTTTTACCCAAACTTATCCCAAAGTAACCTTACCCAGGTTCCTTCTGAAGTTTTACCCAAACTTATCACAAAGTAACCTTACCCAGGTTCCTTCTGAAGTTTTACCCAAACTTATCACAAAGTAAGCTTACCCAGGTTCCTTCTGAAGTTTTACCCAAACTTATCACAAAGTAAGCTTACCCAGGTTCCTTCTGAAGTTTTACCCAAACTTATCACAAATTAGTCTTACCCAGGTTCCTTCTGAAGTTTTACCCAATCTCCTCACAAGGCAACCTTACCCAGGTTCCTTCTCAGTTTAGATGCCGTTTTACCCAAACTCCTCACAAAGCAAACTTACCCAGGTTCCTTCTCAGTTCAGATGCAGTTTTACCCAAACTCCTCACAAAGCAACCTTATCCAGGGTCCTTCTCAGTTCATATGCAGTTTTACCCAAACTCCTCACAAAGAAACCCTACCCATGTTCCTTCTCAGTTCAGATGCAGTTTTACCCAAACTCCTCACGAAGCAACCCTACTATCCAAGTTCCTTCTCATAGCCCTACTATCCAGGCTTTCATACCAAAGAAACCCTACTATCCAGGTTCCTTCTCATAGCCCTACTATCCAGGCTTTCATATTAAAGTAACCCTACTATCCAGGTTCCTTCTCACAGCCCTACTATCCAGGCTTTCATATCGAAGTAACCCTGCTATCCAGGTTCCTTCTCACAACCCTACTATCTAGGTTCCTTCTCATAACCTTACTATCCAGGTTCTCTCTCTCTTACCCCTAAACAGTGGTCCACAACACTGTAAGACTAGAACCTGATCAAACACGATTGGTTTCGCATTTCCCCGGTAAATCGTGGTGGAACATATACCCCGACCAGATACGCAGTACACTTCTGCTTCCTCAAGCCGGAGTTATTCCCCAGTAGAGTAACAGACAATTGAAGCTCCTAAAACTCAAGTTCTCCCAAGACAGGAAATCAACATCCCCTAGATGGCATATTTAAGCCCATCTCCTAGAATTCTCCATTGCATCCAGGATGGCATCTTTAAGCCTATCTCCGACAATCTTCAATCCTAGACCTCAAAATGGAATCTGTAAGCCCATTCCCGATATCATAAATCAAGCGCCACTTCATGGGAGTGCAAATTCCTGGGCACTCTAGTGTTCAATCATCTTCCACCTTCAGATCACGAAAGGCAGAGCAGCCAATCTACATCCTTAGGTTTAAGAAGATTGAACAGGGGCAGATGTTGTACCCCAAAAATTTCCCTCTCATTTTACTCAATACATGTCAATTGAGGTCCCCAAGTTGCTCAAGAAAGTCAAAGAGTTGACTAGACCAACTCTCTCCTAAGGCAGTATACCTCAAATTAGGGTTTCATTTTTCATAAAGATGTTTGAGTACAAAGGATCCCAAATGCCTTCCAAGGTCCTAATATGTTCCCAAGATCATCCATGTCAAGTTTCATGCCTAGCACAAGAAGTTTGCTAAGTCAACTGCTCAGATGCTTGAAAATCGACTGTACTAGGTCAAAAGTCAATTGTGGCTCACATACAGTCAAACTTCAAGATTTTTGGTCAACATCATCATTTTGAAGTTTTATTCATCATTTAATCAAGGGTTGATCATGATTCCTCAAGGGATGCTCCAAATTCGTCAAAACCCAAAAGTTGCTAAATTAGGGTTTTGTAGAAAAAGTCAACCCAACTTTGACCAAGCATAACTTCTTCATACTTTATCAAACATTTTCCATCCAAAGCTCATTTTGAAGAGGATGCAATTCCCTACAACTCGTCTTCATCTCACAAGTTCAAAATATGCACTCATCAAAAGATATGAATTTTGACATTATAGGTCCTTTTGAAAAGTCAACAAAAACACCTTTTGGGTCAAAGCTTCATACATGAACATGGAAGATCCAATTGATATGAGACTAAAAGGGTTGGTTAGGGGACATCCTAAGATTTCTAAAAAGTCCAAGAACACCTCTCTTGGGTTAAAATTGGAAGAGTTATGCCTTGTCAAAGTTGACCTTTTTTGCAAAATTGCCAAAAGTGAAATGTGCTCACAAATACATTTTTTGCTAAATGGGCCTAACTTTTTATGCTTGCACCTCACTTATAATGTGGTCCACGAATCAAACATTCACCCACACATTATTTGCTTCATTTTTCAATTTATTTTGATTTTTTGTTAATTAAAAAATGAATTAAATCAACTAATTGATGAATAATAGCAAAGATATGATTTAATTTGGTTTTTGGACAGGTTGGCAATCAGAATATGCTGAATTATCAAGGACAAAATGAATCAAGCATAATTGGTACAAGAAAGGTAAGATTTGGCTCAAAATAACAAGTTTGCATATGATTAAAGAATCAAATCAAATCTCATCAAATTTCAAGATTTGATACAAATTTGTTGACCTAATTCAGTCTACTATAAGGGCATAACAATTCCAGATCAAAAAAACAAGGATTGGAGGCGTGAAACTGTCAGAAGAAAACTGAAATTTTGGACAAAAAGTGTGAGATTGAAATCCATATTAGAGCCATCCTCAAGGAGTTTCAAGGCTAGCAATACATTCCTAAACATCTCAGGAAACTTCTCCATTCATTTGCAAGCCTCAAAGTGTCAAGAATCGCACGTTACAACATCACGGTTTGCATAAAAAAACTCAAATTCGATTTCTATGATTTACGCATTATAAATGTATTTTACCCATATATTTGTGTTCATCATCATGTTTGCAATGTTTCTGGATAGTTTGATTTAAGTTATAGTGCAGGAACAAGCTTTTGCCATTGCTAGGGTTTCATGCTCCAATTTGGGGGTTTGTGATTTAAGCAAAATTAGGCCTGATAATGGGTACCATGATGATCTGAACTTCAAACCCAGTTGATTCATGGTCCCCAAATGAATTTATATTGTGTGTGCTTGATTATTGAATAACACAGGTTTTTAGCAACAAACTTGTGTCTGTAGGTAAAGGTTCAGAAACCTAAAATGAAGGACAGGGAAGAAGACAACAGCGTGTCACAACCTGACTGGCTAGTTTGAATTCTGGCGCGTTTTTGGCATAATCATTATTTTACACTTTTTGTTTTATCTTTTGATTATATGTATGAGTTAACATCCAGCGCAGTTGGTCAGAGGAAGGAAGTCAGAAGCTCATGTCCTGGGTTCGATCCCAGGCGTGAGCTTTTGGCATTTTCTCCATTATTTTCATTATATCCAGCACACCTCACCTTCTGAGGATCATCATGTGCCATCTGATCTCATCTTCTGGATCCATCTCCAGCCAGATCCAGCACACACCTTCTGAGGATCATCAAGCGCCCTCTGATCTCATCCTATGGATCCATCTCCAGCCAGATCCAACACACCTCACCTTCTGAGGATCATAAAGCTCCCTCTGATCCTATCCTTTGGATCCATCTCCAGCCAGATCCAGCACATCTCACCTTCTGAGGATCATCAAGCGCCCTCTGATCTCATCCTCTGGATTCATCTCCAGCAAGATCCAATGCCAACATACGCAAGTCCAACATGAGTCCCCAGAAGACGGACTCATTGGATCAGGCGCCAGACTATGGGCCATCCTTCTGTGTTTCAGAAGTTCAACACCCCCCAGAATTGCTGAAACAGGCCCTTTTCTCATCTTTTAATTTTAATTCTCTTTTAATTATTTTCTAACTATTCATTTTTTTAAAATAACACATAAATATTTTTTTTTATTAAATCAAAAATCACAAAAAAACACCAAAAATCTTTTTCATAAAAAAATATTTTGTTTCCTTAAATTAATTAATTAAATTTAATTAGGGCAATTAAATCTTATTTTTTGTAATTAAAATCAATTAGAAATTAGGGTTTACTTTTGTATGATAATTAATTTCTTCTTCAAAAATAATTTAAATATTTTCTCAAATTAGATTTTTTAGGTTTTATAATTGTCCTCGCATTTAATTCGTCGCGCGTATTTTAGTTACGTTTTATTATTTTTGTAACTGTTTCGAGTTTGTAATAGTCTTAATTAGGGTTTTAAATTCCGCACTTTAATTTTCTGTCGAGACAATTATGTAACTGTAAAAGCCTTGTAATAGCTAGGTTTATTCTTTTCCACACTTTAAATTCCTGCAAATATTTAACTGTCCAGATGTATGCTAATAGGATTGTATGGCAAGAGTATCTGAAAAAATTAAAATGGTAGATCACCTAATGTGCAAAGACTAAATTAACTGAAAAAATTCACATGCATATATTCACTCCTAGGGTTTGCCTCACTTCAGTTGCCTTCGGTAAACAGTCATTAAGCATAGCAAATTTTAGTGGTCGCCCTCCTGTCTAAAAGATCAAATGTCCCATTTGAATGTTGCCTCGGAAATGTTGCCTCGGAAACGTTGCCTCGAAAAGATCTTAAGACTCTAGGGTTAATATTAAAGTTTTCTAACTATTGCTTTAAGGATTATACTTGTCCCTTTCGAACGTCCCTTACAAACTCCAACGACGGTGCTACCTATTCCTTAATAATGGGATAGCGCTGCCTAAAGGAAATAGAACAAAAACGGTATTTTTTCGAGTAGGTAGATTCTAGTAGGTACTTGCTCAATAAAAACTTTTCACACAAACACCTTTCAAAACAGTTTTCAAAACAACTTCGTCACATGCTTGAGGACTGGCACAAGGGTTATCACGAAGTAAAACATTTTCAAAGAAAGCACACACACAAGCAATTTTAAGAATATGAGCAAGAACCTAAGAGCCTATAGATAACTACAGATATAAAGGGTGCTAACACCTTCCCTTTCTATAATCTACCTCCTGTACTCAGAATATCTCGAAAAAAGGTTTTTTCTGTTCTTTTTCCTTTTCCATGATTGGATAAAATAAAATTCGATGGTGACTCTTGCTTACCGCGACATTTTGCAAACACAAAACGCAAAACGCAAACTAGTATCAAACAGTCGATTCTGCCACCGTATCACAACCGTCCTTTCAGATTTTCAGTCCATCAGGATACCCTTTTTTGCCCAAACCGCCTTTTCAGGTTTTCGACTTGCCGGGTGTACAGATTTTTTTCATATGTATATCCCTAACTTTTACCCGAACCCTTTTGGTTCGCCAGGATTCCCTTATTTTTTCCTAGGCCAGTCAACCTAGCGGGTCTTTATTCATGTGTGGTATTTTCCGACTATGTTCATGTTCACAGGGTGCACAAGATTGTCACTGTCTATAGTAGTAAGTGTTGACACACTGCCAGAAGATGTTTGTTTGATCGTATATGATTCGTTGTTAGAATTCATGTCCAATGCCCCACGTGATTCAGATGGAGATCTGCCCCTGGCTGTTTGGCACTTTTGAGAGATTCCTCGAATCTTGACTTGACTTCCCCGGATTAGCTAGGCACCATGTTATGCCCCTTGATTATGGAAGGCTTGTTTCTGGAAATGTCTTTTCCATCTGAGGTGATTCTGTCCATTGAGAGAATTTATGTTCATCGAATATCCGTTGTGCAAATTTCTCTGCTGTTGAACAAATAGTCATATGCAAACAATGGTATTGAAGAATGCAAAGCTTATGTCTGTCTTGAAGTTTTGAAAAATCATTTTTAGTAAAAAAACATAATTTTGTAAGAATATGAATTCAACTCAGGATTTATAGTAAACCTTACAGGAGTCAGGATACCTTTTGTAACAGTATGCTTTCGAACTAACCCATGCTTCAGCTAGGACTTTTAAGGGTTGTAGCGTGGCCTGGTTCACGGTTCAAGAAACAAAGGATAAAGGCTCAAACATTATTTGTACCCAACCCGTTCTTCGTGATGTTCTTCAATCCTATGCTCAGCTAATTATGCATTTAGATCCCAATTGAGTCTGGAATCTTTGCTCTGATACTTGGTGATGGTTCAGAAATTGATCATTTGTTTGAGAAGGCAGTCATTTTTTGCAACCTTTTCTTTTTTGTTGAGGATTTGTAGGACCTATTTTTTTTTATTTTGTCATCCCTACTTTTGCCTGAACTGTTTCTTTTGTGATTACAATCAAAGGGATGCCTTAGTTTATTCTTAAGTCTCCTTCATAAGTTTTGACTTAACGGGATTTTCTTTTGAGAGATAATGACTGTCAGTTTTAATGATTATGCGGAACCATCATCGTCTTCTGTTTTGGAACGATTCCTACGACACCACTTGTCGTGTATGAAGGGAAAGCTTGTGATTGAATGCACCTTTGAATTAACTGAGAGACTACTCTGCCCCAGGTTATGATTAAGGGTTTTAATTTTTGTGAAAAGAAAAACTCCTACTTCTTAGGCTCAAAGGGGTTGACTAGGGATCATATTCCTTATAACTCCACTGTTAAGGATTTGAAACAACGCTTGTACATCGTCAGCAAGGTTTGTTCAAAAGCATACTATAGAGATTGTGGTGTCATTTTCGTCATCCTCCGCTAAAGGTTTAGAGCTTTTAATTGAGAGTTGAATATCACAAAAAGATAGTAAAAACACAGTTTGAATATAGTGAATATGAATGAATTGATTCAAGATAAACATATGCAATGCATTGATAAAATAACAAAGTTTGATATGAAACAAATATTCAAACAATCAAAAGAAATTACAAATTGAAAATTCTAGATGAACAAAAAGCCTCTTTGTCTTGGCTTGTCACTTCAGATGGTGTGCCTTAGAGGGATGACAGAAAAATTCCAGTTGACCATCTTGTGCGAATTCCAACACTCCTTCATCAATCAGGTTTGAAATCTTATATTTCAACATCCAACAGAGCTATCAGTATCATGCCCCGGACTGTTGGAGTGGTATGCACACTTTTCATTGGGATGGTAACTAGGAGAGGAAGTATTAGGATTCCAAGGAAAATCCTTCAATGTGACATTTTTCAACTTTAACATGTGTTGCAAGACTTACGATATTGGCATGTTGAGTTCGGTATATTGCCTATTTGATGTATCCCGCTTACGCTAATTACCCTATTGTTGTTGGCGAGGTGGCGGTTGGGTTCGTGACATAGAAGCTATTTGGAAAGGTCTACTCTCCACCAAGCCAACTTCTTGTCTCATCAAGGGCTGATTAATAACCTGATCCTCAGCCTCGACTATTTGCTTCATACGGTTGCATCAGTCTTGATGAAGCTTGCTGATAAGAAACCTCAACTCTTCTTGTTCCCGAGCTAAAGTTTGGATAAGAGCCATTTGATCACTCATCTGGATTCTCATCCTTTCCATCTTAGCTTGCAGTTGTTCCAACTGGTCTTCCTTGTTGTTGTCAGGATGTTTCTTGGTCAAGTTCCCTTTGAGGAGTGATTTCAATTCTTCCTTCCCCTTGGATAGGTTGAGGAACATTTCCCTGAATTGAGCCTCTTGATTTTGGAAAAGTTTGTCATTCATTTTGAGAGCCATTTTCCTTGCTGAAATAAACAGCGAGAACATGAGAAACCTGTACTGGAAGACCTGTTATGTATTGACATGTATGATGTGTAAATGTTTTCAAGGATCTCGCGGGGTAAACACAAGAAGATGTTAGAATCCAATTGTAGCTTTGATTGAAGAACTTTCATATCGTTGAATGTCCTTCTACAAGAATCAAGCTTACCATGTCAAGTGGGTCATAGCCTCTGACTCAAGTTGTTGTGTTTTGGTCTTTTGATGGCATCGGCTAGAGGAAAATAAATTCCCTTGCCCCTTGCTAGACGTCTGGTTCATCATAACCTGCACCACAGGCCCTTGAGATCCTTGAAATGGTTAAGGAAATGCTATGGTATGATGATATGATGTGTATGCTATGTATCAAGCAAAAATGTAGGGTGATGAAGACAAGTATGTCTTGTAAGAAAACCAGTTTATTGGGTGATGTATACAAACAAGGTCCTTCAAGGAATACAAACAAAGCCCTTCAATGAGTTCAAGTTGTTAGATAATGAAGGCAAACAAGTCACACAAGCAGCCTTAGGTTCAGGCTTGCATGAGGTTTGTAGGTAAGTACCCTCTTGAAGTTTAGTTGGCTTAACCTATCATAGTAATAGTAATCGGGTTCTAAGGAATCTCAATATCATCGATCTTTCTTCACCCGACATTGTTTCAACGTAATCCTCTTTGTTGATGACCGAAATATCCTGGAAGTCAGATCTCAATGAGTGTAGTATCGAGTATCAACCAACTTCATACTGTACCAAAGTCGGCTATCTCACTACTTCCTAATGGCCAAGTTGGTTCAATTAAAGGTTCTAATGTCAGTTGGTGCTTCATGACACCACACAGCGGCCCTGTATTCTCCTTGACTACTCAAGGGCTACGGGTACCATAAAAATGTGTCACACCAACATAGCTATTGTTTCAACTGTGTCAGTATACCCTGCACGATCCCCACGGTCTATTGCTACTTACCTAAAAGGTGTCCCAGATTCAGGTGTAGGATCTTTACAAGAACACCCAACTAAACCCTCAAAGATAAAGCAAACAAAAAACACAATGAAAGCAAATATACAATGAACTAAGCTCTAAGGTAACCCCACTTTATGAGTATTTCCCCAGAAGAGTCTTCAGTTCTGTGATACGGTGGATGAACGGACTATTATACTAGTTTTGCGTTTGTGTTCGCAAATGTTGCGGTAAGCAAGAGTCGCCACCGACTTTTCTTTTATCCAACAAAGGAAAAGGTAATAAGAACAGAAAAAGACCTTTTCGAGAATTTTCTGAGTAAGGGGGGTAGATTATGGAAAGGGAAGGTGTTAGCACCCTTTCCATCCGTAGTTATCTACGGGCTCTTAGATGATTAGCTCATTTGAAAAATACCTTGTGATTTTTGTGTGTTTTTGAAAAGTATTTTAAAAATTCCTTAGTGCGGCGATTTGCTTAATGATAACTCTTGTATCAGTCCTCAAGAGTGTTGATAAAGCATTTGAAAATGTTTTTGAAAATTGTTTTGTGTAAGTGTGAAAGTTTTTTTTTGAGCAAGCATCTAACAACTATCTACTTTTACTCGAAAGGTTTGTTCTTTTCTCTATTTCCTTTAGACAGTGCTATCCTACTATTAGTGAGTAGGTAGACCTATCGTTGGATGTATTGGGGATGTTCGTGGGTCATTGTGCAGTCACAAAGGCAACATATAGAGACACTTTAGCAATTTTGTTTAAGGGACTAGATTATTTACCAAAAGGCAACACCGTAGGGTCATCGAGGGATTATGTTCTTTTGATTCGAGGGTCTTTGCTAAAGCGTCCTTAGTTTAGAGGGACATGGCTGTTTTATTTTCTGAAGGCAACCAAAGTGGGAGTACCCTAGAGGTGTATATGTGTGAATGTGTTGTATTCAGTTATTTTTGTCTTTTGTGTTAAGTTTGCTAGCCTTTGATTATTAGTCTTATCATGCAATCCTATTAACATACATCTAACAGTTTAATATGTACGGGGATAAAGTGCGGGAATTATAAATCCTACGCTATTACAAAGCTTCGGGGAGGGGGGGGGGGGTTATTATAAGTCCAAAACTTGGGGAAAAAGCAATAAAGAAAAATCATAAATTAAGCTATTACAGACTGTGAGCAGTTACAATAATTTGGAAAAATAAAATATAGAAAATAATAACGCGCGCGAGTCGAAAGGAACGTCTAAAACCCTAAAAAAGTTCTAAGTAAAATAAGAAAATCTTTTGGGTGTTTTTGTTTATTTAAGAAAATGTTTAAATAATAATTAGATTGATTAACATAAATCTAGATTTAAAAAAATAGAAATAATTAAAGAAAATTAAAACTAATTAAAAGGAATTAATTCAATTTTTTTGTATTTTTTATTATGAAAAGAAAATAAATTAAAATGGATTAACTCCTAGGTCTAATTAATTTTAATTAAGAAAAGAAGTTAAAATAATTTAATAATTAATTTAATAAAAAAAACCTAAAACTATATTTTTTGTGACTTTTTATGATTTTTATATTATTATAGAAAAATGATTAAATGAAATAAACAATAAAACAAATAAATATAAATTGCAAATGGCCCTTAAACAATCAACAATGAGGGGTGAGAATTGGAATCCGTTAGGGTCCATTATCAAGAAGAAGCCCAAGCCACGTTGGACCTGGTGAGGGTGTATCTGGAGGGTCCATGGTGAGCCTGCATATTTGAAGCGCTTAGATCTGATCAGATGAGATCTAATGGCTATGATCATATGGTGTATGATGCATGCTCGTGACTACGACGTATTGAATCTGTAGAAGAATAGTTAGATAAAAACGAAATGGGGCCTGGGTATCGAACTCAGGTCCTCTCCCTATTTGCACGCTTTCTTTACCAACTGGGCTAGCTTCCAATTCGTTTATTATAATGAAATGATACTATTATATGTAAGAAAACGAATCAGATATATAAGATTCAAAGATCAAGCGTGTATATTGCACGAGCCAATGAGAGAATGACAATTGAGGCGCCGGAGTCAGCCCACCAGAGTCAACTCTCCGGTTGTCTTCTCCGGTGGGCTTCAACAGTAAACCTGCAAAAATAGCCAAAAAACAAAAGTTGAAAGCTATCCTATCCCACTAATCTGGGTCCCCTGAGTTCGAATCTACAATCCGTTTGGTCTGAAACGTCCTGGATTTTGAGATTCGTAGCAGAATACAGATCATATCCTAGCAATGTCACAATCTTATTCTGGTCCATAATCCTACATGTATTACGCTATATTTGCCCTAATGGTTTCCCTAAACACGAACCAAACAGTTAGAGTTTAATAAACTGGCATGTATATTCAGTTTTAACGTTTAAAGCCATTACCAAATAGTGATGTTTTGAGGCAGTGATTCAAGGTGTTACACGCCTTGTGAATGGTCTGGACACCTTCTTGGGAACCTCATGGGTGAAGTGTTTAGGTTTGTTTGACACGAGGAAGCTTGCGCTGGTGTTTCGAATTTGACAGCCCTTGTGAAGATTTTGCAATATTTGTATGTGTGATACGGTGGGAGAACTGACTTGTGGTTTTGCGTTTGTTTTCGCAAATGTTTCGGTTGAGCAAGAGTCGCCACCGACTTTTTATTTTATCCTAAGGAAAGGTTAAAAAGCACAGCAAAAACCTTTGAGATGTTTTCTTGGGTTCGGGGAGTAGATTATTGAAAGGGAAGGTATTAGCACCCTTTCTATCCATGGTTATCCATGGGCTCTTAGTTACTTTCTTAGATCAACTTGCCTTGATTTTCAATTGTTTGAAATGGTGCTTTCAATTGTTTAAAATGGTGCTTTGCGTGTGTGTTTGAAAATGTTTTGAAAAGAGGCCAATGTGGTGGCAACCTTTGTAATGATCCATGTTGGGATGTATACAAAGGTGTATGTCTTTTGAAAAGTTTTTCAATGTTTTTGAAAGTTGTTTTGAAAGTGTGTTGTGATGTGTGGTTTTGAAAAAAATAGGCAAGTGTTTTTGTTTTGCAAGTTGGCAAGTAACCAAGAGCTATCTACCCTAAATTTCTCAAAGATTATTGCTATGTTTTAACCCTTTTAACAATTTTGTTCCACCATTGTATTTGGTGGACAAACTTGTGTTAGGATGTGAACGGGACGGGCGCGGGTCATCGTTTAGACCATGATTGCAATGGTGCCAAGTATCTTTGGGAAATTTCCTTTAAGGGACTTGATCATTTTTAGGCAACTTTTGAAAGCGTCATCGAGGGACTATGATCATTTGATTGTTTTGTTTTTTCCAAAGATACCTAACATGCAACATGGCCCATTATTGAAGGCAACAAGTGGAGTACCCTAGGGGTGCAAGTGTGATTAGTGTTGTCCATTTTCATGGTTGTTTATCTTGAATTTAGGTCAAACTATTTGTTGTTTTTTGATTTGCATACAAACCCTAATTCTAACATGGCATAATTAGAAAGCTTTTAAATGCGAAAAATAAAAGGTCCTAAGTTATTACAACACAATATATGGGATGGGGGTACAAATATTCAAATGGGGGTATTTTGACAAGAAAATAAATTCTAACTATTACATCCAAATTGAATTACACAAATTATTTAATTGCACAATAATTAAATAAAATAAAATGAATATGCAAAATGCAAAAATGGTTTTCATATATATGTAAAAAAAGATTTTTTATATGTCAAATAAACAAAAATAAAAATGAATTAATTTTGGTATTTTTGGTATTTAGGGCAAAACCCTAATTTTGCTAAATAAAATGTATTAATTATACAATATATGCAATATTTATCAATTATGTACAAAAATAAATAAAAGAAGGTATATTGTAAAAAAGGTATTTTTGAGGTCAAAATATTAATAAAAAAATGAAATGTATTAATTCTTTGTATTTTCCCTAAATACATTAATAAATATATAAGTATTTACATTATTTATTAAATATATATATTATGTATAAAAAAATATTTAATATTTACAAAAAAAAATATTTTTATAAAAATGTTTTCATGAGATAATATAAAATAAAAATCAGAAATAAAATATGTTTGTATTATTTTTTGTATTTTAAAATAAAAGTATCTATATTTATTTATTTACATATATCAAGTTAGAACAAATAAATGCCTAAAAATGCAAAAAAAAAAAAGGTGAAAAAATAATTTTAATATTTTTTATGCTTTGTCAAAAATAAATAAGTGAGAAACAAAAATCAAAAGTCAAAAATAATGAAAATAAAATGCAATGGGCCAAGGAAGTGCAAATGTGAAATCATGGTGTAAAAAGTAAAAATATCACAGGCCCAGCCCATGAAAGGTTGTCTTCAACCTCTGAACAACAAAACAGAGTAACACGTGATCCCTGCTATCTCCTGATTCCTGGACTTTTAGCACAAACTTATAACATGAAAGATGTTAAGCATCAAGCCACGATTCCATACATATAAAAAAACTCAACTTAACTCTCAGAAATGAGAGAGAATTTATCCATCCCTAATTCTTAACCTAAGTTTTTGTCAATGTTCAGATTCAAAATACTCTCAGCATATGCAATATAAATGGAAAATGAAGATACGTATAGCTTCAGGACCATGAGTAGAACATTTTTCATTCATAAACCTAGAGCTAACTCTTCCTATATTGAGAGATAGAAATCCATGAACTTACCTGTTCAGCTTGGATCGTGTCTGGCAATGGAGGCACTTTCAAGGCAAGGTGAGGATTGGTACAGCTTGCTTGAAGTTCAGGGATGCTATTCCAACCTTTAACTTGCTTTGAAACCAACTGAATCAAGCTATGGCAATCAACCTGCAAAACAGAAAAGATGAAAATGGTGAAGTTGGTTAGAGGTGTTACAGGTCGTGTCCAATGCTTGGGATAGCTTATATATGTGGTATGGAATGTGTATGAACAGGTCTTAGCAAGAATGCACGAGTGGACTGAGTTATGGAAGTCCAACTGCAGAGGTGACTCTGTTTTCTGCAGTAGGAGGGTGTTTTGAGGTTTGATGATGTTTGGAGGGTGTTTTACTCGTGCCTTAGCTTAGGTTTGATGTTTGGAAGGTGTACAACAAGTTTGTCTTAGCTTAGGTTGGCAGAAATGAGAGTTGGTTTAAGTTATGCCAAGTTTCTTCTAACTTAAGCAAGAAATGGCAAGTTCGTTTTACAAGCTTGTGCAGGCCCCTCTAAGGTGTTGCAACCATCCCCCTTGATCAGTGTGACATGCTTCTGAACTTGTGCCAAAGAGATTTGCCTTGTACTTCTTGATTTCCAAATTTGACATAAAGTTCAACTTTTCCAAAATGGATATATTGCTTTTTCTAATTATGGCTCAATCTTGTATGCAATGCTTAAACACACAAGATAAGACTTAAACATGAAGGATTGGCATTAAATTTATGAGTGTGGATGGGATAAAAGACCTGTAATCTAGCTTAGAGCATGCTGAGTTCAAAAATGCAAAGTTATGAACATGTAAATTGGCCATGAACCAAGTGAGTTTTGCCCATATTGCCAAATTCGATTCTCCCTAACCACAAAGTTGTTTGATGAGTTCTTGGACATTTTGGAAAGCTTGGAATGTGTACTAAAATCCATCTTTGTAATACAAATTGAAATTACAAGTGGAAGCATGTGAAAAATGGCCATGAAGTTAGGAAAAAATCCTGCCTAGAATAGGTCAAAAAAATTTCTAAGTTAAGAATGTTTTGCACCCTTGTTCCAAAAATCATAACTTGAGCTACAAGCTTCTTTTGCGGAAACTTTGTGAATCAAAGTTGTAGATTTTGCAATGGACTATAACTTTCATGTTTTGAGTTTTCCTTGAATCCAAATGCATCTTGATGAAAAAATGGGACAAAGTTAGGAAAAAATTAGGGATTTTCATAACTTAGAAAAATTCTAAGTTATGAAAATTCTTCATTTTAAACCCTAATTTTCAATTTTTGATTTCTTGATGAACAAGTTTCATGTTTTGACATGTTTTGATGGAAAATGAATCTTGACACTTGATTTTGACCAAAAAGTCAAAGTTTGACTTTTCAGTATACAGAAAATTGATCAATTGACTGGAAAATTCATCTGTCAATCTTGTGCATTTGGGATCTTTTGAACTTGTTGAACATGTCAAGACAATTACATTGGGTCCTTGAGTCCATATATGAGCTTGGTTTGCCATTGGTTAGGTCAAACAGTCAAAAATTGCCTTTGTGCAGTCAAAACCCTAAAAATGACCATTTTGCCCTTTTGGTGATCTGATCAAATTTCTTGTGGAATTGTGATCCAAACTTGACCAAATGGTTTATATGAGTTCAATATGTTGATGTGGGTCAAATTTCATGAGGTTTTACTGTCAATTAACCACAATTGACTTTTTCCCCAATATAGCTGATTTCTAGGTCAACTGTCCAATTGACTGGGCAAAGTTTGGAATCAAGACTTGAAACTTGGTATGGATAAACTTGGGAGTCCAACATGAAGCATGAAAGTCATCTTAGGCATTTTAGGTCAAAACATCTTTGTGCAAACACAAACCCTAATTTGGGTCAACAGTGCAAGGAGGAGTCTTGAGCAGAGCAAACCCTAACTTGATCTTGAGCTCCAAAGGTCTTGTGATGAGAAAATGTTGAGGAAATAGGAGGGCAAATTTTGGGGTACAACAGTTTCCCCTGTTCAATCTTCTTGAACCTGAAGAGTTAGATTGACAAGTTTGCCTTTCGTGGCTCGAGGGTAAAAGGAGATTGGACATTAGAGTGCCCTGAAATTTGCACTCGCATACTGGAATATCAGCATTGTGGTGGTGGGAATGGGCTTATAGATGCCATCTGGAGGTGTGACAGAACCTTGTCGGGAATGGGCTTATAGATGCCATTTGGAGGTGTTGATTGCATAAGAGATTCCTTAGCGAGAACTTGCGTACTTTGAGAAAGGAAGATGTTTCCTGGCTCGTTACAGGTGTTGATCTTTAGTCTCTTCATGCAGATATGCCCTGGCTAGATACAGGTATTGAATCTACAATTAGTTGCTCACAGATGTGTCCTGGCTAGATACAGGAATCGAATCTGGAAATGTTGTCGACAGATGTTCCCTGGCTGGATACAGGTATCGAATCTAGAATTGTCGTCTACAGATATGCCCTGGCTGGATACAGGTATCGAATCTGGAATTGTCGTCTACAGATATGCCCTGGATGGATACAGGTATCGAATCTGGAATTGTAGAAGGTTGGTAGAGATAGCTTTCCTGGCTGGATACAGGTGTCGACCTCTGACCTGAGAATGAAAGATAATTTCCTGGCTTGTTACAGGGGTTGATCTTCAAACTCTTCATGCAGATATGCCCTGGCTAGATACAGGAATCGAATATACAATCATTCACTTACAGATATGACCTGGCTAGATACAGGTATCGAATCTGGAATTGAGATAGTTGACAGTAATTATCTTTGGATTGACCTTTTCCTGAAAAGGCAAAGCATCAGTTGTATGCGAAGCCATGATGTATGAGATGCATGATGTCATGATGCACAAAATGAGATAGTGCTATATGCACTTTGTCATGTATGTAAGCAGGATGTATGAAATGTGAAATGTTTATGAATGTATTTTTGTCTAGGAAAATAAATCCTTGACGACTGGCCGGGGAATCAAATTTTGGGCTGATGTTGAAGAGTAGAGTTCTTCGTTTCCGCTGGGGGTAATGGTTGCAAGAGTTGTGGTGCTGTATCTTGAATTGCTCGCAGAGCTCAGTGATCATCTTGTTGTTAAGATTGGTACCATTTTCCGTAATGATCCTCTCAGGTACACCGTATCGACAGATCAGGTTGTGCCGAATGAATCGTGCCACAACGCTCTTGGTTACAGTGGCGTAGGAAGCTGCTTCAACCCACTTTGTAAAGTAATCAATCGCTACCAAGATGAAGCGATGCCCGTTGGATGTCGTCGGTTTGATTTCGCCGATCATATCAATGTCCCACATTGCAAATGGCCAAGGTGCCGTCAGGACGTTCAGAGGAACCGGAGGAATGTGCACCTTATCAGCATAAATCTGGCATTTATGACAAGTTCGCAAATGTTGGTAACAGTCGGCTTCCATTGTGGACCAGAAATATCCTTCCCGAAGGATTTTCTTTGCCATGGTATGTCCACTGGAATGTGTTCCGAAGGTACCTTCATGTAGCTCTGCCATGATCTTTTCTGCTTCAGTCTTATCCACACAACGCAGTAATGTCGAATCATGGTTTCGCTTGTAGAGAATGCCATTGCTGAGGAAGAACTTTGCTGCGAACCTTCTTAGAAACTTCTTGTCGTTAACAGATGCACCCTCGGGGTATTCTTGAGCTTCCAAGTACCTCTTCACTTCATGATACCAGGGTTTTTCAATTACCTCCTCAACCTCAAGATCACAGCAATATGCAGGCTCGTCCAACTTCCAAATGATGATCTGGGGCGCCTCGTTGTCCCATTTGACTTTGAACATTGAAGACATCGTAGCTAACGCATCCGCCAACTGATTCTCCTCTCTTGGGAAGTGTTCAAAAGTTATCTCTTCGAAGTGGGGAAGCAATGTCAGCACATACTCCTTGTAAGGAATAAGATTTGGGTGTTTCGTATCCCACTCGCCTTTGACCTGATTGATCACGAGAGCGGAATATCCGAAGACACTCAGAAACTTGATCCTTAGGTCAATTTCAACTTGAATACCCATGATACATGCCTCATACTCCGCCATGTTGTTGGTGCAGTTGAAACGTAACCGAGCGGTGAGTGGAGTATGAGTGCCTTTGGGGGATATGATCACATCGCCGATACCATTACCCAAAGCGTTTGAGGCTCCATCAAAGTGCATAGACCATCGAGATCCCTCCTCAGGTCCTTCATCCGGTCCAGGTACTTCACAATCAGTTACTACCATGATATCCTCGTCTGGAAATTCAAAGTTCAACGACTGGTAATCACCCACCGGTTGGTGTGCCAAATGGTCTTCCAATACACTTCCTTTGATTGCTTTTTGAGTCGTGTACTGGATGTCATATTCCATCAAGATCATTTGCCATCTTGCTATTCTTCCGGACAGAGCAGGCTTCTCGAATATGTACTTGATTGGATCCATTTTTGAAATCAACAGAGTAGTGTGAGTCAACATATACTGTCTCAGCCGGCGAGCAGCCCATACCAGAGCGCAGCAAGTTTTCTCGAGCAGTGAGTACCGAGTCTCACAGTCGGTAAACTTTTTGCTCAGGTAATAAATAGCGTGCTCTTTTCGACCAGACTCGTCATGCTGCCCCAGCACACACCCCATTGAGTTGTCAAGTACTGTCAAGTATAAGATTAGAGGTATCCCTTCAACCGGTGGCATAAGAATGGGTGGTTCTTGGAGATACTCTTTAATCTTTTCGAAAGCGGCCTGACATTCATCGTTCCAGCGTACTACTTGATCTTTCTTTAGCAGTTTGAAGATTGGTTCACAGGTAGCAGTTAGATGTGAGATGAATCGGGCAATGTAGTTCAACCGTCCTAGAAAGCCTCTGACTTCTTTCTCTGTCTCGGGAGCTGGCATCTCTTGTATGGCTTTCACTTTGGCAGGATCCACCTGAATACCTTTGTCGCTTACAATGAAACCTAGTATTTTTCTGGACCTCACCCCAAAGGTGCACTTGTTTGGGTTCAACCTCAGCTTGTACAACTTCAGACGGTCAAACAGCTTCCGCAGATGGTCAAGGTGCTCCTCCTCAGTTTGGGACCTTGCAATCATATCGTCGACATATACTTCTATCTCATGATGGATCATATCATGAAATAAAGCAACCATGGCACATTGGTAGGTTGCCCCAGCATTTTTCAACCCAAAAGGCATGACCTTGTAGCAAAAGGTGCCCCACTGAGTAACAAAAGTGGTCTTCTCCATGTCTTCAGGAGCCATCTTGATCTGATTATAACCGAAGAAGTCGTCCATGAAGGAGAAAACTTTATGCTGAGCAGTATTATCCACCAGAACATCGATATGAGGCAGAGGGAAATCATCCTTGGGGTTGGCCCTGTTCAAATCCCTGTAATCAACACACATTCGGACCTTGCCATCTTTCTTCGGTACTAGAACCACGTTGGCAACCCACTGAGGGTAAGAAGTCACTGCTAGAAACCCGGCATCAAATTGTTTCATAACCTCAGCTTTGATTTTCTCGGACATCTCTGGACGCATACGGCGGACCTTTTGTTTTACCGGAGGGCAATCTTCCTTGGTAGGCAGGTGATGAACCACAATGTCGGCATCCAAACCAGGCATGTCTTCATAAGACCAAGCAAAGATTTCCATGTAGTCACGCAGCATCTGAATCAACCGTTGTTTCACACTGAGCTCTAGATTGGCACCGATCTTGACTTCCTTTCTATCTGTCTCAGTACCCAGATTTACCGCTTCCACTGGCTCTTCATGTGGCTGAATGGCCCTCTCTTCCTGGAGTAGCAGTCTTGCAAGTTCCCCAGGCACTTCGCAATCATCTTCACCTTCGTCCTCGACTAAGTTGATCGGATTTTCGAAGTCATAACTGGCAGTAGCAGAGTCGTTACCAGTGAGATCCAGAGTGGATTTGAACCTGTACAAGTGAGTGTGTGTAAATATAGTTGTTTTGCAATATATGATAAAGAAAGAAAATGAGTACAAGATTTTAAATGCAACAAACGTCCAATGTTTTGATTAATGATATATGAAAATGTCATACAAAAGCCCTCACAAATGGAGCCACGGTGCCCCGGGTAGGACACCGAGCCATAAAAGTTTCAACATATTGTTTGTTACAAATTGAAAACAAAAGAGTTCATTACTGAGTGACAAAAGTAATAGGTGTGAAGTCTTTGGCAGTCCAGTTGCTTGGTCCACTGTCGGTTGTTGGGTAGATCCAGCTGTCAAATTCCGATTCCTCCACTTCGTCTTCAATAGCATTCACTCCTGGGTTGGTGATGAACACAGGAGGTCTTCAAATCCTCTCTTTACGAACAGCCCTCTGAGCCTCTGCAGTGAAGCCCAAACCAAACTTGTCGGTCTTCGGAGTAAAGTCAGGAAGTCGACCCCAATTTGCACATTCACCCTTCTCAATCACAGCCCGGGCATCCTTTAAGGAAGCCATCTTCAAAGGAGGGTCTTCAATTACAGTTTCAGCTGACGCAAGCGTCTGAGGCACCTCTTCAAAGTGTTGAAAGGGGGTTTCAATGAACTCCCCATCCATTTCTATGTATCGGAACGAGTTTAAGTGGCTGACCATATACTCTTCTTCCCCTTGAACTGTAACAATCTTTCCTCTAACCGGGTACTTAAGCTTTTGATGTATTGTGGAGGTCACAGCTCCGACCTTGTGAATCCATGGACGACCCAACAAACAAGAGTAGGATGGACGGATGTCTATCACATAGAAAGTAGAATCAAACACCTGAGAACCAACCCTGATTGGGATGTCAACTTCGCCATGTACCATCCTTTTCGAACCGTCAAAGGCTCGGACAACAATGTTACTGGGCTTGAGCTCCAGACCCTCACAATCTAGCCTGTCTAGGGCCTTCTTGGGCAATACATTCAATGAAGAACCGGTGTCTACCAACACATGGGCAAGAGTAGTGCCCCTGCATTCAATAGAGACATGCAGGGCGTCATTATGGTTCTTTCCTTTTGCAGTCAGATAGGCGTCAGAAAAGCCCAGACCATTATCAGCAGTCAAGTTGGAACACAATCAGTAAATTGATCAGCAAACATTTCTTGCGGCACATGGGCCGTCTTCAGGAAGGAGATCAGGGCCTTGGCATGGGCCTCTGAACACAATAACAGTGATAGCATAGAATTTTTTGATGGGGTGTGCCCCAACTGCTCAACAACATTGAAATCACTTTTCTTGATAATCTTGAGAATCTCCTCCATCTGTTGCTGGGAGGCTTCAACAACGGTTGTCTTCGGCGCCTCCGTCAAGGCAGGCAAATCAGCAGCAACCCCTTTGCCCCGAGCATTAGAGGACTCGGCGGCAGGGGTAGAAATAGGAACTTGATTAGGAAGGGAAACATGCACACTTGCGGGTGTAATGATAAGAGGTTTCTGAATAACTGGTGGCAAAATATCTGGTGAAAACAGCCTACTACTGCGAGTAATCTTGGCAGGCCCGGTGATGTTGCTAACACTGGTACTTGTATCAAACTTTTGTTTCACTCCAAGCACATAAACATCTGCCCCATAGTGCCATGGGACAGCTTTGTCGGATGTATAGGGGAGGGGCCCCGGAACTGTAATGATGATAGGAGCAAACTTCTGAGTGGACATAATTTTGACAGGCTTCTTTGAAGGAGCCTTGGGAGGTTTGTTGAAAATAGTGACAATAGAAACTTCTTCGGTGGGGACAGCAGGAACAACAATCTTCTCGAACAAGATTTCCTTGCTATCCATTAGGCTTTGGATACCTGATTTCAGCAAAGGACAACCAAAAGGCGAAACAGCACATAGAAGGAAATCTTCACCACATCCCGGAAATAAACGGGCTAGCAACAGATTCCTTTTAACAGTCGATAACGGAGTAACAATCTCTTCCACAGAGGCTACATATTGGTCTTCTTCCACAGCACTCACTCCATGCTGGGGCATGGGAGCAGTCACAACATTGGGCCTTTCGGGCGCCTCAAACTGTATTTCCTTAGAATCAATAAGGTCTTGAACCTTATTCCTCAGAGCCCAACAATCGTCCGTAGTATGCCCGGGGCTATCAGAGTGATAAGCGCAATGGGCGTTGGGGTTGTACTTTGGAGAAGCTGTGTTTACCACCTTCGGAGCTTCTTTGACAGTCACCAGGTTGGTTGACAGTAGCTGCGGAAAAATCTGAGACAGGGTCATACTGAGCCGAGTGTACTGCCTCTTGGGTCTCTCACCCCTTTGTTGATTATACTGCTGAGGAGCAGCAACAGGCTTTGAAATTACCAATGCATTGACAGCTTGGCGGCGTTCCGGCTTAACTTGTCTCCTAGGACCATAAACAGCACTAGCTTCCTTTTTGAAAGGCTTCTTCTCAGTACTCGCAGCGGCACCTTTCTGTATCTTTCCCGACTTGATACCAGCTTCTATCCTCTCACCAGTCAAAATCAAATCTGTAAACCCAGCAGAAGAATTACCAATCAGATGGTTAAAGAACGGACCAGACAAGGTCCCTAAGAACATGTCAACAAGTTCACGGTCAGTCAAAGGTGGCTGCACCCTGCCAGCCAGATCTCTCCACTTTTGCGCATATTCTTTAAATCCTTCGCCTGTTCCCAGCGACATACCCTGAAGTTGAGTACGTGTGGGAGCGAGGTCAGAATTATACTGATATTGTTTATAAAATGCGGTGGCCAAGTCTTCCCAGTTTCGGATACTGGCTCCATCCAGCTGATAGAACCACTCGAGTTGAGCCCCGGAAAGGCTATCCTGAAAGAAATGGAATCCAAAGGTTCTTGTCTGCAGTGTAAGGTTGGATCTTCCTTACATATGATCTGAGATGCATTTTCGGGCAGGACAGCCCGTCATACCTTACAAAAACTGGCACTTTGAACTTTGGGGGGATCACAATTCCAGCAACTAATCCCAAGTCTTCTAAATCTAAGCCGGGAACTCTCTGCAGCTCCATAGCTGCCAACCTGTCTTCCAAGCCTTTGTACTTATCACCAGCGGGCGGGTATTGTTGATCAGAGTAGTCTTCGTCCTCTTCAGCCTCCTCTTCCTCAACCTCGGATTCGGAAGGTACCGCAGCCGCATTCCCTTTACTGGTTCCCTCCTCAGAAGTAGGGGGAAATTCAAGCACTCTTTTGGCTTCACCATCAAACCTTCTCCCTAGGGTAGCCACCCCGATTCTCTTCTTCTTCTTTTTCACTTGGTCTTTGTTCCCCAGCAGGGCTTTCAGATCTTCCTGACCCTTAGCCAAGGTCATCAGGAGTTATTTAAACTGTGCGTTTTGAGACTGCAAGTCCTTGACCATTTGTTCGAGATCCATCTTACTAAAATAAACAGCAGAAATATAAGGAAACCTGGTGTGGAGACCTGCTTATGCACATGATGAATGGTATGCTTATGTATGCAATGCATTCAAGGATTTAGAACATTCAAAATTGTTGCAAACAAAAAAGAACGCACGTCATATTAATAAGAAGAAATTTGTCAGTACATAAATGCCCCATGGGCCAAATATTACAAAAACTTCTCAAGGTAAAAAGACATTGCGCATCCTCTTTGGTGCGATGTAGGTGTTGAGGGTCTCTTCCTCATGGAGTCGGCGGGTAAGCTCTAGAACCTTCTTCTCGCTGGCGTAGAAGCTGGCTTCAAAAGTGTTCCGTTCCTCCTTAAGTTGGATCCAACTCTTCTGCATCTCCTCCCACGATGTAGGCATGTCAGGATATAGGATGGTGTAGGGAACCTCTCCTTCCTTGACGGGCTCTTTAATCACAGGGAGAACATGAGGATAAGGCATCATTAGACTCTGGGCTCGGGCTCGTACCCACTTGAGGTAAGGCTCAAGAGGAATGGAGTTCTTGTGCCCCAGTGTCTTGCTGTCAACCTTGTTAGGCATCCTCCAAGCTCTGATGAATCTTTGGCGAAGTCCTTGCGCATCGTTGTCGAAGTCAAAAACTAGGTCAGGAATCAACATATCGTGAGGACCATCCCTCCGTGCATATCCAAATTGTCTCAAGGCTAGACAAGGGTTGTAAGTAATTCCTCCCCTAATGCCAAGTAATGGAACATTAGGGAACTTTCCACAACGATCGACGATGATGACATTTTCTCTGGACCGAGAACACCAATGTACATCAGAGTGAGTAAGGGTCATCAACCGTTGTGACCACCTTAATCCTTGGTCATTCTTCAAGACAGATTGTGGAAGGTGCGAAATAAACCACCTTGCAAGGAGAGGAGTACAGCACATGAGAACACCCCTCTTTCTCATTGTTCGTGTGTAAAATGAGTGAAGAATGTCCCCAAGCAATGTTGGTATTGGATTTCCGGATAAGAAGATTTTGACGGCGTTGAAATCTACAAGCTGGTCAGGATTTGGGAACAAGACCAACCCATAGATAAGGAGTGCCACAATTTCTTCAAAGGCTTGTAGGTCCAATGAATTCCAACACTCTTGTGCCTTCTCAAACAAGAATTTTTCTAAGAATCCTTTGACACCGCTTCTAGTTTCCCAATGCCCCTTGATGTCGGATGGCTGTAGATGTAGTGCTTGAGCAACATCTTCAGGCTTTGGTTCCTTTTGTGTACCGTTGTAGGGTAGTTGATTAAGGATAGGAATTCTCAGGAGTTGAGAAAATTCCTCCAAAGTGGGCACCAACTGGTAGTCAGGGAAAGTGAAACAGTGGTGAAGAGGGTCAAAGAACTGGAACGGCACCTTCATCATGTCCTCTTCAATGTTGGTGTTGACTAAGCTGAGCAGTCTACCATGTCTTTCACTGAAGGGAGAGCTTTCCGGAATTCTTGATGTGAGCTCTTTGAGTGGAGGAGGGATTCTCACAAGGTTGACTTGGATGGTTTTCCTGCGAGGAATTTCCATGACCTACAAAACAAGAACAAAGATGAAGATCTAAACCCTTGAAATGGTTAGTGAATGCATATGATGTTTTATGATGTTCATGATGTATGCACAAAACATATGTACAGGAAAATCACACCAAACCCTAGTTTCAGGCTTGCATGAGATTTCATAGGTAAGTACCCTCTTGAGTGTAGTTGGCTTAAAAACCTGTCCTATAAATAGTAACCGGGTTCTAAGGAGCTCAATATCACTGGATTATTTTCATTGTTCATTGTTTTGGTTTAGCCACTTAACTAGCGACCAAAATATTCCAAGAAAACAACCATCAACGAGTGTAGTATCGAGTATCTACCAACTTCGGACTGCACCAAAGCCGGTCATCTCACTACCCCTAATGAAAGGCCAAGATGGTCAAGTAAGGTTCTAGGTCATTAGTGCTTAGTGACATCACTCAGCGGCCCCATACTCTCCTTGATTGAACTCAAGGGTTACCGGTACTCACAAATATGTCACACTAATATAGCTATTGCTTCAACCGTGTCGGTATACCCCGCACAGTTTCCGCAACGTAATTCTATCTATGAATGTTTCCCCAAATCCGGGTGTAGGATTGTAAACCCAAACAAGAGAGCCAAGATGTAAAGCAATCAAAGCAAACAATTAGTCATGCAAGAGGGTGATCTAAGCCCTAAGGTTACTCCATTTAAAAAGTTTTCCCCAGCAGAGTCGCCAGTTCTGTGATACGGTGGGAGAACTGACTTGTGGTTTTGCGTTTGTTTTTGCAAATGTTTCGGTTGAGCAAGAGTCGCCACCGACTTTTTATTTTATCCTAAGGAAAGGTTAAAAAGCATAGCAAAAACCTTTGAGATGTTTTCTTGGGTTCGGGGAGTAGATTATAGAAAGGGAAGGTATTAGCACCCTTTCTATCCATGGTTATCCATGGGCTCTTAGTTACTTGCTTATATCAACTTGCCTTGATTTTCAATTGTTTGAAATGGTGCTTTCAATTGTTTGAAATGGTGCTTTGCGTGTGTGTTTGAAAATGTTTTGAAAAGAGGCCAATGTGGTGGCAACCTTTGTAATGATCCATGTTGGGATGTATACAAAGGTGTATGTCTTTTGAAAAGTTTTTCAATGTTTTTGAAAGTTGTTTGGAAAGTGTGTTGTGATGTGTGGTTTTGAAAAAAATAGGCAAGTGTTTTTGTTTTGCAAGTTGGCAAGTAACCAAGAGCTATCTACCCTAAATTTCTCAAAGATTATTGCTATGTTTTAACCCTTTTAACAATTTTGTTCCACCATTGTATTTGGTGGACAAACTTGTGTTAGGATGTGAACGGGACGGGCGCAGGTCATCGTTTAGACCATGATTGCAATGGTGCCAAGTATCTTTGGGCAATTTCCTTTAAGGGACTTGATCATTTTAGGCAACTTTTGAAAGCATCATCGAGGGACTATGATCATTTGATTGTTTTGTTTTTGCCAAAGATACCTAACATGCAACATGGCCCATTATTGAAGGCAACAAGTGGAGTACCCTAGGGGTGCAAGTGTGATTAGTGTTGTCCATTTTCATGCTTGTTTATCTTGAATTTAGGTCAAACTATTTGTTGTTTTTTGATTTGCATACAAACCCTAATTCTAACATGGCATAATTAGAAAGCTTTTAAATGCGAAAAATAAAAGGTCCTAAGTTATTACAACACAATATATGGGATGGGGGGTACAAATATTCAAATGGGGGTTATTTTGACAAGAAAATAAATTCTAACTATTACATCCAAATTGAATTACACAAATTATTTAATTGCACAATAATTAAATAAAATAAAATGAATATGCAAAATGCAAAAATGGTTTTCATATATATGTAAAAAAAGATTTTTTATATGTCAAATAAACAAAAATAAAAATAAATTATTTTTGGTATTTTTGGTATTTAGGGCAAAACCCTAATTTTGCTAAATAAAATGTATTAATTATACAATATATGCAATATTTATCAATTATGTACAAAAATAAATAAAAGAAGGTATATTGTAAAAAAGGTATTTTTGAGGTCAAAATATTAATAAAAAAATGAAATGTATTAATTCTTTGTATTTTCCCTAAATACATTAATAAATATATAAGTATTTACATTATTTATTAAATATATATATTATGTATAAAAAAATATTTAATATTTACAAAAAAATATATTTTTATAAAAATGTTTTCATGAGATAATATAAAATAAAAATCAGAAATAAAATATGTTTGTATTATTTTTTGTATTTTAAAATAAAAGTATCTATATTTATTTATTTACATATATCAAGTTAGAACAAATAAATGCCTAAAAATGCAAAAAAAAAAAGGTGAAAAAATAATTTTAATATTTTTTATGCTTTGTCAAAAATAAATAAGTGAGAAACAAAAATCAAAAGTCAAAAATAATGAAAATAAAATGCAATGGGCCAAGGAAGTGCAAATGTGAAATCATGGTGTAAAAAGTAAAAATATCACAGGCCCAGCCCATGAAAGGTTGTCTTCAACCTCTAAACAACAAAACAGAGTAACACGTGATCCCTGCTATCTCCTGATTCCTGGACTTTTAGCACAAACTTATAACATGAAAGATGTTAAGCATCAAGCCACGATTCCATACATATAAAAAAACTCAACTTAACTCTCAGAAATGAGAGAGAATTTATCCATCCCTAATTCTTAACCTAAGTGTTTGTCAATGTTCAGATTCAAAATACTCTCAGCATATGCAATATAAATGGAAAATGAAGATACGTATAGCTTCAGGACCATGAGTAGAACATTTTTCATTCATAAACCTAGAGCTAACTCTTCCTATATTGAGAGATAGAAATCCATGAACTTACCTGTTCAGCTTGGATCGTGTCTGGCAATGGAGGCACTTTCAAGGCAAGGTGAGGATTGGTACAGCTTGCTTGAAGTTCAGGGATGCTATTCCAACCTTTAACTTGCTTTGAAACCAACTGAATCAAGCTATGGCAATCAACCTGCAAAACAGAAAAGATGAAAATGGTGAAGTTGGTTAGAGGTGTTACAGGTCGTGTCCAATGCTTGGGATAGCTTATATATGTGGTATGGAATGTGTATGAACAGGTCTTAGCAAGAATGCACGAGTGGACTGAGTTATGGAAGTCCAACTGCAGAGGTGACTCTGTTTTCTGCAGTAGGAGGGTGTTTTGAGGTTTGATGATGTTTGGAGGGTGTTTTACTCGTGCCTTAGCTTAGGTTTGATGTTTGGAAGGTGTACAACAAGTTTGTCTTAGCTTAGGTTGGCAGAAATGAGAGTTGGTTTAAGTTATGCCAAGTTTCTTCTAACTTAAGCAAGAAATGGCAAGTTCGTTTTACAAGCTTGTGCAGGCCCCTCTAAGGTGTTGCAACCATCCCCCTTGATCAGTGTGACATGCTTCTGAACTTGTGCCAAAGAGATTTGCCTTGTACTTCTTGATTTCCAAATTTGACATAAAGTTCAACTTTTCCAAAATGGATATATTGCTTTTTCTAATTATGGCTCAATCTTGTATGCAATGCTTAAACACACAAGATAAGACTTAAACATGAAGGATTGGCATTAAATTTATGAGTGTGGATGGGATAAAAGACCTGTAATCTAGCTTAGAGCATGCTGAGTTCAAAAATGCAAAGTTATGAACATGTAAATTGGCCATGAACCAAGTGAGTTTTGCCCATATTGCCAAATTCGATTCTCCCTAACCACAAAGTTGTTTGATGAGTTCTTGGACATTTTGGAAAGCTTGGAATGTGTACTAAAATCCATCTTTGTAATACAAATTGAAATTCCAAGTGGAAGCATGTGAAAAATGGCCATGAAGTTAGGAAAAAATCCTGCCTAGAATAGGTCAAAAAAATTTCTAAGTTAAGAATGTTTTGCACCCTTGTTCCAAAAATTATAACTTGAGCTACAAGCTTCTTTTGCGGAAACTTTGTGAATCAAAGTTGTAGATTTTGCAATGGACTATAACTTTCATGTTTTGAGTTTTCCTTGAATCCAAATGCATCTTGATGAAAAAATGGGACAAAGTTAGGAAAAAATTAGGGATTTTCATAACTTAGAAAAATTCTAAGTTATGAAAATTCTTCATTTTAAACCCTAATTTGCAATTTTTGATTTCTTGATGAACAAGTTTCATGTTTTGACATGTTTTGATGGAAAATGAATCTTGACACTTGATTTTGACCAAAAAGTCAAAGTTTAACTTTTCAGTATACAGTCAAAAATTAATCAATTGACTGGAAAATTCATCTGTCAATCTTGTGCATTTAGGATCTTTTGAATTTGTTGAACATGTCAAGACAATTCCATTGGGTCCTTGAGTCCATATATGAGCTTGGTTTGCCATTGGTTAGGTCAAACAGTCAAAAAAATTGCCTTTGTGCAGTCAAAACCCTAAAAATGACCATTTTGCCCTTTTGGTGATCTGATCAAATTTCTTGTGGAATTGTGATCCAAACTTGACCAAATGGTTTATATGAGTTCAATATGTTGATGTGGTTCAAATTTCATGAGGTTTGACTGTCAATTGACCACAGTTGACTTTTTCCCTAATACAGTTGATTTCTAGGTCAACTGTCCAATTGACTAGGCTAAGTTTGGAATCAAGACTTGAAACTTGGTATGGATAAACTTGGGAGACCAACATGAAGCATGAAAGTCATCTTAGGCATTTTAGGTCAAAACATCTTTGTGCAAACACAAACCCTAATTTGGGTCAACAGTGCAAGGAGGAGTCTTGAGCAGAGCAAACCCTAACTTGATCTTGAGCTCCAAAGGTCTTGTGATGAGAAAATGTTGAGGAAATGGGAGGGAAAATTTTGGGGTACAACAGTATGCTTTTCTAAGGCAGTATGTCTGTGTGTATGGGCCTCCCTTTGGCTTGCAAATGATGTTGTATTTATAGAGGAGCATATTGGCTTAACAAATATGGAAAGGATCAGCCATTAAGCATGGTTTTGAAAACAAGATCAAAGAATTGAAAAACATGCCATTTTGGGTGATTCTCTGGCCATTCTCATTTTTGCATGAACCTGGACCTTTCTAATGTATCCTGCATGAAAATTGGGTCTTGAAACAAATCCAAACATCAGCCTATATTGAATAGTTGGACAGTAATGTTAAAACTGTAAAGACAGTGTAAAAAGACGGGGAAAAATGCATTTTGAACTGTTATGTGTCGACACAATGTTGCTATGCATCGACACATAACTCTTCTTGCTCTTGTAAAAACAAAATAAACTCAGTATCTGTCGATGCATAATCGGATGTGTCAACTCATGCACTTTTCCTCCCTCTGTTTTAGATCATAGATAACCGTATGTATCGACACATAAGGCTTTGTGTCGACTCATACCCTTTTCATGTCGACACATACGTGTTTGTGTCGACTCATGCACTTTTCATCCTTCTATTTTGGGGATGGATAACAATATGAGTCGATGCATAAGGCCATGTGTTGACTCATACCCTATTTTGTCAGTAGGATAAGTCGACTCATGTGGGTATGTGTCGACTCATGCTGTAGTTTTTTGCCTTAAACATTTGTTTTTGAATTTGAACCTCTTTCAAGATGCTTTGGTAATCTCCCTCTGTATTGGAAGATGTAATGTATCTTCCAAATGATGCATTTCTTGAACTTGAGGATAAAAGAGGAGTTGTAGGGAACTGGATTCTCTTCAAAATGAGCTTTGGTTGGGAAAGAATGAGTGAAGTATGTAAAAGTTATGTTTGGTCAAAATTCAGTTGACTTTTGACCTAACACAGTTGATTTTCAAACACTTGAGCAATTGATTGAGCAAATTTGTAGTGTAAGGCATGAAATTTGGCATGGACATTCTTGAAGACATATTAAGGACCATGGAAATCGTTTAGAGCTTTTTCAACCCAAACATCTTGGTGGACAGTGAAACCCTAGCTGGAGGTTCATTGCTTAGGAGGAGAATTTGTCTAATCAATTATTTGTTCAACCTCGAGCAATTGAGAACCTCAATGAGCATGTCTTGAGTAAGAAAAATGGGATGGAAAATTTTGGAGTATAACAATGAAATTATACTCACGGCTTCTGCCCTTCGGGGGTTTCTCGAATAAGAGCGACACTAATGGCCTCAGAAGCTACATCCATATTGAGGTAGAGAGGCTCTCCCTTATTTGGCCTCGACAGGACCGACGGTTGAGATAACACTCATTTGAGGTGGAGGAGGGTGCGCTTTCACTCCTTGGTCCACTCAAAAGCAGCCTCTTTGCGGAGAAGCTTGAAAAAGTGCAGCGCGTGCTGGGCAGATTTTGCCACAAAATGGGATTATGACGTGAGCATCTCGTTCAAGGTCTGGATTAATTTTGATTTGGGCTTTGGGAGTTTAGAGAATGCTAAACATTTATTGGGGTTGGTATTGATTCCCTGATCTATGAGGTAGAACCCGAGGAACTTTACTGCTCGTACTCTGATGGTGTACTTGTCAGGATTGAATCACCTTTTGACTCTTCTTGCCTGATCAAAGACCTTCCCAAGGTGGAGTGCGTGATCGGTTTCTTTGTGGGATTTTACTATCATGTCGTCCATGTAGACTTCGAGCATATTGTTGTACCCCAAAATTCCCCCTCTTCATTTTATCCCTAATTGTCTTATACTTCATCATCATATGCATACATACATGTCGTTTGATCTATAATCATGGAATAAAGGTATTTTTCTGCAAGAAAGAGTTGCAAAAATTGATTGTTCTGTTAAGCAGTACTGTGAAGCAGAACTATGGTTTTTCCCATTTAAATGCACTTTGCATGTTTTCCAAGCTATTAAATCAACAACGAATCAAGTTATCATCATATCAAGCTCTTATGCATTCCAACACGCTTTGAATTATGCAAAAGTCAAGCATTTTTGTTAATTTGAGACGGTGCAGACATAAATGTGGTATTGTGTGTTTCAAACTTAGAAGTTCATAACTTGCGATCGTAAAAAATTTTGGGAATGGTTCTTCAGTTATTAAAACTGTCTTGAGGTCTTCTTCATTTTATTTTTTCATGTGGAAGGATAATTTTGTGAGGAAGATTTTTTAAAGCGCCAAATACTTGAATTATGTTATATAGTAGATTTAACGTTTCATTGGTTTTCAGACGCTTACAAATTTGTAATTTCTGACTGGAAGATAATCTTTGAGTGGATCTTAAAGCATTTGAACCATATTGTTATTTAGTTCAATCTTTTTGTTCGGCTCGGAAGCTAATTCATTGAGGAAGATCTTCGAATACGCGAGTACTTTATAAATATAAAGTGAAAAAATAGTGAAAATAGTGTGTTGAACCGTTGTTTTTCAGATGTTCAAAAATTCATAAATTTCGCTCGGTTTGATGTTTTTGGATGGTTCTTTGGACGAAAAATCAACCTTGATTTTATCTTCGGATCATATGTTCGGGTCACAAACTAATTCTTTGCATAAGATCTCCAAAAGTTTAAATTACCAGAGAAAATTGCACGCTGAAGTGGATTTTAACCAGACTGTTTTTTTGATATTATAAAAATGGTAACTCTCTTGATTTTTATTTTATCGGGACGATTCTTGAAGCGTGAGATCATAAATTTTGTAAGCTTCAAATTTGATTCAGGCCGTGAGTTCAGATTGTGCTCTGAAGGTTTCAGTTTGTGGCTTACATCCGAAAGAGCGCATAGAAATAAGCTAAAATTTTCAAAATGGTAAAATAATTTCACTGTTTCTCGCCATTCGAAAAATCATAACTTTTTCGTTTTTTATTATATGAGGGTGATTTTTCGGAACGACATCACAAATTTAGTCACTGACATTTTTGCTTCAGGGTTCGCATTGAGATTCTGCACCAAAAGTCATGAGCTTGTGGTTTGTTCGCGCGCCGTATACAAAATAAGGGATACAAATATGCACTGTGAATTTTTTCATTGAGTTTCTCGCTGTTTAGGGCAACATAATTTGCTCAATTTTTATTGTATCGATATGATTCTTTTAGCGCCGCGTCATAAATTTCTTCATCAACATCTTTGTTTAAAGTCCTGTGTCAAGATTTTGCACCGATTATTATGAGCTTGTGGTTTGATCTCGCATTATGCATAAAATAAGTTGAAAATTCAAGTTTGGAGCCAAGACTATACATTTCAAATTTCAAACACAACAACTCTCATAATTTCACATCTCAAGAATAAAACTCGCCTTTTCTCTGATTTCTATCTCAATTCTCTCATCTTTCCTCAAGAACTCAAGAACAAAACTCATAAAATCTTCATTCCTCTCCAACTTCCGCGAGATTTTCTTTCCTTCCCATGAACCAGCTCCCACCACACTTGCTCCCGGCGCCAGTCATGCGTGCCATCCCCCATCCATCCCCCGACGATCACCAACCTCAAGTCAGCCTGTTGACATACTCCTTTCGGTGTCCGCCACTCTCTTCGCAGTTAACTTCCTTCTGTTTGCGACTGATTCCAGCGAAACAACTCCCTCCGTTTTCAGTTCGATTCGTCGTCTCCGATTCAAGTTCTTTGGAATCTATTCAGTAATCTCTTGATCCTTCCTACTTTAATTAGTTGTTGCATAACTCCTTGAGTTAATTGAGTTTGAATTGATTTTACATTAAGATTGAATTGTGGATTTAAATTAAGTGATGAAATCTTAAACTAATTTGAGTTGTGGTTATGTTAAAATCTTGAATGTAGAACTTGCTTATTGTTGTTGATGATGTTGAAATCCGAAATCGGTTGAATAATTGTTGAGTTCATATGAATCGTGAAGTTTCAATTGATACTTGTTGATAAAGTTTTGCATCAGAATGTAACTCAAAGATTTCTTGATTTGAAAGATTGATGTTAATCTCACGTGTTGTTAATGATTCTGATTTGATTTTTATGGTTAATAATTGTTGATTTTTATTCCGACATCGAAACGCAAATCCAATTATTAATTGTTGATGTGCTTGGATAATTTTGTTTTGGCTTGGAATCAACATTTTATTTTTTTATACTACTTGAGCTTATTTGTACGTTTGTTGTTAATTTGTTTTGAGAATTATCAGTTTCGCTACAATTTTCCGAGCAACTTTGTGATACGCTGTAATGTTGTCCTGATTTTGAAAACGCCCTTAGAATGTGATTTAATTGCAGTTTAATGCACAAGTTAAGTTGTTTTGATGATTGGATGACATTTGTGTCGAGTTTAGTTGGTTTTGAATCGAAATTTAGGCAGTTCATGGTAATAATGTTATTGTCTGGGATTTGTAAATGGTTGTATACTTCGGTCTTAATTCTTGAATTTTGCATAATTGAGTTTAATCAGACATTGGTTTAACATTAGCATCAAGTTTATTCGATTTTGATCCGAATTTTTGTGCATTTCATGTAATGACATAATGTTGTCCGGTTCTCCCTTTAACATGTACATTGTGATTTGATATTCATATGATGCATGTATGTGCTTAATTGTTAAATTGTTGAACTTTTTTATTGAGTTTGCTCGCTTTTAACACAATTATTTGAGTAATTACATGAAGTGATACCATGCTGCACGGTTTTGTAATTTGAGCTTCAAGTGTGATTTAATTGTTGGTTTGTGATCAAGTGCACCTGTCTTGGCATTCGTTTGTGTTTAGCATTGAGTTTGTGAGATTTTAAATCGGTATTTTGTATGGTTCATGAAATGATGACCTTGCTGCCCAGATTTTTATTTTCACTTTCCGATGCTTGTTTACTTCTGAGTTGTGTTTTAATACTTTATCTTAGCTTATGTTATTTTGTTAATTGCTCACTCGTTTTGTGACTTGTGAAAACTTTTTGAGGCCTTTGTCGTGCGAATGACATTAGGATTTTGGCTTGGTTGTGTATATTTGTTTTGTGCAGGGACTTTGATTGGATGCGTTTGCATTTGCTTGCGATTTATTTTCGCATTGCAACATTTGGTTCTTATATTGGATGTTGTTTCTGACTATTTCATTGTTGCTTTGTGAAGCTTGCTCGAAGTTTTATATATCGTATGTGTCGACACCTACATAAGTTTTGTACTGTATGTGTCAACATGTATAAGGCTATGTGTCGACCAAAGCCAGTCAGATGCTATAGGCTTTAAAATGATAGTAAATTTTTCGACCTGAAAAAATGGATGTTTCGACACATAAAATAAAAATTTCTGCAATTTCAGAATTGCTTCAGTATGTGTCGACCTATACAATGCATGTGTCGGCCTGAGTCTTCTAGAGGTTACAAGCTTTAAAAATGAGTTTCATGTGTCGACCTGAAAGGTGGATGTGTCGACACATGCAATAAAAAATTATGCAAAAAACTATTTTTTAATGACTTGGATCAATTTCAAAATGTTTTTTAATGATTCCTAAGATCTCTAATGAAAAGGAGTGCCACAAGACATAAAAATACCATCCAATGTGTAGAAGTGCTAGCTTTTCAGTTTTGACATCATTTAAAACGTGTGATGATGAAGTTATACTCACAGCTTCTGCCCTTCGGGGGTTTCTCGAATGAGAGCGGCACTAATGGCCTAGGAAGCTACGCCCATATTGAGGTAAAGAGTATCTCCCTTATCTGGCCTCGATAGGACCAACGGTTGAGATAACGCTCGTTTGAGGTGGAGGAGGGTGCGCTTGCACTCCTTGGTCCACTCAAAAGCGGCCTCTTTGTGGAGAAGCTTGAAAAAGTGTAGCGCGTGCTAGACAGATTTTGCCACAAAATAGGGTTACGAGGTGAGCATCCCGTTCAAGGTCTGGATTAATTTTTTTGATTTGGGCTTTAGGAGTTTAGAGAATGCTCTACATTTTTCGGAGTTGGTATTAATTCCCTGCTCTATGAGGTAGAAGCCGAGTAATTTTCATGCTTGTACTCCGATGGTGCACTTGCTAGGATTGAATCACCTTTTGACTCTTCTTGCCTGATCAAAGACCTTCCCGAGGTGGAGTGCGTGATCAGTTTCTTTGTGGGATTTTACTATTATGTCATCCATGTAGACTACAAGCATGTTGTTGTACCCCAAAATTCTCCCTTTTAATTTTAACCCTAATTGGCTTACACTTCATCATCATATACATAGATACATGTCATATGATCTATAGTCATGGAATAAAGGTATTTTTCTGCAAGAAAGAGTTATGAAAATTGACTGTTCTGCTAAGCAGTACTGTGAAGTAGAACTATGGGTTTTCCCATTTAAATGCACTTTGCACGTGTTCCAAGCTATTAAATCCACAACCAATCAAGTCATCATCATATCAAGCTCTTATGTATTCCAACACGCTCTGAATTATGCAAAAGTCAAGCGTTTTAGTTGATTTGAGACGGTGCAGACATAAATGCAGTATTGTGCATTTCAAACTTATAAGTTCATAACTTGCAGTCGGAAAATGGTTTGGGAATGATTCTTCAATTATTAAAATTGTCTTGAGGTCTTCTTCATTTTATTTGTTCATGTGGAAGGCTAATTTTGTGAGGAAGACTTTCTAAAGCGCCAAATACCTGAATTAAGTTATATAGTAGATTTACCGTTTCACTGGTTTTCGGACGCTTAAAAATTAGTAACCTATGACTGGAAGATAATCTTTGAGTGGTTCTTGAAGCATTTGAACCGTATTGTTATTTACTTCAATCTCTGTGTTCGGCTCGGAAGCTAATTCATTGAGGAAGATCTCCGAATACACGAGTACTTTATAGATATAAAGTGAAAAATTGTGAATATAGTGTGTTGAACCATTGTTTTTTAGATGTTCAAAAATTCATAACTTTCGCTCAGTTTGATGTTTTTAGATGATTCTTTGGACGAAAAATCAACGTTGATTTTATCTTCGGATGGTATGTTCATGTCACAAACTAATTCTTTGCATAAGATCTCCGAAAGTTTGAATTACCAGAGAAAATTGCACGCTGAAGTGGATTTTAACCAGAATATTTTTTCGATATTATAAAAATGGTAACTCTCTTGATTTTTATCGTATCGGGACGATTCTTGAAGCGTGAGATCACAAATTTTGTAAGCTTCAAATTTGATTTAGGTCGTGAGTTCAGATTGTGCTCCGAAGGTTTCAGTTTGTGGCTCGCATCCAAAAGAGCACACGAAAATAAGCTGAAATTTTCAAAACAGTGAAATAAGTCCACTGTTTCTCGTCATTCGAGAAATCATAACTTATTCAATTTTTGTCATATCAGGGTGATTCTTTCGGAACGACATCACAAATTTAGTCACTGACATTTTTGTTCAGGGTTCGCATCGAAATTCTGCAACAAAAGTCATGAGCTTGTGGTTTGTTCGCGCGCCGTATACAAAATAAGGGATAAAAATATGCACTTTGAATTTTTGCATTGAGTTTCTCGCTGTTTAGGGCAACTAACTTGCTCAATTTTTATTGTATCGAGATGATTCTTTCAGTGCCACGTCACAAATTTCGTCATTGACATCTTTGTTTCAAGTCCTGTGTCAAGAGTTTACACCGATTATTATGAGATTATGGTTTGATCTCGCATTGTGCATAAAATAAGTTGAAAATTCAAGTTTGGAGCCAAGACTATACATTTCAAATTTCAAAGTTCAAACATAACAACTCTCATAATTTCACATCTCAAGAATAAAACTCACCTTTTATCTGATTTCTCTCTCAATTCTCTCATCTTTCCTCAAGAACTCTGAAACAAAACTCACAAAATCTTCATTCCTCTCCAACTTCTGCGAGCTTCTCTTTCCTTACCTTAAACCAACACCCGCCACACTTTCTCCCGGTGCCAGCCATGAGTGTCATCCGCCACCCAGCCCCCGGCGATCGCAACCTCGGTGTCCGCCATTCTCTTTGTGGTT
This sequence comes from Vicia faba, assembly GCA_948472305.1. Lineage (NCBI taxonomy): Eukaryota > Viridiplantae > Streptophyta > Magnoliopsida > Fabales > Fabaceae > Vicia > Vicia faba. Next base: position 777,546,879 of record OX451736.1, on the reverse strand, counting down.
AACTTCCTTCTGCCCGCGACTGATTCCATTGAAACAACTCCCTCTGTTTCTAATTCGCTTCGTCGTCTCTAATTCAAGTTCTTTGGCATCTATTTGGTAATCTCTTGATCCTTCCTACTTGAATTAGTTGTTTCATAATTCCTTGAGATAATTGAGTTTGAATTGATTGTACATTAAGATTGAATTGTAGATTTAAATTAAGTGATGAAATCTTGAACTAATTTGAGTTGTGGTTATGTTAAAATCTTAAATGTAGAACTTGCTTATTATTGTTGATGATGTTGAAATCCGAAATCGGTTGAATAATTATCGAGTTCATATGAATCATGAAGTTTTAGTTGATAATTGTTGATAATGTCTCGCGTCGGAATGTAACTCAAAGATTTCTTGATTAGAAAGATTGATGTTAATCTCACGTGTTGTTAATGATTCCGATTTGATTTTTATGGTTAATAATTGTTGATTGTTATTCTGACGTCGAAACACAAATCTGGTTATTAATTGTTGATGTGCTTGGATAATTTTGTTTTGGCTTTGAATCAACATTTTATTTTTTGATACTACTTGAGCTTATTTGTATGTTTGTTGTTAATTTGTTTTGAGAATTATCAGTTTCGGTACATTTTTTCGAGCAACTTTGTGATACGGTGTAATGTTGTCCGGTTTTTGAAAACGCACTTAGAATGTGATTTAATTGCGGTTTAATGCACAAGTGAAGTTGTTTTGATGATTGGATGACATTAGTGTTGAGTTTCATTGGTTTTGAATCGACATTTAGACAGTTCATATTATTAATGTGTTGTTGTCTGGGATTTATAAATGGTAGTATACCTCGGTCTTAATTCTTGAACATTGCATAATTGAGTTTGATTAGACATTGGTTTAGCATTAGAATCAAGTTAATTTGGTTTTGATCCGAATTTTTGTGCATTTCATGTAATGACATAATGCTGTCCGGTTTTCCGTTTAACATGTACATTGTGATTTGATATTCATATGATTCATGTTTGTGCTTAATTGTTAAATTGTTGAACTTTTTGTTGAGTTTGCTCGATTTTAACGCGATTATTTGAGTAATTAGATGAAGTGATACCATGCTGCCCAGTTTTGTAATTTGAGCTTCAAGTGTGATTTAATTGTTGGTTTGTGATCAAGTGCACTTGTCTTGGCATTTGTTTGTGCTTAGTATTGAGTTTGTGAGATTTTAAATCGGTTTTGTATGGTTCATGAAATGATGAAGTTGCTGCCTGGATTTTTATTTTCACTTTCCGATGCTTGTTTACTTCTGAGTTGTGCTTTGATACTTTATCTTAGCTTATGTTATTTTGTTAATTGCTAACTCGTTTTGTGACTTATGCAAACTTTTGGAGGCCTTTGTCGTGCGACATGCGACCTTAGGATTTTTGCTTGGTTGTGTATATTTATTTTGTGTAGGGACTTTGATTGGATGCGTTTGTGATTCACTTGTGATTTATTTTCGCATTGCAACATTTGGTTCTTATATTGGATATTATTTCTGACTATTTCATTGTTGCTTGGTGAAGCTTGCTCGAAGTTTTCCAGAGTTACTCTACTTTTGCTTGATTGCTACAAACTCTTGTTTGTTTGGTATTATACTGATTCTGGTTATTTTCCGCATTATTTACCGCTTTCCGTGCCATGAGAAGTAGGAATAGAGATGCATGACTGGGAGTCCCTTCTTTAGGTGGAAAATCTGTTTAAATTCTTCATATGAGGTGATGTTTGTTCTGTTAAAGTCCTCAAAATATGGCCATATTTATGTTTTCTTGTGTGCAAAAGACCCCAAAAGTGGAAAATCTCACTTCCCTCCCATTCCCTTTTATTTTATGCATGCTATCGAGTCAAATAATTGGAACAAAGGGTCCACAATCGACCCTCACACATTCTAGTCCATGTCGTTCCTAGCACGCGTTGTACGTTGATGCTTCGAACCGTGCTTACTCTTGTTATTGAGTCGGTTAAGTGGAAGACATGGGTCCGTAACCAACCCCCCACATTTTGTCATTCATTTCGAGGATGTTAGCTCGTGTCGCTTGACGTTGATGCTTCAAGTTGTTACTCGATGTTGGTGCTCGAGAAATAAAGTGGAAAGAGTTCCTTACTCCCACTTTGAGATCCATTGGACTCTTTGTTTGTTGCCAGCTTGCACTCGATTTTTTTTGGCTTCGGCTCAAATTTGTTTGATTGCACTTGTGTTGTGCTTCTCTATAAACCTTTCCATGATCCCTCGGGATTTCTTGTTTCATTTTTGATTCAAGTTGGATATTAGGTTGCAACCTTTGCATATTCCCTTAGGATCGCTTGTCTTATTTTTGATTCAAGTTGGACATTGGGTTGTAATCTATGCATGCTAACATAGGTAGAGAGTTCCCTAAGACGTTTTTCTTTCCCTTTTGCATTCTTAAAACTAAAAGCTCTTTTTCTTTGAAAATTCTAAAACACTTAATAAAGGAAGACGTAAATCGTATGCAGTTGAGTCTTGTGGGGCAGAACGAATCAGTTTAGACTGAGCCTCACAATATTTTCACTTTCGGACTTTATTATGGTTCAAGTCGTAAATTCTTTCACAATAAAAAGTATAAATCAATGCAAACCTTTTTTGTCTTTGGACCTTTTTTCCATTTAAAACCTTTTCAACAAGGATGTGTTGTTTCAAATTTGAACAACATGGAAATGCTAAGTGTGTGGGGATAACATGAGTCTTTTACAAGCAGAAACACCAAGCACGAATCCCAATTGTGATACGGTGGGAGAACTGACTTGATGTTTTGCGTTTCGATCGCATTTGTGCGGGTAGCAAGAGTCGCCACCGAATTTTCTTTTATCCAAAAGGAAAGGTAAAAAAGCACAAGAAAGACCTTTCGAGATTATTTCTCGGGTTTGGGGGGTAGATTATGAAAAGGGAAGGTATTAGCACCCTTTTCATCCATGGTTTTCCATGGGCTCTTAGTTACTCGTTTAGATCACTTGCTTTCATTTGACAGTGTGCTTGTGATGTGGGCTTTGAAAGTATTTTGAAAAATATCTTTGTAATGGTTCTCGTCTCTATAAGAACGCGTACAAAGTTTTGTTTCGAAAAGTGGTTCAAAGATGTGTTTGTGAATCGGGTTTCGGAAAGTGTTTTGAAAATATGTTTTGCAATGGTTCTCATCTCTATAAGAACGTATACAAAACGTTTTATCTTTTTTGAAAATGTTTTGAAATGAAAGTGTAGGTGTGAAAAGTTTTTATCGTGAGCAAGCGAGTAACTAAGAGCGAATCTATCTACTCGAAAGGTCTTAAATTGTTCTTTTCTTCTTCCTTTTAATGGTGTTATCTTACTATTGATTTGGAAAGAAGCCCCACCATTGGATGTGAAGGGACAGGCGCGGGTCAATTTCACAATCGTCGAAAGCAACTTAGGAGATGCTTTAGCAACTTTTGTAAGGGACGAGATTGTTTTAATCGAAGGCAACATCGAGGGTCATCGAGGGACTACGATCTTTTTTGTCGAAGGGTCATTGCTAGAGCGTCCCGTATTCGAGGGATATGATTGTATTTTCGAGGAAACGAGCGAGGTTACCCTAGAGGTGCGCATGTGAAAAAGTGTGTTGGTTTCAAGTTATTTTATTCTTTGATTAGGTCATCTAGCGATTGATTTTTGAATCTTGCCATACACGCCTAGTTACTATACAGTATAAGGAAAACAGTAAATTGCGGGAATTGAAATTCTACGCTATTACAAAACATTCGGGAATGGGGGTACAATTTTTACAAATGGGGATGAATCAAATGTGATAGGAAGGTCCAAATAACAAGCAATACAACCAAATCGAATTTTGTGCGATTTAATTAAAGATATGATAATCCATGAAAATAAAATCAATAAAATATGAAATGTTAAATATTTACTTGAAAATAGAAAATTAAAACCTATTCTAAAAAATAAAATAATTGATTAAATTATATTAAAATCGTATGCATTATCTTTTTGTGTTTTTTAATTATGTCAATTAAATCTAAAACAAAAACTTATTTAAAAAAAAGAAAATGATAAAAATTAAATTACAAAACCTAAATCAAATTAAAATGTATTTTAAGTTATTAGCATTTGCATAATAAAAAAAAGAATGTAAAAAGAAAACAAATTAAATTAAAAAAACGCAATGGGCTTAAGGTGATTTGAGAATGAGGCCCAAACAAAATGTTGTTCTTGCTGTAACAAAACAAGCCAAAAGGGGGGGATGATCAGTAAAATGCAAATGGGCTTTAAGATCCAACAGAAAGAATCAAGCCCAAGGTTCTAAACCCAGCTTAGTTATTGATTAAGGGATCAAAATAAAATTAGGGTTCTTGGCACTCTCCTCACGCGGCGCCGTTGTTCATCTCTTCGTTCATCCTTTCCATTTTTTGTTGAAACCTCTGAACAATCTCACTACCATCCCCGTTTCCTTTCGCGAACAGAGTCGCTCTCTCCATTAACATGCTACCTTTATCTCACCATGATTCGTATCTCTTTGAAACCCTAGTTTCGGATCTAAACCTAAAAGAAACGAAATTTATTCGTCCTTGACCTCCCCCTCACTCTCTGTTGCCGGAAGACAACCGTTCTCGCCTCCCTAATCCAGTTATAACACTTTTCTTGAGAAAAAAAGGTGAGGTTTTGTTCTTTACAAATTTTACAAATTCGTTGATTGATTATCTTATCTTGTCATATTTTTCAGTTTAATTAAGAAATGACTCTTTTAAATGCAGGAAAATACATGCTTATGGAAGATTTGGGAAAGAGGGGGAAACCATACCTGTTGAAGTTTTACAACCTTCCTGTGATTTCCTGTGAAATAGAGAGGGAGAGGCGAGAGCAAGGATGGTGTTCCAAAGGCGGCGAAAGTTGCACGAGGGGAGGAGATGAGGATGAAAGCATGATTTTTTTGGTAACTTTCCTCTGTTTTCTTTGAATGATGGTGATGTTGGTTATTGTTTGATGAGGCCTTGTTATTGTGTTTTTGGTTGTTTGAGGCTTACTGATGTTTTCTGTTCTTGATGATGGTTAATGTTTTTTTGTGGGTTTTGCTGGCTCTGTTACAGGTTTAAGGTTTTGGGGGCTTTTGGTACTGTATTTTCTGTTCTTGATGATGGTTAATGGTTTTCTGGTTTTTTGAGGTTTTACAGGTTTGGTTGGCAGTTTGAGATTCTTCTTGGATATATGTTACTGGTTTGTTGTTTTGGTTTTAGGCCTTTGGAGTTTTTGTTTTGGATTTGTTGATGTTTATCAGGTTTTGAGTTTGTTACAGGTTTGGTTTGATGATGGTTACTAGTTTTTTTTGGTTTTGGTGGCTTACTGGTTTTTTGAGTTTGGTTATGGTGGCTTATTGGTTTTTGTGAGTTTGTGAAACTGGGCGCAGGTTTGGAGTTTTGAGGTTTGGTTATGGAGGCTTATTGGTTTGATGGTGGTTTTAGGCTTTTTATAGGTTTGGTTTGATGATGGTTTACTGGTGTCTCAGTTTGAGACTTTGTGTTTTTTGAGTTTTGAGGTTTGACAGGTTTTTTGTATTTGAGGATGGCTACTGGTTTATCAGTTTGAGACTTGTTTCAAGTTTTTTGAGTTTGATGATGTTTCTCTCTTTTTCGCTTGAGACTCCTGTTTTTTCTATTGCCTCCCTGTCTGTTATATTGACCCTGTTTCTGTTATCTATATTCAAAATGGTGGGAAACCAACAAATTGAATATTTTAGTATATTGTCCTTATGGCTTTTTTGTTGGAGTTTTGTTTTCTAGCAAATTCTATGCAATTTGTGACAGGCAGGGCAGCAAGGTTGTGCATTCCAATAACCTAGGTGACTTCTTTCCTCTCTTCTCTCTCAATGACAATAAGAAAGCAAATTTCTCTTTTGCCTTTTTTCCAATTCTGAAAGGTTTGCATGGAAAATGATGGTATATTGCTTCTTGAGCAAGTTTTGCTATTTGACTTAGCTATTTATGTTGCCATACTTCTGCCTTGTTTTTGTTGATGTTGTTTGTTGTTTTGACAAAGCCATTTATTTGGTTTTTTGAGGCTGCTCTTTGTGATGTTGTTTGGGCCTTCTGTTTGGTTCAGTTTGCGCATTTTGTTTGGACAGTTTTCTTGCATTTTGTTTGGACAGTTTGCTTGCATTTTCTTTGGTTCAGTTTGTGCATTTTCTTTGGACAGTTTGTGCATTTTCTTTGGACGGCTTGTAGCATTTCTTTCTTTCTTTTTGTGAACCAAGAAGGGTAACCTTCTTGTGATTTGCAAATAGGAAATAGATTGAGATGAAATAAAATGACATTCTGATTCCATTTTTGCAAACCTTAACGATGAATACCCTTTTGGAAAATTTTGTTCATGCCCAAATAATTTATACTAACCATGTTTCTTCTTTCTTTTGTTTTCATGTAAGCATAATTGGATATGACAAAGCAAGGAAGGTAAGAAACTTTGTGGCAAGTAAGGAAGTCTTGGAGATAAGCAAAGGAAACTGATACGACTTCAACCTTCAGACAAACTTAGACATAGATTAATTATCCTAGGCCAATCAAACATTTGGATTTTCTTTGTAATTTAGAGAAAATCATTCTTGTATTGTATCCAATAGTTGTACTAGTTCACCTTTAAATACAATAAGTTGTAAAACATAAAGTATTTAAAATAATAAATTATTTTGTAACAACGTTTGAAAAATTGGAGAAAATCTTATGAAATATTCTGGTGTCACTTGAATAACTTGAAATCCTTTATCAACAACAACTTGTAATTTCTCTTTGCATCCTAATGGATTTTTGAAATTCCCAATCAGATATTTGAAACAAAATACTCCAGTCTGGTAACTTAAATTCCAAGTAATCCCACTAATTTTGTAACTGCATTCCAAACAAACACACACTGTATATTCCATTTCCTAACTGGATCCCACAATCATAAGTGTCCTAAATGACAGTCTTAACTTCTATCTCTTGTCCCAAACAAATCATGCTCTGAGAACAAACATTATCTTTTCAGTAAACTTGAGGAAGCATGAAAACCTGTGAAAGCCAATTGAATTTTTGAGAACTCATTTTCTTTTGAGGATTGCAAGAAAAACCATAATTGTTGGTTTACTGTCACAGAAGAGAATCTGTCTGGTCGATTTCTGAACCAACTTGAATATCCGAGAAACCCTAGGGTTGTGTCTTCTATGAAAAATGGGAGGACAAATTTTGGGGTACAACAGCTGCCCCTGTTTAATTTTCTTAGACTTGAAAAGCGAGATCGACATGTTTGTCGTTTGTGGCTTGAAAGTAGAAGATAATTGAACACTAGAGTGCCCAGAAATTTGCACTTGATGACGCGCTGATTTGATGGTGTATGGAAATGGGCTTAAAGATTCCATTTGGAGAAATAGAGGAGAATTGTCGGAGATGGGCTTATAGATGCCATCCAAAGGTGTTTGTTGATGGAAAGTTTTAACTGGATCTGAACAGAGAATGGATCAGAATAAACCGTTGAGAGACTTATCTGAAACAGTAAAAAATCTGGAAATGAATCAGAATAAACCGTTGAGGTTTATCTTGAACCAGCGAAATAATCTGGAGATGAATCAGAATAAACTGTTGAGAGATTTATCTGAACCAGTAAAAATATGGAAATGAATCATAATAAACCGTTGAGAGATTTATCTGAACCAGTAAAAATCTGGAAATGAATCAGAATAAACCGTTGAGAGATTTATCTGAACTAGTAAAAATCTGGAAATGAATCAGAATAAACCGTTGAGAAATTTATCTGAACCAGTAAAAATCTGGAAATGAATCAGAATAAACCGTTGAGAGATTTATCTGAACCAGTAAAAATCTGGAAATGAATCAGAATAAACCGTTGAGAGATTTATCTGAAACAGTAAAAATCTGGAGATGAATCAGAATAAACCGTTGAGAGATTTATCTGAAACAGTAAAAATCTGGAGACGAATCAGAATAAATTGTTGAGAGATTTATCTGAACCAGTAAAAATCTGGAAATGAATCAGAATAAACTGTTGAGTTATTTATCTGAACCAGTAAAAATCTTGAGATGAATCAGAATAAACCGTTGAGAGATTTATCTGAACCAATAAAAATCTGGAGACGAATCAGAATAAACTGTTGAGAGATTTATCTGAACCAGCAAAAATCTGGGGATGAATCAGAATAAACCGTTGAGAGATTTATCTGAACTAGCAAAAATCTGGAGATGAATCAGAATAAACCGTTGAGAGATTTATCTGAACCAGTAAAAATCTGGAGACGAATCAGAATAAATTGTTGAGAGATTTATCTGAAACAGTAAAAATATGGAGACGTATCAGAATAAACCGTTGAGAGATTTATCTGAACCAGTAAAAATCTTGAGATGAATCAGAATAAACCGTTGAGAGATTTATCTGAACCAGTAAAAATCTGGGAATGAATCAGAATAAACCATTGAAAGATTTATCTGAAACAGTAAGAATCTGGCTTTTCTCAGAAACTGTTATGTATTTGACTTGTTAAAGATTTGTATTTGTCGGAAATTTGTTGATAATAACTGTCAAATGTTTCTTTCCTATAAAAAGTTGAAGAGTTAATTGTATGCAATGCCATGATGTGATGTTTGCTTCTCAAAATAAATGAGATTGCACTGTATGCACTTGAATTGCCAATGTTATGATGTATGTATGCGAATGTATGAAAAGTAAAGATTGTTTGTGTCGTAGCGTTGCTGGAAGTGGGGAAAATAAATCCCCTTTGAAGTACTGATGGGTGAATTTCCAGGTAAAAACTCTGCTGCAGAAGGGAAAAGCCAGACATTGCTTGTGATATCCTGCTGGGGAAATCTGAGAAGTTGGGCAACTTGCTGGAGACACTTTGGACCAGTTGTTGAAAATTTTGCTATGGCTGGAGAAAGTACCTGCGGGGGTTTTATGGAATGGCTCACAGATATCACTCTATTCCTTAAAGTCATTAGTAATTGTCTTTCCATTTTTTTATTTGCAACAGTAATCACGTTCAAATGCATATGTTTAAAATAAATCATTGGACGTTTTTGTAAATGAAACATAAAAATAAAGAAAAACAGATGGTTTTACACTTTCAAAAGGGATATCTTTGTATTAACTTGAACAAGTGTTTTTTATACAATGAGACAAAACATTCTGGAAAGAGAATGTCGTCGTAAAAAAGATGAAAATTTATACAAAGAAAAGGTAGCTATGTGAAATAATCCCATGGGGTTCCCGTTCTGCTATAGCCTTCATGTCTCTGAATGTATTGTCTGCTGGTCGCTTTTGACGAAGTCGATTGGATTGATTTAGAGCCAATTGAGTTGATTGGTTGCCACTGAAGATTATTTGCCAGATGATTCAACGGGACATAGTCATACACTTTAATCCCTAACTTTTTCCTGGACCGCCCTCTCGGGTTTTCAGTCCACCGGGATACCCTTTTTTGCCCAAGCCACCCTTTCGGGTTTTCGACTTGCCGGGTGTAAAGATTTTTTTATTTTCATCCCTTATTTTTGCCCGAACCCTTTTGGTTCGCCGGGAAGCCCTTATTTTTGCCTAGGCCAGTCAACCTAGCGGGTCTTTGATCATTCATAGTATCTTTTAACTATGTCCATATTTACCGGATGCGGGAGGTCGTCGCCATCCATAGTAGTCAAGATCATTGCTCCACCAGAGAAAATGCTTTTGATTACAAATGGCCCTTCATATGTAGGGGTCCATTTTCCCCTGGGATCACCTTATGGCAAAATGATACGCTTGATTACCATGTCACCGACCCGATATACCTGACGCTTGACCTTTTTATTAAAAGCTTTGATCATGCATTTTTGGTACATCTGACCATGACAGATAGCTGTAAGCCTCTTCTCATCAATCAAGTTTAGTTGGTCAAACCGAGTCTGAATCCAATCTTCTTCATTCAAACCAGCATCCTTCATGATTCTCAAAGAGGGGATCTGAACCTCAATAGGCAAGACAACTTCCATGTCGTATACGAGAGAATAAGGTGTTTCCCCAGTTGATGTGAGAGTTGTGATACGATACCCATGGAGAGCAAACGGAAGCATCTCATGCCAGTCTTTGTATGTGACTGTCATTTTCTGTATGATCTTCTTTATGTTTTTGTTAGCAGCTTCTACAACACCATTCATCTTTGGCTGGTAAGGGGAAGAATTTTGATGCTGAATCTTGAATTGCTCACACAAGGTGGTGATCATAGTATTATTCAGATTTGTACCATTATCAGTGAGGATTCTCTTTGGGATACCATACCGACAGATGAGATTCTGCTTGATGAACCGAGCGACCACATTCTTAGTAACGGAAGCAAAGGAAGTTCCTCAACCCACTTTGTAAAATAGTCGATGGCCACTAAGATAAAGCGGTATCCATTGGAGGTCGTAGGCTTGATCTCCCTAATCAAATCGTTTCCCCACATAGCAAATGGCCAAGGAGCCGTCAAGACATTCAGAGGAACCAGAGGTACATGCACATTGTCGGCGTAGATTTGGCACTTATGGCTAGTCCGAGAGTGTTGGTAGCAAGCTGCCTCCATGGTGGACCAATAATAGCTTGCCCGTAGGATTTTCTTTTCCATTGTATGCCCACTAGAATGAGTACAAAAGTGCCTTCGTGTAGCTCACCCATGATCTTTTCAGCCTCAGCCTTATCTACACACTGAAGCAATACCGAGTCATGACTGCGTTTGTACAGAATGGCATTACTAAGGAAGAACTTAGTTGAGAACCTTCTCAGGAACTTCTTGTCATTCACCGAAGCTCCTTCTGGATATTCCTAAGACTCGAGATACCTTTTGACTTCATGAAACCAAGGCTGGTCCACTACTTCTTCGGTATTAATCTCGTGACAGTAGGCTGGTTCATTTATCTGCTCAATGGTGATCTGGGGAGCTTCGTTATCCCAATCAAGTTTAAGCGTAGGTGACATTGTAGCTAATGCGTCTGCCAGCTGATTTTCTTCTCGCGGGAAGTGTTCGAAGGTAATCTGCTCGAAATGTGGTAGCAATCTCAAAACATGTTCTTTGTAAGGGATAAGGTTTGGATGCTTAGTGTCCCATTCTCCTTTGATCTGACTGATGACCAAAGCTGAATCCCCAAACACAACTAAAGATTTGATTCCCAAGTCTATGGCAGCCTTGAGTCCAAAGATGCATGCTTCATATTCTGCCATGTTGTTCGTACAGTTGAAGCAAAGTCTGGTAGTGAAAGGAGTATGGCATCCTTCCGGAGATATAAGTACAACACTGATATTGTTACCAAGTGCATTAGATGCCCCATTAAAGTACAGGGTCCATCGGGATCCTTGTTCAGGTCCGTCATATGGCCTGAATTCTTCAACATTGTCCAATGTCATGATGTCTTCGTCAGGGAAGTCAAACTTCATGGATTGATAATCTTCTACAGCTTGATGGGCCAGATGATCAGCTAGTACACTGCCCTTTATAGCTTTTTGGGTCGTGTACTGTATGTCATATTCTGTTAGGATCATCTGCCATCTAGCTATCCTCCCAGATAAAGCAGGTTTCTCGAAGATGTACTTTATCGGATCCATTTTAGATATCAGCAAAGTGGTATGAGTCAACATATACTGTCTTAGCCGGCGAGCAGCCCATACCAGAACGCAGCAAGTTTTCTCGAGCAGTGAATATCTGGTTTCACAGTCGGTAAACTTTTTGCCCAGGTAATAAATATCATGCTCTTTTCGGCCAGACTCGTCATGTTGCCCCAATACGCACCCCCTTGAGTTCTCTAAGACGGTCAGATACATGATTAGTGGTCTTCCTTCGACTGGTGGCATCAAGACAGGAGGCTCTAGCAAATACTCCTTGATTTTATCGAAAGCAATCTGACAATCATCATTCCATCTAACTACCTGATCTTTCTTCAACAGCTTGAAGATTGGTTCACAAGTAGATGTTAGGTGAGAAATGAACCTAGCAATGTAGTTCAGGCGTCCCAAGAAACCTCTGACTTCCTTCTCAGTGCGAGGAGCAGGAATTTCTTGTATCGCTTTGACTTTGGCAGGATCAACCTCGATGCCTTTGTTGCTGACAATGAAACCTAAGAGTTTACCGGACCGGACTCCGAATGTGCACTTGTTTGGGTTCAATCTTAGCTTGTACTCCTTCGACCTGACAAACAGTTTTTGCAAGTGATCAAGGTGTTCTTCTTCAGTTTGTGATCGGGCTATCATGTCATCTATGTAGACCTCTATCTCATGATGTATCATATCATGAAACAAAGCTACCATGGCGCGCTGATAGGTTGCCCCGACATTCTTCAGTCTGAATGGCATCACTTTGTAGCAGAACGTACCCCACTGTGTGACAAATGTAGTTTTCTCCATGTCCTCAGGTGCCATTTTGATCTGGTTATAGGCTGAGAATTCGTCCATGAAAGAAAATACTTTGTGCTGGGTTGTATTATCAACCAGGATGTCGATGTGTGGAAGTGGAAAATCATCTTTGGGGCTTGCCCTGTTTAAGTCTCTGTAGTCCACACACATCTGCACTTTACGATCTTTCTTGGGTACAGGGACAACATTGGCCACCCATTGGGGATAAGATGTGACAGCCAAAAATCCAGCATTGAACTATTTCATAACTTCTGTTTTAATCCTTTCAGACATATCGGGTCTCATATGGTGAACTCTTTACTTTACTGGGGACAATCTTCCTTTGTAGGAAGACGATGCACCACAATGTCTGCATCCAGTCCTGGCATGTCTTCGTATGACCAGGCGAAGATCTCAACATAATCGTGCAATAGCTGAATCAGACGTTCCTTGACACTCGGTTCTAGATTGGCACCCACCTTGATTTCCTTTTTATCTTCCTCGGTACCCAAGTTGATTGTATCCAACGGTTCCTCATGAGGCTGAATAGCTCTGCCTTCTTGTTGCAACAATCTAGCCAACTCTCCTGGCACTTCATAATCTTCTTCACCTTCGTCGTCGGCTTGGTAGATCGGATTTTCAAAGTCACAATTGGCCATAGCAGAACTGTTACCCTTGGGATCCTGAGTGGACATAGATCTGCATTTTCAATACGTGAGTGTGTGTAAGAGCACAGCTACCTTTGAAAGAAATAAAATGCAAGAAAGAAAAGACAAAGAAAACAAAATTTGATGTAAAAACGTCCATGATTCATTAATGACATATGAGAATGAAGTGACAACCCTTACAGATGGACCATTGTGCCTCGGGTAAGACACAAGGTTTAGAAAAAAAGTCTGAATTGTTTAAACATTACAAGCCTAAAAATATTAAAAGACAATTACTCTTGAATAAAAGTAATGGGGATGAAATCCTTCGCCTCCCAATTATTAAGCCCCTCGCCGATAGTTGGAAAGATCCATTCATCCATGTCACAGTTGTCATCATTATCTTCTAAGGCGTTGACTCCTTGATTGCTGATACGCAGAGGTGGTCCCCCTGCGCGAGAACGTCGGACAGTCTTCTGAGCCTCTAAAGTGAACCCCAACCCAAATTTGTCGGACTTGTAGGGAATATCCGAAAGTTGGCCCCAGATAGTACATCCTCCCTCTTCAACTACTGCTCGAGCGTCTTTCAAAGAAGCCATCTTTAGCGGAGGTCTGGTAATCTCCGGGACCTTTGGAGTAGACTTGGTTGTTGCGACCGTTGTTGGAACCTCCTCAAAGTTCTGACAGGGAGTCTCTATGAATTCACCATCCATTTCAACATACCTGAAAGAATTCAAATTGCTAACCATGTATTCCTCTTCCCCGTGAACCGTAACAATCTTCCCTCTGATCGAGTATTTTAGCATTTGGTGTAGGGTGGAAGTGACGGCACCAGTACCATGGATCTAGGGTCGACCCAACGGACAAGAGTACGACGGGCGGATGTCTATCACATAGAAAATTGAGTCAAAGGTCTGAGACCCAATTTTTATGGGGATACTAACTTCTCTGTGCACTGTCCTCTTGGAACCATCAAAGGCCCTCACTATGATGTTGCTAGGTTTCAAGATGAGTCCCTCGCAATCCAGCCGATCGAGGAAATTTTTGGGCAAGACATTAAATGATGAACCGGTATCCACCAAAACATGGGCAAGTGTGGTGCCCCTGCATTCAATGGAAATATGCAAGGCATCGTTGTGCTTCCTTCCCTTAGAGGTTAAATCAGCATCGGAAAAGCCCAATCAGTTATCAGCAGTTAGACTGGCCACACAGTCTTCAAATTGGTCGATGGAGGTCTCCTGGGGCACATGAGCGGTCTTAAGAAACTTTACCAAGGCTTTGGCGTGAGTTTCAGAGCACAAAAGTAAGGACAACAATGATATCCTCGAGGGGGTTTGCCCCAATTGTTCTACAATGTTGTAGTCACTTTTTTTTATTATCTTCAAGATTTCTTCTATTTCTTTTCTAAAAGCTTCAAGGATGACTTCAGGACGTTCTCTTGCTTGGGCAGGCTCAACCAAAGCCTCTTTACCCCTAGTATCGGCAGTAGGGACAACAGCGGGAGTATCATTGGCGGTGTCGGTAGGAGTGGCAGTAGTGATGATCACAGGAGTAGCAATAGTCTTTGGAGAAATCTCAGGTGAGAAGACTCTTCCGCTTCTTGTTATTTTGCTGGTTCCAATGATGTTATCGATATCAGGATCAATATCTCTCGCAACTTCATTTGTGACAGCCAACTGATCTTGCTTGACGCCGTAGTAGTAAACGTCAGCCTCATAACTCCAGGGAACAACTTTATTTGAGGAGTATGGTATCGGTCTCGGCATAGAGATGATCAATGGTACAGATCTGGGAGTAGGTGTAATCCTGATGGGTCTTTTGGTGGAGGCCCTGGGAGGATTGTCGAAAATGGTGATTATCAAAACATCTTGATAAGAACTCTTGATAAGGGGTAACTTTTCGAAAAGGATTTCTTTACTAGTCATCAGGCGTTGGATGCCTATCTTTAGTAACAAACAACCGTTCGGCAGAGATTTGCAAAGGTGACAATTTTCATCGCAACCTGGGAATTAGCCGGCTTGCAGTAGATTTTGTTTAATAGTCAACAGAGGAGTAACCAAGTCATTCACGGAGGACACAAAATGATCATCATCAATGGCGTTGATACCTTGGCCATGTCTGGGCATTGGTGCCGTTATTACATTAGGCATTTCTAGGGACTCAAATTCAAGCTCCTTTGCATCAATAAGGTCTTGCACCTTATTCTTTAAGGCCCAACAGTCATCTGTATCGTGCCCTGGGCTTCCAGAATGATAGGCACATTGGGCGTTCGGGTTGTAGCAAGGAGAAGCCGTATTAGGGTTCTTGGGAGCCTCCTTTAAAATTGCCAGATTGGTCCTTAGAAGGTGTGGCAACACTTGAGACATGGTCATGTTAATCCGGGTAAATAGTCTCATGGGCGCTTCTGATTTGCGCTGATAATTTTGTTGCTGATTTGGTGCAGGATTAGAGATCATAACAGCCCCTACTGCCGGACGACAGTCGGTTTTGTTTTGATTCCTATGATCATATGCAGCACTGACCTCCTTCTTCCCAAAAAAAGGTTTCTTTACCAAACTTGAGGATGCATCTCTTTGAATTTTGCCGCTTTTTATATCGACCTCAACCCGCTCACCAGTCATGATTAATTCGGTAAACCCAGATGAAGAACTCCCAATCAGGTGATTGAAAAATGGTCCTGACAAGGTTCCAAGGAACATATCCACTAATTCTCTGTCGGATAGAGGGGGCTGGACTCTTCCTGTGAGATCCCTCCATTTTTGAGCATAGGTTTTGAAACCCTCATCTGTTCCCATAGACATACTCTGTAACTGTGTCCTAGTCGGGGCCAAATCAGCATTGTACTGATATTGTTTGTAGAAAGCGGCAACCAACTCTTCCCAATTACGGACATTGGACCCTTCTAATTGATAGAACCAATCCAACTGAGTCCCCGATAAGCTCTCCTGGAAGAAATGCACCCACAGATTTTTGTCAGCCATGTGGGGCTGAATCTTTCTGACATATGACCTCAGATGTAGTTTTGGGCAAGAGATACCATCATACTTGGAGAAGGTTAGGACCTTGAATTTCTGTGGGATGAAAACCCCTGAGATGAGTCCTAATTCTTCAAAGTCCAAACCGGGCACTCTCTGAATCTCCATGGCGTTCAAATGATCCTCTAGCTGTTTGTATTTATCATCAGCAGGAGGATATTGCTCCTCAAAGTAATCAGGCTCTTCCTCACCTTCGGATGCTGGGTCATCGTTCACTTCCTGGGTCTCAGCCCCTTGGTTATCTCCTTCACCCGATGATGTTGCAAAGTCCAAGGTTCGCCTGGTATGTCCTTTAAACCTTCTTCCCATAATCACAACCCCGGTTGGTTTCTTCGTTTTCTTCTTCTTCTCTTTGGCTAGCAGATTCTTCAACTCCTTTTGCCCTTTTTTCAGAGCCATTAGCATTTGTTGAAACTGGGCATTCTGCACCTGAAGATCTTTCACAGTCTGTTCAACATCCATCTCACTGAAATAAACAGTAGAAGGATAAGACGACCTGTTATGAGAAACCTGTGTGATGTTATGATGAATGAAGATGCGATATGCAAATGATTTCAAGGAAATTTAGAAGATTTAAATTTTTCCAAACCAAAAAGAACACACGTCATATTAAATAAAACCAAGTTTGAATACATCATGCCTCCTTGGGCTTACAAAGAAAGAAACCAAAATACAGCAAAAATTCTCAAGACAAAAAGACCGAACGCATCCTCTTTGGAGCAATGTAGGTATTCAGATTCTTCTCTTCATGAAGCAGTTTGGTGAGCTCCAGAACCTTCTTCTTGCTGGCATAGTACTGGGTTTCAAAGGTGTCTTGCTCTTCCTTCAACTGAATCCAGGCTTTCTGCAGGTCTTCGAGAGAGGTAGGCATGTCAGGATGAAGAACGGTGTATGGGACGTCTCCTTCAATAACAGGCTCAATGATGACAGGAAGGATGGAAGGGTAAGGCATTAAGAGACTCTGGGCATGAGCCCGTACCCACTTAAGGTAAGGCTCGAGAGGGATAGAGTTTTTATGTACCAAAGTCCTACTGTCCACTTTGTTCACCATTCCCCAAGCACGTGTAAACCTCTAGTGGTAACCTTGGTCTTCTTTGTCGTAGTCGAAAACCAGACCTTGGACGAGCATCCCATGAGGGCCGTCTCTTCGGGCATACCCAAATTGCCGAAGAGCTAAACACGGGTTCTAGATGATACCTCCCCTAATACCAAGCAGAGGTACATTAGGGAACTCCCCACAACGGTCAATGATAGAGATATCTTCCAAGGATCTCGAGCACCAACGGATATCAGAGTGAGTGAGAGACATCATCCTTTGAGACCAGGTCAATCTTTGCTCGTTCTTCAGTGTTGACTGAGGTAGGTGTGAAGTGAACCACTTAGCGAGTAGGGGGGATACAACACAAAAGGGTACCTCTTTTCTTCATGGTACGGGTATGAAGGCAATGCAAGATGTCTCCTAGCAAGGTGGGTATAAGATTGCGAGTGAGAAAGACTTTGATGGCATTAACGTCTATGAATTGGTCTGAATTAGGAAACATAACCAAACCATAAATGAGGAGAGCTAGCACGTCTTAGAAAGCTTGGAAATCCATGTCATCCCAGAATGAACGAGCTTTTTCCAATAGAAACTTAGCTAGAAAGCCTTTTAACCCACTTCTTGTCTCCCAATTGGCTATGACGTCGGCCCTCTTCACATGTAAAGCTTCAGCGATAACTTCAGGTTTTGGAATCCCTTCTAGACCGGTGAACGGTATCTGATTAAGCATGGGCACCCCTAAGATTAGAGAGAACTCTTCCAATGTAGGTACCAACTGATAGTCCGGAAAAGCGAAACAATGATGTACGGGATCAAAGAATTGGAATAGTACACACATCATCTCTTCTTGGAAGTTGGATGTAGCCAAACTGAGGAGTCGACCATACTTCTTGGTAAAAGGAGAATCCCCGGGCACTCTTGAGGCTATCTCTTGAAGTTAAGGATGTGCTTTTACAAAGCTGATTCGGATGGTGTTTCTTCGGAGAGAATTCATATCCTACAAAACAGAAACAAAGATAAATTTCTAAATCCTTGAAATGGTTAGTGAGCATGCATATGATGTTGATGATGTTTATGATGTTTATGTACAAGTAAACATATACACACACAACAAACAGATCCCTATGTTTTAGGCTTGCGTGAGTTTGTAGGTAAGTGCCCTCTTGAAGTTTTGGTTGGCTCAACCTGTCCTAGAAATAATGATCGGGTTCTAAAGGATCTCAATATCACCGACCTTTCTCTTAGGCATTGTCTCAGCACAACAATCTTTTCTTGCGGCCGAGATATCCCAAAAGTCTAGCCTCAATGAGTGTAGTATCGAGTGTCAACCAATTTTCAGCTTTACACTGAAACTGGTTACCTCACTACGTCCTAATGGCCAAGTTTGTTCAATTAGGGTTCTAAGGTTAATTAGTGCTTCGCGACACCACTCAGCGGCCCCGTATTCTCCTCGATTCACCACGAGAGATACCGGTACCCACAAATGCGTCACACTAAACATAGCCATTGTTTCAACCATATCGGTCTACGTCGTACAGTCTCCACAATCTATTGTTATTTACCTAAAAAGGTGTCCCAAATTTGGGTGGAGGATCAAAGCAATCCCAATACAAAGAACTAAATATAAAGCACACAAATCAATTAATGAAAGCGAGTAAAGGTGATATATCCCTAAGGTAACCCCACTTTTTATGATTTCCCCAGTAGAGTCGCCAGTTTTGTGATACGGTGGGAGAACTGACTTGATGTTTTTGCGTTTCGATCTCCTTTGTGCGGATAGCAAGAGTCGCCACCTACTTTTCGTTTATCCAAAAGGAAAGGTAAAAAAGCACATGAAAGACCTTTCGAGATTATTTCTCGGGTTCGGGGGGTAGATTATGAAAAGGGAAGGTATTAGCACCATTTTCATCCATGGTTTTCCATGGGCTCTTAGTTACTTGTTTAGATCACTTGCTTTCATTTGACAGTGTGCTTGTGATGTGGGCTTTGAAAGTATTTTGAAAAATATCTTTGTAATGGTTCTCGTCTCTATAAGAACGCGTACAAAGTTTTGTTTCGAAAAGTGGTTCAAAGATATGTTTGTGAATCGTGTTTCGGAAAGTGTTTTGAAAAGATGTTTTGCAATGGTTTTCGTCTCTATAAGAATGTATACAAAACGTTTTATCTTTTTTGAAAATGTTTTGAAATGAAAGTGTAGGTGTGAAAAGTTTTTATCGTGAGCAAGCGAGTAACTAAGAGCGAATCTATTTACTCGAAAGGTCTTAAATTGTTCTTTTCTTCTTCCTTTTAATGGTGTTATCTTACCATTGATTTGGTAAGAAGCCCCACCGTTGGATGTGATGGGACTAGCGCGGGTCAATTTCACAATCGTCGAAAGAAACTTAGGAGATGCTTTAGCAACTTTTGTAAGGGACGAGATCATTTTAATCGAAGGCAACATCGAGGGTCATTGAGGGACTACGATCTTTTTTGTCGAAGGGTCATTGTTAGAGCGTCCCATATTCGACGGACATGATTGTATTTTCGAGGCAACGAGCGAGGTTACCCTAGAGGTGCGCGTGTGAAAAAGTGTGTTGGTTTCAAGTTATTTTTTTCTTTGATTAGGTTATCTAGCGATTGATTTTTGAATCTTGCCATACACGCCTAGTTACTATACAGTATAAGGAAAACAGTAAATTGCGGGAATTGAAATTCTACGCTTTTACAAAATATTCGGGAATGGGGGTACAATTTTTACAAATGGGGATGAATCAAATGTGATAGGAAGGTCCAAATAACAAGCAATACAACCAAATTGAATTTTGTGCGATTTAATTAAAGCTATGATAATCCATGAAAATAAAATCAACAAAATATGAAATGTTAAATGTTTACTTTAAAAGAGAAAAGTAAAACCTATTCTAAAAAAAAAATAATTGATTAAATTATATTAAAATCGTATGCATTATCTTTTTGTGTTTTTTAATTATGTCAATTAAATCTAAAACAAAAATTTATTAAAAAAAAGAAAATGATAAAAATTAAATTACAAAACCTAAATCAAATTAAAATGTATTTTAAGTTATTAGCATTTGCATAATAAAAAAAGAATGTAAAAAGAAAACAAATTAAATTAAAAATACGCAATGGGCTTAAGGTGATTTGAGAATGAGGCCCAAACAAAATGTTGTTCTTGCTATAACAAAACAAGCCAAAAGGGGGGGGGGATGATCAGTAAAACGCAAATGGGCTTTAAGATCCAACAGAAAGAACCAAGCCTAAGGTTCTAAACCCAGCTTAGTTATTGATTAAGGGATCAAAACAAAATTAGGGTTCTTGGCACTCTCCTCACGCGGCGCCGATGTTCATCTCTTCGTTCATCCTTTCTATTTTTTGTTGAAACCTCTGAACAATCTCACTACCATCCCCGTTTCCTTTCGCGAACAGAGTCGCTCTCTCCATTAACATGCTACCTTTATCTCACCGTGATTCGTATCTCTTTGAAACCCTAGTTTCAGATCTAAACCTAAAAGAAACGAAATTGATTCGTCCTTGACCTCCCCCTCACTCTTTGTTGCCGGAACACAACCGTTCTCGCCTCCCTAATCCAGTTCTAACACTTATCTTGAAAAAAAGGTGAGGTTTTGTTCTTTACAAATTTTACAAATTCGTTGATTGATTATCTTATCTTGTCATGTTTTTCGGTTTAATTAAGAAATGACTCTTTTAAATGCAGGAAAATACATGCTTATGGAAGATTTGGGAAAGAGGGGGAAACCATACCTGTTGAAGTTTTACAACCTTCATGTGATTTCCTGTGAAATAGAGAGGGAGAGGCGAGAGCAAGGATGGTGTTCCAAAGGCGGCGAAAGTTGCACGAGGGGAGGATATGAGGATGAAGGAGTGATTTTTTTGGTAACTTTCCTCTATTTTCTTTGAATGATGGTGATGCTGGTTATTGTTTGATAAGGCTTTGTTATTGTGTTTTTGGTTGTTTGAGGCTTACTGATGTTTTCTGTTCTTGATGATGGTTAATGTTTTTTTGTGGGTTTTGTTGGCTCTGTTACAGGTTTAAGGTTTTGGGGGCTTTTGGTACTGTATTTTCTGTTCTTGATGATGGTTAATGGTTTTCTGGTTTTTTGAGGTTTTACAGGTTTGGTTGGCAGTTTGAGTTTCTTCTTGGATATATGTTACTGGTTTGCTGTTTTGGTTTTAGGCCTTTGGAGTTTTGGTTTTGGATTTGTTGATGTTTATCAGGTTTTGAGTTTGTTACAGGTTTGGTTTGATGATGGTTACTAGTTTTTTTTGGTTTTGGTGGCTTACTAGTCTTTTGAGTTTGGTTATGGTGGCTTACTATTTTTTGTGAGTTTGTGAAACTGGGCGCAGGTTTGGAGTTTTGAGGTTTGGTTATGGTGGCTTATTGGTTTGATGGTGGTTATAGGCTTGTTACAAGTTTGGTTTGATGATGGTTTACTGGTGTATCAGTTTGAGACTTTGTGTTTTTTGAGTTTTGAGGTTTGACAGGTTTTTTGTATTTGAGGATGGCTACTGGTTTATCAGTTTGAGACTTGTTTCAAGTTTTTTGAGTTTGATGATGTTTCTCTCTTTTTCGCTTGAGACTCCTGTTTTTTTCTATTTCCTCCCTTCCTGTTATATTGACCCTGCTTCTGTTATCTATATTCAAAATGGTGGGAAACCAACAAATTGAATATTTTAGTATATTGTCCTTATGGATTTTTTGTTGCAGTTTTGTTTTCTAGCAAATTCTATGCAATTTGTGACATGCAGGGCAGCAAGGTTGTGCATTCCAATAACCTAGGTGACTTCTTTCCTCTCTTCTCTCTCAATGACAATAAGAAAGCAAATTGCTCTTTTGCCTTTTTTCCAATTCTGAAAGGTTTGCATGGAAAATGATGGTATATTGCTTCTTGAGCAAGTTTTGCTATTTGACTTAGCTATTTATGTTGCCATACTTCTGCCTCGTTTTTGTTGATGTTGTTTGTTGTTTTGACAAAGCTGTTTGTTTGGTTTTTTGAGGTTGTTGTTTGTGATGTTGTTTGGGCATTCTGTTTGGTTCAGTTTGCGCATTTTGTTTGGACAGTTTGTGCATTTTGTTTGGACAGCTTGTAGCATTTCTTTCTTTCTTTCTTTTTATGAACCAAGAAGGGTAACATTCTTGTGATTTGCAAATAAGAAATAGATTGTGATGAAATAAAATGACATTCTGATTCCATTTTTGCAAACCTTAATGATGAATACCTTTTTGGAAAATTTTGTTCATGCCCAAATAATTTATACTAACCATGTTTCTTATTTCTTTTGTTTTCATGTGAGCATAATTGGATATGACAAATCAAGGAAGGCAAGAAACTCTGTGGCAAGCAAGTAAGTCTTAGAGATAAGCAAAGGAAACTGATACGATTTCAACCTTCAGACAAACTTAGGCATAAATTAATTCTCCTAGGCCAATCAAACATTTGGATTTTCTTTGTAATTTAGATAAAATCATTCTTGTACTATATCCAATAGTTGTACTAATTCACCTTTAAATACAATAAGTTGTAAAGCATAAAGTATTTAAAAGAATAAATTGTTTTGTAACAACGTTTGAAAAATTGGAGAAAATCTTATGAAATATTTTGGTGTCACTTGAATAACTTGAAATCCTTTATCAACAACAAATTGTAATTTCTCTTTGCATCCTAATGGATTTTTGAAATTCCCAATCAGATATTTGAAACAAAATACTCCAGTCTGGTAACTTAAATTCCAAGTAATCCCACTAATTTTGTAACTGCATTCCAAACAAACACGCACTGTATATTCCATTTCCTAACTGGATCCCACAATCATAAGTGTCCTAAATGACAGTCTTAACTTATATCTCTTGTCCCAAACAAATCATGCTCTGAGAACAAACATTATCTTTTCAGTAAACTTGAGGAAGCATGAAAACCTGTGAAAGCCAATTGAATTTTTGAGAACTCATTTTATTTTGAGGATTGCAAGAAAAACCCTAATTACTAGTTTACTACCACAGAAGAGAATCTGTCTGGTCGATTTCTGAACCAACTTGAATATCCGAGAAACCCTAGGGTTATGTCTTCTATGAAAAATGGGAGGGCAAATTTTAGGGTACAACACCAATTCTAACGTAAGGATGCGAATGTGGAATTATCCATAAAAAAACAAAACAAATAGAAACTTTTGAGCCGAACTACGTCGCTCTGATTCCTTAAAAGGGATACATATGCATATGGTCGCGGGGACCAGGCGAGTAAAACTTTGTAAATACTCCTTCTTTTCACCGTGTTTTCTTTTTCATGCATTCCCTCTTTCCATTTTTCTTCCTTAGCTCTTAAGCTTTAGATTAGAACACACCCTTTGATTAGAACAACAAGAGTGAATCACGTGGAGTACCACAGACGTGAGGGGTGCTAATACCTTCCCCTTTCTAAATCGACTCTCTTACCCCTATCTCCCGGTCGCAAGACCTTGATTTCACCCTTCTCAGGTTTAGTCGATATTTACCTTTCCCTTCCTGTGGGATAAAAAATGTTCGATGGTGACTTCTTTGATTTTCTCTCAATGATTTGTTCCACCGGTTGTTTCAACTGGCTACTTCACTAGGGAAAGATTGACCAATTGCTGGTCCATCCCAGAGTCACTCATAGCTTTTGGTTTTTTGCTTTCATTAGGTGTTTATTTTTATGCTTTACAGATTGTTCATTTCTACATGTTTATCTGAGCATATGTATGCATTGCATCTTTATTGCTTTCCATATGATGGTATTGTGTTGGATTCTGTGTTTCCTTGTCAGGTGGGGTGTTACTATTGAGGTAAAAGGCCCAATACCCAGGCCAGAGTTGAAAACTCTTAGGAACACATATGAATAGAGTAGAACATGACGTCTAGGGTATGCATATCTTTCTAGTGCGGTCTTGTCGTCCATGCTCATATGAGGTTTTAATGAGCTACTAGCATTATCACGTAGGTGTACGATGATAGTATTTTTAGAGAAACCCGGGATTCTGAGTTACCATTGACCTTACCTTGACCTAGATTTCACCTGTGAGTGGGACGGGATGAATCTTACAGGTACATCTGGTGACTCTATGGTTCTTATGGTTCTATTCTGGATTTCTGATGGTGACTATTTGTTCTGATGGTGACCATATATTCTGTTGGTGACTTGGGTTTCTTTGGTTTATGTTCTTGACCTTTAATTATGGTATTCTCATCCTATTCAGAAAGAGCACAACAAGTACCCAGTGTTGTGGAAGCCTTGATTCCATTTTATTGCACCTGCATCATAACATTCATAAAAAATGTATTCATGAAAAAAGGTTAATCCACATATTCTCTTCATTCCCAAGGAATTGTGCTTGTAAGTCTTGTGTCGTGCTTTTCCATCTCTTACTTGATCAAAATCAAAATTAAAAGCATGCCGACTCCTTGAAAATGATTGAACATGAAATTTCATCCACTCATACACCTCATGCATCTTCATGCATCCATAACAAGTAATCAGAGTTGGGGAAATTCTCATTCAGACCTGGTATTCTCTTCAGAGTTGCATTCCTGAATCCTCACTGTTACGTGTTCAGAGCCCGGGTTTGGAACAACTGTGTGGGGGATTGACTGAGATGAAAGGACAAAGGGGATTGTTTGTGATAGACACGCAAAGCCGTGGTCCATGGTCAAGTATTTCTGAAAGATGAAAACCATCAGTTGAAGACTCAGTTGAGTTTGGTTATAGAAATTCTAAAAATAATGTTGAGAAAAAATGATAATGTTATACATGTTGTTACAAAAGAAGTTGTCGTTCATCCCCATCTTGTGGGATCTTTTTCAAATCATGAAATACTTTGTGGGTCTCATCAAGAACTTTGTGTTCCTGGATTTTCTCGTCAGCAGCTAGTTCTTGGTCTCCAAGTGAATCCATGGGGAAAAGCTTATCAGTAGAGACAGAATAAGCCTGAGAAGCATGTTGGTACAATCCTAATGCCTTACAAATAGTTGCTTCCTCCTCTGTTGGAAATTCAATTGGTAAAGCTATGTTCTTTAGGCCCTCCTCCTACAAACCTCTCTTCTGATTTCAATGCAAATACTAGATGTGTCTCCCATTCTGGGGCACCTTGTTATGATAATGAAGATTACAAGAGGTTGAAGTATATAGTCCATCACTTGCCTAGTTTCTTTTCCAAAGTCCTGTCCATGTTCGGCAAAATGTTTCAGACTCTTTCTTCTCAACTGAGTGCTTCTTTTGTGTAGTAGAAGATGAGGTGATGCTTCTGTGATGAAGAAGTATAAGATATCTAGTTGTTGGAAATTTGTTGTTGTTTAGAAGAAAAATACCTCAAAGGTCGAATTCTACATTCATAGTTTATTTTCTTCTGTGCAGTAGAAGATCCTTTGGTATGGTTTTTGGATTTTGCTTTTGTGTAGTAGAAGACGACGATTCTTTTGTGAAGTAGGAGATTCCCCAGAATTCAGTTGCTAAAACTTCTCTTTTGTGAAGTAGGAGATGAAGTTTATTTCTTCTATGAAGTAGAAGTCCTTTGTTACAGTTTCTGAATATTGCTTTGTGTGGTAGAAGACGGTTCTTCTTTTGTGTAGTAGGAGATGCCCCAGAATTCAGCTACTAATTTTCTCTTATGTGTAGTAGAAGATGGTTGACATTTCTTCTCTGTAGTAGAAGATACTTTGTGATACAGTTTATGCAAGTTCGCTTAATAAAGCATTCATCACATCTCTTGAGGGAATCCGATGTGATTACCATGCCGGGGCACCTGGCCATTCAATTGAAGGTTATAAACCATTCAAAGATGAAGGGCAAGACTTACTGTACGAAAAGGTCATCAATTTCACACCAGATGTGAAGGGGTGAAAAACACAAGAAGGGGGGGGTTGAATTGTAAAACTGGAAACTTTAATGCAAATGACAAGGTATTTTTATCCTGGTTCGTTTGATCTCAAACTACTCCAGTCCACCCGTTCAAGGTGATTTCGCCTCTCTCCAACGAGGTCTTAATTCACTATATTCAACTGAATACAAATCTGCTTTAGCAACTGCTAAAACCTTCTTGATTCAAACCACAATCCGGTTTGTCAAGGCAACACTTTCTTACAAAGGAATGAACAAGTGTGTATGAATGTTTTCTACAAAAACTATATCACAACTGTGATGTTTACACAAATGAAGCTTAGAATACTAAGATGCTAAACGCTAATAGAGTATCAGAGTTTGGTGGTTTAGCAAAACTTGTAGAGTTAAGATTACTGTTCAGCTTTTTGCGTGTAGAGAGTTTGGAAGCATTAGCCGTGATAATCTTCAAAGCTTGGTTTATATAGCACTTGAGAAGATGAACGTTGAAGCAAATATTCTTGATTCAATGCTATTAACAAGCTTTCCTTTCTGAGCAGATCTTGTCTAGAATGATGCCGTTGGTATTGATTAGCTTTCAATGCACAGTACCGTTGCTTCTTCAATGCACGTTCTGGCTTGGCTCATTCTGATTCTGCTTCGCTGCTGATGAACTAATTTGATTCTGTATCAGAGTATTTCACGCGCAGTTCTGTTCATCAAGCTTCAGCATGTGCAAGCGTTGATCTTCTGATCTTGACGTTCTGATTCAGCAACTTCTGATGCTGGTGTGCAAACTCATATTCTGATGCTGAGAACGTGATCTTGCTTATTTTAATCAGCATATCTGCAAGTCAGAGCATAGTAATTTTAAGTAGCATATAATTCAATCATGAAATATTTAACTACTATATCTTTTCACTTTGTTATCATCAAAACTTAATTATAGGGTACTAGATTCAAACATTGTTCTAACAATCTCCCCCTTTTTGATGATGACAAAAACTAGATATTTTAAATAAAAAATAACGTGAAAAGTTATCAGATCTATGTATCAGAATAAGAAGTACGGAGAAGTCAGAGTTAAGAGATACTCCCCCTGAGTTTGTTACTTCCTTTTGATATGTGTGTTCTTCAGAGTCAGATCTTTTTCTATCTTTGAGCATCAGATTATAAGTCTTTGACTTATCAGAGAGCAGAGCTTCAGAGCTTTTCCTGTCAGAGCTTTGCTTCGGATCAGAGTGTTAGGTCGATCAGATCTTCATATATCAGAACTTCATATTTGATCAGAGCAACATGAGCTTCTACATTTTTGATCAGAGCTTCTAGTCTTCATTGTGCCTGTAGACTTAAAGACAAAACAGAAAAACATTTCAAGTAATAGAGTTAGAATGTTTGAGAATTTCTGTCTAGTTAGCCGTTATTGATTTTAAATATCATTCTTGTTCTCCCCCTTTTTGTCAGCAATCAAAAAGTGCTGGTGATGTGCTAAAATGATTTAGATCAGAAAAACTAATAATATTAAAGATAGTTCAGAATTAGAGCAAAATAGCATTACAAACCATAGTCAAAACATAGTCAAAAGTACATCAGAAAATGAAGAAAATATAGAGAATGTCATGCATGAAAAAAAATTTTAAGGTTGTGGGGGCATGCGTGAGAACAGGCTTTCCAGCATTGCCTGAATCTTTTCAGAAGTTGCATTCTGCTTCTGAACCATGGTGACAACAGTATCAATCTTGCTGTCCTGGACATTCATTCTTGCTTCCATCTTCTGATTATTCTCATCCATCCGCTGCTGTAGACGCAAGTCATTCAGCCTTAATTCTTCCAGAGCCTGCCTGTCCAAGGCAGCTTGAGAATTTTCAGCAGGAGGAAGCTTCTCAGAACTTTCAGCTACATCTTCTGCTGGATTTTCTTCTTGAAGAGTCTTGTCTTCTTCTGCTGGTTCCACCTGTGCAGCTTGTTCTTTCTCAGACCACGATTCAGAGTCCAGAGGGAGCACAACTTCTTGAGGCAGCTGACTCTCAACTTCCTTCAGCAGCTTGCTAAAGTTCTGTTGAGCCTGCTCATAGTTGACGTCCTGCAGCTTGAGTGCTTCAGCACGAACCCATACTCTGAACTGTGACCAGAGCTGATCAGAAGCAGCTGGGTCGATCATCCCCGGACAAACTTGCTTCAGCGAAGTAATCCACTGCAGCATACCTGTTTCAAAGTCCAAAATACCAGAGCCAACATCTAATTGCTTTGGTTTGGGAATGGCCAATTTGTGTCTTAAATCAGCAAGACGTTCAAGACTTGTTAAGTCAATGAATGTTCTGCTGGGGTTTTCAGATGATTGGTTTTCAGAGGTGTGCTGAGGTGCTGTTTGTTTTGGTGGATGGTTATCAGAGTCAGAGGATATGTCTATTGGAGTGGTTGGAGTTTTTGGAGGTGTTGATTCCTCTGATGATGGTAACTGGGGTGTGATAATGGTGGTTCCACATGGAAACTGGATTGCCAGCGGTGAAGGTTGAGGTGAGTGGGGATCAGAATGATGAGGAGATGGGGTTTCATAGCGATGAAACTCTGTTTGAGGTGAGGGAGGATTATTTTCTGGTTGAGGAGGTGGAACTTCTGATTGTTCAGGGATCAGAGGTTCTTCTGTGATAGGTTGTTGTTGTTCTGGTTCTGGTTGTGGTTCTGGTTGAATTTCTGGTTCAGGTTGTGGAGGAGGGATATTTGGTGGTTCAGAGTGAGGTTGAACAGAAGCATGTTCACGCTCAATGTCAGCTAGCACGCTATCAAGTGCTGATGTTGTTGAAACAGTTGGTTGTTGTTTGGTAATTTTGAGAGGAATTTTAATTCTGGTTCTTCTGAGTTGTAAGGCCTCAGAAGGGTCTTCTGGTATGTTTTCATCAATAGTGGGGATTGGAATGGAAATTCTGTGAGAGGTTTGGGGTGGAGCAACAGATGATGGAATAGTAGTTGAAATTGAAATAGGAGCAGCAGATGGATTACCTCGTTTCTTTGGAGTCTGGTGAGATGATCCTTCTGCTTTCCTCTTCTTTGACTTCTTCTGAGTCACTTCAGGTTGAACTTGACTCAGGTCTTTGATCTTCAGCCTAGAACCTGCAACGTCTGCCTTGGGAGAATCTGGATACTTGGCAACCATATCAGGGTGAGATTCCATCTCAGAAAATCTTGGAAAATCACTCAGAGGCACTCTTCTTCTGGAGATGTCAGCAGTTGAAGAAGCTCTGGGTTCCTTCCTGATATTGTCTATCAGCTTCATCTTTTTCAGATTCTTGGCATTCAGCGGTTTTCCAACAGTTGGTTCAAAATTGCCCAGTACTTTAGCTTCGCTCAGATAATCTATCAGCTTATTCTCTGTCAGAATATCTGATATGAGCCTCCCAAAAGGTATCCAGTCTCTTTTCGTCCTTTCTTCTTCTCTAGTCTCTTTCACACTAGTCTTCAGATGATTGAACAGGAAGTGTGCCAAATTGATCTTCACCCTCTGATTAATAAAGTAGATCAGAAATTGTTGATCCACGTTTATATAGTCAGGAGAGCTTGTTGGCTTCCTGTGATTGAAACAACCTAGGACAATCTTGGCCCACACTCTGCAGTGATCCTTCAGATCCTTGATTTTGCTGCTGGGAAAACCAAGAGTGAAGATGCAGTTTGCTACCACACCAATATCAGGGCACCTATCAGCCATGTCCACACAACGGACTCCACCACCACTCTGACCTATTAACCTGGCAATGAGGTCTTCAGAAATTATTATCTTCTTCCCCATGACAGAAGAGATAACTAGATGCTTATCAATCTTGGCATGAATCCAAAATTCTTTGACAAGCTCTGGGAAGGTTGGTCCAACCAATCTATCAAAGTACCTCTCCCACTTCTGAGCTTTGACTTCAGCAGATAGGTCAAATCCATTATCCTTCAAACTTTCGAAATCGATGATTAATTCAGAGAGAACCTCAAGATTCTTAACCGGTGTGAGAAGAGTTCTGGTAGGCGCTTGATATTGCTCAGAGGTTTCTTTCTTCTGATTTCCTGCAGAAATGCTGGAGGATGCCATTGTTCTCACACAAAAAGCTTGAGAGTGATTTGAGAAAAGCTAGGGTTTTGAAGGAGATATGCAGAAAAATTCTTAAGAGATTATGAATAAGCGTAAAGAATAAACATGAAGAGTAATGTGCTTAAATAGGATTTTCAAAAATTATTTTGAAAAATAAAACGTTTTTAAGAGAGAGAAAAAAATAATGATTGCAATTAACAAGCGTGATTACTTTTGCATTTAATGCTTGCTGATTTTGGGGGATTTGAGAAAGATACTTAAAAACGGTTACCAGACATGTGTCTCAATGCACCCAATCAGCGCTTTCCTTTCTCAGAAGCGTGCACGCGTTCTGCTTCAGGGATTTGCTGATGATTGGATGACACTTGTTTGATGTAGTGATCAGCACGTCTGTATTTGAGATTAGACTCTCAGATCTTTAGACTTGCCTCTGATACAATCTGCATGTTCTAACTTTCTGAGACAAAGATTGATCAGAAGTTCACAGTAATATAATTACATTCTGAAAGATAAAAATATGGAATTAAAGCATTTTCATTCTGGGCATACTTTCATGCTGAGATGTTTCAGAATGAAATTAAACCTATCTTCTGAAAGGGGTTTTGTAAAGATATCAGCCCATTGATGGTCTGTATCTATAAATTTCAAGTTTAAAATGCCTTTCTGAATATAGTCCCTAATGAAATGATGTTTTATTTCTATATGCTTAGCTCTAGAATGTAAAATAGGATTCTTACTCAAGCAAATAGCAGAAGTATTATCACAAAGAATAGGAATGTTACTCTCAAAAATCTGGAAGTCTTCAAGCTGACTTTTCATCCAGAGCATCTGTGTGCTACATCCAGCTGCTGCTATGTACTCAGCTTCTGCTGTTGACAGAGCAATAGTTGATTGCCTTTTGCTGGACCACGAGATCAGATTTTCTCCCAGAAACTGGCAGCTTCCAGAAGTACTTTTGCGTTCCACTCTGTCTCCAGCAAAATCAGCGTCGCAGTAGCCTACTAAACTGTAATCACTAGATTTTCTATAAAACAAACCCAGATTAGTAGTACCTTTCAGATACTTGAAAATTCGCTTAACAGCTGTTAAGTGAGATTCTCTAGGATCTGATTGGAATCTAGCACAAATACATACACTGAATAGAATATCAGGTCTTGAAGCAGTCAGATAAAGGAGAGAACCAATCATACCTCTGTAGACCTTCTGTTCTACGCTTTTGCTTACCTCTTCTCTTTCCAGAATGCACGTGGGATGCATTGGAATCTTTGATGGCTTACATTCTGAGAGGTCAAATTTCTTCAGAAGATCTCTGATGTATTTGCTCTGATGAATGTAAGTTCCCTCTGGAGTTTGATTGATCTGAATTCCTAAAAAGAACTTCAGTTCCCCCATGAGGCTCATCTCAAATTCTGCCTGCATACACTTAGCAAATTTTCTTCCAAGAGAAGGATTAGTAGAACCAAAGATTATATCATCAACATAAATTTGACAGACTAAAATGTCACTCTTAACTGTTTTACAGAATAGAGTGGTGTCCACTTTCCCTCTGGTGAACTCATTTTCAAGCAGAAAGTTACTTAGCCTTTCATACCAAGCTCTGGGAGCTTGTTTCAGACCATACAGTGACTTTTTCAGTTTGAAAACATGTTCTGGATGTTTAGTATTTTCAAAACCTGGGGGTTGGTGAACATACACTTCTTCTTCTATATAACCATTTAAGAATGCACTTTTGACATCCATCTGATACAGAGTGATGCCTCTATTAACAGCAAATGAGATTAAGAGTCTGATAGATTCTAACCTGGCGACTGGGGCAAAGGTTTCTGTATAGTCTATCCCCTCTTGCTGACTATAACCTTGTGCAACCAGTCGTGCCTTGTTTCTGACGACTTCACCTTGTTCATTGAGCTTGTTTCTGAACACCCATCTTGTTCCAATGACGTTGAATCCTTTTGGTCTTGGAACGAGATCCCAAACGTCGTTTCTGGTGAATTGATTCAGCTCTTCTTGCATTGCCAGAATCCAGTCATTGTCCAGAAGTGCTTCATCAATAGAAGAAGGTTCAATCAGAGACACAAGTCCCATCAGAGTTTCTTCAGAGTTTCTGAAGCTTGCTCTTGTTCTGATTGGATCTTCCTTTCTTCCTAGGATAGTCTCTTCTGGGTGATCCAAACTGCTTCTGGGTAATCTCTTCTGAGGTTGATCAGCAGCAGTTGTAGGATTTCTAGCATTGCTTCTTTCAGACGTTGAAGGAATGTCTGTGTTGAGAGCTTCTGATGACCTGTCTTCAGAACCTGCAAATTCAATTTCTATACCTGCAAGATTTTCATTCTGCTTTGACTTTTCAGAGTCAAGCTTGTCATCAAAACGAACACTGATTGATTCTTCCACAATCTGTGTTTCTGTATTGTATACTCTGTACCCTCTTGAGCGTTCAGAGTATCCTAACATAATACACTTCTGTGCCTTAGAATCAAACTTGTTCAAATAATTCTTAGTATTTAACATATAGCAAGTACATCCAAATGGATGAAAGTACGAAATGTTGGGCTTTCTGTTCTTCCACAATTCATATGGAGTCTTTTCCAGAATAGGTCTTATTGAGATTCTATTCTGAATGTAGCACGCTGTGTTTATTGCCTCTGCCCAGAAAGTCTTAGCAACGTTTGTCTCGTTGATCATGGTTCTGGCCATTTCTTGCAATGTTCTGTTCTTTCGTTCTACAACTCCATTTTGTTGAGGAGTTCTAGGACAAGAGAAATCATGCAGAATGCCTTTGTCATTGAAGAATGACTCAAAATCTTTATTTTCAAATTCTCCACCATGATCACTTCTGACTTTAACGATTCTAAGATCTTTTTCATTCTGAACTTGGTTACAGAAGGTAACAAACACAGAGTGTGACTCGTCCTTGTGTCTTAAGAACTTTACCCATGTCCATCTGCTATAGTCATCTACGATTACTAACCCATACTTCTTGCCACTGACAGAAGCAGTTTTAACTGGTCCAAATAAGTCAATGTGCAGAAGTTCTAATGGCTTAGAGGTAGAAACAACATTTTTGGATTTAAAAGAGGGTTTTGCAAATTTGCCTTTCTGACATGCTTCACACAGAGCATCTGAATTGAACTTCAAATTTGGAAGTCCTCTGACCAGATTGAGTTTGTTAATCTGAGATATTCTTCTCATACTAACATGTCCCAATCTTCTGTGCCAGATCCATTGCTCGTTGTTAACAGACAGAAGACATTTTACGTTCTGACTCTTAAGTTCAGAAAGTTTGATTTTGTAAATGTTGTTTTTCCTCTTACCATTAAATAGGATAGTCCCATCTTTCTGACTAACAGCTTTACATGATTTTTGATTAAAGATTATATCATAACCGTTATCACTTAATTGACTTATGGATAACAGGTTATGCATCAATCCATCAACAAGCAGAACATTATTAATAGAGGGAAGATTTCCGTTACCTACAGTTCCAGAGCCAATTATCTTTCCCCTCTGATTGCCTCCAAAGCCAACGTGGCCTCCAGGCTTAAGTTCCAGGCTTTGGAACATATGCCTTCTTCCCGTCATGTGACGTGAGCAGCCAGAGTCCAGGTACCATGATTGGTGTTTCTGACTTGCTGCTAAAGATATCTGCAACATGTATTATTTTATCCTTAGGTACCCAGATCTTCTTGGGTCCTGATTTGTTAGTTTTACCAAAACTCTGGTTGAATTTTGGTTTCACAAAGTGATTACTACTAGTATATTTGATGTCATGTGTGTGACCATACACAAAGTGTGAATTTAGAGGAGTGTATTTAATTGTTAAATCCATGACATTTTTGGGTGTAGGAACCTTACCTAGGTATCCTATTCCTTTCCTGCCGTTTCCGCTAACTCCATAGATCATTGAAGCCATTCTGCTTCTATCTATGCTTTTAGCAAGGAACTTCTGGAAACTATGATCATACTCCTTGATGATCTCATCAGCGTTGCTGGGAGTTTCAGAAATTGGTACCTTCTGAGAGTTTTGTAAAGAGTTTTCTAATTTTAAAATTTTATCTCTCAGCTCAGAGTTTTCCAATTTGAGACTCTCAGACTTATTAGAGTCAGATTCAAGAGTCCTTTTCAGGTCTCTGAATTTAGCTCTAATCTGCTGATAACGTTCCAGAATTTCATTTAGGCTTTCAGCAAGTTCAGCCTTTGTAAAATTAACAGCGAAGTTAGGGAATACCTCTTCTGTGTCTGATTCTGAGTCTGAGTCAGAAGCTTCACTGTCATCTGGAATGTTAGCCATAAGCGCTATGTTCGCCCTTTCATCATCTGATTCTGAGTCAGCTTCAGACGAGTCAGAGTCATCCCATGTGGCCATGAGACTTTTCTTCTTCTCTCTTCCAAACTTCCTTTTTGGCTTTTCCCTCTGAAGCTTTGGGCAGTCGCTCTTGTAGTGACCTTGCTCATTGCACTCGTAGCAGATGATGTCTTTTGTATTTGGCTTCTTGCTACCTGAGGAGCCTTCAGATCTTCTGTATCCAGAGGAAGAATCTGTTCTTCTGTATCTGGAGGAAGACTCGTTCTGATCAGATCTTCTGGGATTCCTGAATTTCTTTTGTCTTTGCTTCCACAGTTGATTTACTCTTCTGGAGAGAAGAGAAAGCTCGTCTTCTTCTGATGAGGATCCATCAGATGTTTCTTCAACTGCCTGCAAAACTTTAGATTCAGATTTTCTGTTAGATTTTAAAGCTATAGGCTTACCTTGCTTCTGAGGCTCGTCAGCTTCCAGCTCTATCTCATGACTTCTGAGGGAGCTTATAAGTTCCTCCAGAGTGATTTTGTTGAGATCTTTCGCCAGCTTCAGAGCAGTAACCATAGGCCTCCACTGCTTGGGTAAACTTCTGATTATCTTCTTGACATGGTCAGCAGTAGAGTACCCCTTGTCCAGAACTTTGAGACCAGCTACCAGAATCTGGAATCTGGAGAACATAGTTTCAATGGATTCAGATTCTTCCATTTTAAACGCCTCATACTTCTGAATGAGCGCCAGAGCCTTTGTTTCCTTGACTTGGACGTTGCCCTCATGCGTCATTCTGAGAGAATCAAAGATGTTCTTAGCTGTGTCTCTGTTGGAGATCTTCTCATACTCAGTATAGGAGATAGCACTGAGGAGGATGGTTCTGGCCTTATGGTGATTCTTGAAATCACGCTTTTGTTGATCAGTCATTGATTTTCTATCAATCTTCTGACCAGTTGCATTAACAGGGTGCGTGTATCCATCTGTCACCATATCCCACAGATCAGCATCATGTGCTAGAAAGAAGCTTTCAATTCTGTCTTTCCAGTAGTCAAAGTTTTCTCCATCAAAGACTGGAGGTTTGCCGCTGAATCTGTCTCTATCCTCATTGTTGTCATTGCTGAAATGAGAGTTGTTTCCTGCCATAGTGTTTTTCTGACGCTGGATCTTTTACTGACACGGTTAAGTGTTTTAGCTCAGAACCAGGCGCTCTGATGCCAATTGAAGGGGTGAAAAACACAAGAAGGGGGGGGTTGAATTGTAAAACTGGAAACTTTAATGCAAATGACAAGGTATTTTTATCCTGGTTCGTTTGATCTCAAACTACTCCAGTCCACCCGTTCAAGGTGATTTCGCCTCTCTCCAACGAGGTCTTAATTCACTATATTCAACTGAATACAAATCTGCTTTAGCAACTGCTAAAACCTTCTTGATTCAAACCACAATCCGGTTTGTCAAGGCAACACTTTCTTACAAAGGAATGAACAAGTGTGTATGAATGTTTTCTACAAAAACTATATCACAACTGTGATGTTTACACAAATGAAGCTTAGAATACTAAGATGCTAAACGCTAATAGAGTATCAGAGTTTGGTGGTTTAGCAAAACTTGTAGAGTTAAGATTACTGTTCAGCTTTTTGCGTGTAGAGAGTTTGGAAGCATTAGCCGTGATAATCTTCAAAGCTTGGTTTATATAGCACTTGAGAAGATGAACGTTGAAGCAAATATTCTTGATTCAATGCTATTAACAAGCTTTCCTTTCTGAGCAGATCTTGTCTAGAATGATGCCGTTGGTATTGATTAGCTTTCAATGCACAGTACCGTTGCTTCTTCAATGCACGTTCTGGCTTGGCTCATTCTGATTCTGCTTCGCTGCTGATGAACTAATTTGATTCTGTATCAGAGTATTTCACGCGCAGTTCTGTTCATCAAGCTTCAGCATGTGCAAGCGTTGATCTTCTGATCTTGACGTTCTGATTCAGCAACTTCTGATGCTGGTGTGCAAACTCATATTCTGATGCTGAGAACGTGATCTTGCTTATTTTAATCAGCATATCTGCAAGTCAGAGCATAGTAATTTTAAGTAGCATATAATTCAATCATGAAATATTTAACTACTATATCTTTTCACTTTGTTATCATCAAAACTTAATTATAGGGTACTAGATTCAAACATTGTTCTAACAAGATGGTCGAATTTGGGTTCTCCTTTGACTCACCGGTGTCAAGACTACAAAGCACATCTTTTGAAGCAATAATTCCATATGAAGTCTAGTCTTCTCAATATGACAATTTTCTAGTTTCATTTGCATTCTCATTTGTAATCTTTCTTGTTTCGTTCAGTACTTTCTTATATGTAATACTTGCTTATTCTTTTGAATAATTATCATAATGTATTGAATATGTTTGTCTTAAATTAATTCATTCGTATTCACTCTTAAATGTTTTTATTTGGTTTTGATACTCAACTCTTGTGAATAAAGCAAATACATTTGGGGGGAGAATGATGAATAATATACCAAGAATCTCAAACGATATGCTTTTGAGTAAAACCCTGCTGACGATGTACATGTATTATTTCAAATCCCCAAACACCGGAGATATAAGGGAGTGAAGCCCTCATCAAGCCCTTTGAGGCTTGAAGTATAAGATTTTTTTCTGATAAAAAAACCCTCATTTTTAACCTGGGGAAGGGTAGTGTTCAGTTAATTTGATCGCGTATTAAAACCTAATCAGGAGTGCACATATAAGGATCAACTACAATGGTTATCCTTCACCCGTCGAGAGGATAAAATATGACGATAACACAGTGGTTATCCCTCATCAATCAAACAAAAAGGTAGTCACCACTTTTCGGCAAGTCAAATGACTTTGGGTCATATGACTGGTTCAAAAAGAAAAAGTGAATGAAAAAGAAAAATAAAGAAAGCCCACTAAGTCGAAAACTTGAAAAACAAGTGACTTAGGCAAAAGTTAGGATATCGCGCTGGACCTCAAAATCAAAATTCAAAAAGAATATGTCCAGGAAAAAGTTTGAAAAATGAAAAAAAAATGAAAAGCCTAAAAGACATAAAAGGATTACAAGAGAAAATCCTCTAAGGAACAAAGTCGTATGATCATACACCAAAACAAAGAGGGTAAAGTGACTGCCATGTCCAAGAAACCTCAGTGATTCCTCAACCATCATGAACTCTTGGTGAGAGATGAGTGCTCGTATCGAGTTAACTGGATGTAGGACTAGAGAACATCATAGAGAATGGGTGGATACCAAATAATTTTGAGCCTTAAATATTTTTTCTAAAACTGTGAACCAGGTCATGTTACAACCCTTGATATTCCTAACTGAAGTATGGGTTAATTCGAAGCAATACTATAACGAGAGTACGATAATCTGACTCCTCGGAGGCTTGCTAAAAGTTTTGAGTTGGTATCATTCCATCTTTTACTTTATTTTGTACATAAAAATTCAATGTTTCAACATCTTTTCAATAGAAGTTTTTAACTTCAAGTGAGCTTGCATAATGAGCATTAGATGAAAAGTTTGATTATCTCGAGGGACATATTGCTTTAGGATACCGTTGTGGGGTAAATCATTTTTGAGAATGATCTTAATCTGAGGAAGATCTTCTATTTGAGAAATACCAGTTTGAGAAATGATCTGAAGCAGATTGTGTGGAAGTTTTCATTACCCAGAAGTCTCCATTGAGCAATGGTTTATCACTTTCAGTTTGGTTATAAGGGACAGAGAGCTTCAAGTATCTGCTTGAACATGATGCAATTCAAGTTGAGAAGTACGATTGTGTAATAGCCTACTTTCAAGACGTAAGTCAGTTACCCTAAAAGGGAAAAGTTTGAGACTCAGGTGGGTATGAGCGAGTTTGTTTTCCTAGTATTATTCATTGTCAAATGCAGCGAGCCGTAGG
This sequence comes from Vicia faba, assembly GCA_948472305.1. Lineage (NCBI taxonomy): Eukaryota > Viridiplantae > Streptophyta > Magnoliopsida > Fabales > Fabaceae > Vicia > Vicia faba. Next base: position 777,508,665 of record OX451736.1, on the reverse strand, counting down.
CAATCAAAGTTGAGAGGAGATATATCAAAATTATCCAAGTTGGGGCATTCAAGTCAGGATTCGATCCCTCTAGTGCAGTCAAACTGGGCCAGTTATGTTGAGATTTGACAAATCTCTGAGAATCCTTTAATGAGAGGAGTATCATTTCAGAATTTGAAGATGCAAGGGAATTCACTTAAGCATGTTTGAAAATGCTTCCAACTCTGATCAGTCATGGGAAGTGTTTTGAAGTTTATAATACTGGGGAAAGTTATCTTGATGGTACATATCTCAGAAATTCCTCTCGAGGCAAATTTCTTCAAAGGCCCTACAGATCGGGGCAAGAAATTATGCGGGGGAATTTCTCCACTTCAGAGTTTGAGAAAGTTAAGCCTAGGTGCATACTAAATAACTTATGAATGTTGGTAAGTAAGTATTGATTAGCCTTATCTCATTAGGGATTTAATTCCAGGTTATTGATGCTCCTCCATCAGAATTCAGGATCATTTATCTCCAACTGAAAGTTGGACGTTATACTCAGCAGGGTACGAGAGAGAAAATAGAGAGCATTTGAGATTTCTACTCTTACAAGTTTCATGATGGAAGCATTGTTTCCTAGAAGGACTCCTTTCCCCAATAAGGGTTTTATCTTCAGGGATCTTTTCCCCATAAGAGTACATCTTATTGGGTTTAGTACAACTGTTTATCTCCCCAGTATAGCTAGCGTTTATGAGAGTTCTTTTAAGAATTCTCCATTCCCCCAATGATAAAAGGTGTAGTATCATCCTCAATGGAAGGCAAGATTTAAGGAGTCCTTGATCAAAAGTTCTTGCTTCCTCAAGTGAAGTTTTCCTTTCTTTCAATGGAGCGTTTATTCCCCAGGAATTTAGGAGCTGTTTGAAGTCAAGATGATTTCTTTCCAGTGAGCTACAATTTATTTTTTGCAGTATCCTATCCAAAGTCCACTTTTTAGTGGTCTTTTCCCTTGAAGTTGACATGTTGGAGTTGCAATCTTGCATCACATCATAGTTTTTACCTAGTGGTTGTTAGTTTAGATTGTTTATTCCTCGAGGAAGTTCAGGTTCCCGAGAATCTTCCAAGATGTTCCCGGTTCCCTTAGCGGATCATTTTTGATAAACTAAACATTAAAGATTTACAGCACATGATATAAATATATGAAATTGCTTGAAATTTTTGATGACTGGGGTGATGCATAAGGAGGCCATTTCATACCTAGGGCATGTCGTTGTAGTTTCCCCTTTTGTAGGTATTGTTCGTCTTTTATGACAAGAAGCGTGCCAGTAAAGGAACAAATAGAGGTCTGTTTGTGACCAACATGAGATTCTCAATGGACTGGATGCTTTCTCTAAACAGAATCCAATATCCCCAATGAAGGTGTGTTCTCACTTGAGAAGAAACCAATATCTCTAGTACAGGTTTCACTCTCGCTAAGAGTTTGATTAAGAGTATGTCCTTGTCCGAGGACTTATCTCATGAGAAGTGTATTTTAGCAGGATTCTTGACATATCCCCTTTAAGTCATCAGTGATCCCCAATGAGATTGGCACACATCTTCCTCATGAAGTGTGGATTTCCTTCCCCAACGAAGGTTTCACCTTTCTTCCCAGTGTGTTATGCTACTGTCAGATTTCATGAAAATATTTATGTTTACTTACGGGAGATTCTGGTTTGTATCACCATGAAAGCAACTGTTCTCCTCAGTGTAGCAAGTTTTCTTCTCCCCTGTACAAGTCCTGTGTTGGCACGAATCCTGCAAAGATAGCTCCCAAGTATAGCTTGTATCGGTGAGATTGCTATTAAGAGCTTTTCAGTTCCCCAGCGGGAGGTGTGGTATTCTCCCCATTGGAGCCAACAAGGATTATCTTGATCAACGTTCCTCTTCTCCCCAGTGGAGCAAGTTTTCTTCTCCCCAGTAAAGCCTGGTGGCGATGAAGTTAGTATACAATCTTGTTCCCCAGTGTGATGTACATATGGGAGTGCTGGTATGAACCTTTCTTATCCCAAGTGATATAAGATTGTTGAGATACTCCCCAGTGGAGTTTTGGAACCTCGAGTTTATGGTTAGAAGAATCTCTCCTCTTCCCCAAGTGAAGATTTTTATTCCAATGGTGATATCCCTAGTGTGGTCTGATGGTAGATTCTTTTTATTCAAGAATATGATCCCCAGTTGAAGTTATCTTTATCAAGAACTTTACCCAAAAGGATCTCTGAAATTCTGGCTGCAGATACTCAATGTCACGTTCAATGTTATGACACCGTATCTGACTTACTATATGACAGTAAATACAAAAGCAATAAAGAACACAGTCAATTGTTTACCCAGTTCAGTGTGCAACAACACCTACTCTGGGGGCTACCAAGCCAGGGAGGAAATCCACTATAAGAGATGTTAATTCAGGAATAAACCAACCAGTTTATCTCCTTCACTTAAGACCTACCCAATGCAATTCCAATCTAAGTACAACTTAAACCTGAGTTCCTACTCACTCCCCCTCAATCACAGCAGTGATACATAAACCAATTTGACTTAAGAATTGATGAAGACACTCTTCAAAAACAAACACTTGATTAAGCTTCACAGCTTTTTAATCAAGCAACACAATCACTCGTGCTTCACAGCTTTGAGTGATGCACACAGCTAACTTGACTCTGCTTCACAGCTTTAGTCAAGGAACATTCAAACACTCTTGCTTCAAAGCTTTGAGTGCTACACAACCCTTACAATTAGAAACCTATTCCAAGTCACTTATCACAATGATAATTGCTTGGAGTACAATAATCAAATCTATACAGATTACAAATGATCTACTGATCAATAAAGAGGGATGCCTTGAAAAACAGAAGCTCTGTTGAATATATAGCAGCTACAACTTCAGTTAGGGTTTCCACAAAAACCTAGGGTTAATTCCGTTTGACCTAAAGACCAGGTCACAGGACTTTTTTAACCAGGTTAGGGTTGAGCTAGGTTACCCCTCAGAAAACGCAGGATTCTGTTCAGGAAAGACTGAGTTATTTCCTGAAAAAACTCAGACTTATCCAACCTGCAAACCTGTTAGTTCAGAACAGGATGTCATAACATCTGTTATGACATCTGAGAAAACCTGTCTACTGATTTAGCAAAATGTGATCATTTTGCAAAATGCTCAGATACACACTTATAAACATCAGTACTTGAATTACAATATTTTTCTGCAAAGGTACCTAATGAGTCAGTACAAACTAGACTAGAATGTTATGACATCAGTCATGACATTCACACATACACTTGGGATTTACCAAAAATGCAAGCCAATACCTAAACACCTACAAACTCCCCCTTTGGCAGATTTTTGGCTAAAGACCCTAAGCAATCAGAGATAGATAGCAGCAGAAATAAGTGACAGCAGAAAAATAGAATGTCAAGTACTAATTAAGTAAGTACCAAAATATTCTCCCCCTCTTTAGCCACAAATGGGCCAAAGATACATGTTCATAAAATTATACAGTTATCCAAAACAAAATAATAAGAGCAGCAGCAGAAAACAACTGAATACACTTCCAAACTCCACCAGATATCAGCACCAACCAGCAACACCACCAAACAGCAACCAACCTTCAAGCACTGTCATCAGACTCAGAGGAGCTAGTTTCTTCAATGTTGAGATGACCTTCAACTTCTACACCTTCTTCCCTTCTGTTTTCTTCAGCTTCCTCCTTTTCTAGCCTGGCAATTAGAATTTCTAGGGTCCTTTTTCTAGCATCCAGCTCTTTGCAAGTTTCTTTTAAAACAGCTATGACATCTGATGTCTTGGATTGGGTCTTCACAGACGATGTCTCAGCTGATGTTATGACAATGTCTGGAGCATGAGATCCCTGAAACAGTTTGTAGTGCAAGCCAAGGGCAGGAGCTCTTTTGCAGACTGTATCTCTTGCCACAAGGATATCAGGGTATTGTGCAAGGATGATTCCACAAAGGAGGGAGGGAAAGGCAATTGGTCCTTTGACAGCATAACTGCCAGCATGCTTTAAAGTTTGTTCAAAGATGTACCTGCCATAGTCAAAAGCAGTCTTGGTTCCCACAGCATAAATAAATCTCCCCAATCCTGTGGAGATAGTTGATTTATGATTTGTAGGCACCCAGTTGGCTGCACCTATTTTATGCAAGATGACAAATTTCATGCTGAGTTTACTAGCATTCAGCTTGCCTTTCAAGGGCCAGCACTTTACTTGCCTGGCTGTGATGGTTTGACAAACTTCATTGTCAGTTGCCTCCAGATCAGGACAGTCCTCATTTGTTCTTCCAAGAAACTTGTTGATTTCTGATGGAGAGAACTTGACCCTTCTTCCTCTAACAAACACACTTTCAAAGTCAGCTGACCTTCCATCAGCACAATCATTAGACAAGTTCACTACAAACTCCTTGACCAGATTTTCATAACATTTGTTAAACTTTATCACTGTCTTCATTAGTCCAGCATTCTTGATCAGGTCCATGATGTCTTTGCACTCCAAGGCATCATTGTTGAGTTCTCTCTTTAAGGCTATTCTCTTTAAGCAAACATACTTCCATCTGTTTGCATTGTCAGGATGATGAAAAGAGATGTTGTCTGTTGGCACTTCAGGAACTCTAGCAATTTTGCTGGAGGGGAGCTTCCTTCTGATAGGAGTTTCTTCAATATCAATCTCAAATTCTGATTCCTCATCAGAATCAGAAGATTCAGGTTCTTTTCTCTTCTTAGAGATTGGTTGTCTAGCAGTATGCACCTGGGCCTTCTTCCCTTTTGTCTGAATACTTTTCTCAGCCATGCCTTCAGCCTTGGATTTCTCAGCATTAGGTTTATCATTCTGACTACTCTTTCTTTTCATCAATCTCCTAGCTATGCTAGGGTTCACATTAGCAATCAGATCATTATCTGAGTAATCCTCATCCACATCAATGATAGGTGGATCAACAGTCTTTTCTGAAGGGTTCTGAATGTTGTCTTTTTGTGTCACAACATTCTCAGTGACATCTACATTTTCAGAAACTTCCACATTTGGACTTTCTGATTGATTTAAAGGGACAGAAATCCCCGGTACAGATTGGTTGCCACTCAGTATACTAGTAACCAGCCTAGCAATAGCTTGGTGAACTTGAACTGATCCTTCTCTATTAGGTACAGAAGACGAAGGATGAGAAGAATTACCAGAGGCTGTAGCTTGAGCTCTTCCTGCATGTCTGGTTCTGAGCTTTTTGACTTTGGCTGGGTCAGTTGCCATCTCTCTGAGAGGAGTGACCTCAAGAACTTCAAATTCTATGCATGTGGTGATTGCCCTAGAATCTTGGTCAGATGATGATGATGATGAGGATGACGAAGTCGCCATGGTTGAAGACGATGTCTGAGACATTTTGATTGACTTTGAGTAATGGTAGCAGTTTGAGAAAAATCTTTGATTGAGAGGAGGAAACAGGTTGCAAGGACGAGAGAGGTAGGGGGTAAAAGGGAGTCTCTTCAACTTCTTAAAGATTTTGAAGGAATTGTGAAAGTATATGATTAACCCACTAAAGATAGACTTAATAAAATTAATTCCTTCAACCTTTGTTTTAAGCAAAATTAATTGCTATAATTTCTTATGTTGGTGAATACCCAACCTGCCCCTCAAATTTTCAAGTTTATTTCCAACAAGAGCCTTGGTAGAAGAATCAGTCAGCTGAAGCTTAGAGAAACTATGTTCCAGTTTAAATGACTTCTTCTCTTCAAAGTCAATAGGGTTCAAGGAAATGTTGATTGTTTTCATATTGTCACAACACAATGTCACAACATCTTGTGTAACATTGTACTCAGGGAGCATCTGTTTTGACCAGATGTTTTGAGAACATAATTTATTAGACATGTTGTTTCCAACATCCTTGTCAAGATGACTTAAGGTTCTGACAACACATCCTTCTTCAAGTTTATTTGCCACATCATAGATATTATCAACCTGTAGTTTTGGAGTTCTTCTGACAGCTTCCATAGAAACAGCTCTTTTCATTCTTCTTAGATGAAGGGGACCAAGCTTATGCTGCCACAGTTTCATCTCTTTTTCTTCTTTGATGATTGGACACATAGTGGAGATATCAGTGTTCTCAGGCTGCCATAAGTAGCAGTTATCTTTGGATCTGATTCCTCTCATTACAACTTCTAGTTTTTCATTAATTACTAGACATTCAGATCTTGAGAAGTTGACCTTGAATCCTAGATCACATAATTGACTGATGCTAATGAGATTAGCAGTCAACCCTTTTACCAGCAGTACTTTATTCAGACTTGGAACTCCAGGACAGTCCAAATTACCAACTCCTTTGACTTCACCTTTAGCACCATCTCCAAAGGTCACAAAACTGGTGGTGTGAGGCATAACATTATTGAGGAGATTTTTGAATCCAGTCATGTGTCTGGAACATCCACTGTCAAAGTACCAGCCTTCCTTTGCAGACACTCTCAGGGAAGTATGGGCTATCAGGGCAGTAGCCTTTTTCTTCCAATGAGGAGTATGTGGTACCCTTTTTGGCTTAGGTTTAGCACCAGAGTTTTGATTAGGTTATCCATGCAATTTGAAGCAGAAGGGCTTTATGTGTCCATACCTCCCACAATGATGACATCTCCATCTTTGGTATTTTTTCTTCATGTATTTCTGATGTTGAGAGTTGTGTTGAGACATCTGCTTTGACAATTGTTTAACATGCCTGATCTTCTTGTCTGCACCAGGTTTCTTAGCTTCCACAAATCCTAGACCAGATTTGTTTCCCACATTTTGTCCCACTTGTAGGATCTCTTCCAATTTATCTGATCCATTGGTCAACATCTTGACAGATTTTGTCATTTGGTTCAGTTGTGAATTCAGTAATTGAACTTCCCCTTCTAGGTGACTTATAGTTTCAAGATCTGCCCTTTTTTCCGCCTCCAGCTTTATAATGAGTTTTGATTGTTTCTCATTCTGCACACAGACTTCAGCACTTCTGATACACAATTTCTTGTAGGTATCAGCCAGTTCTTCAAATGTCACTTCTTCATCACTAGTGTCACTTTCAGAAGTACAAACACTAGTTAGAGCAGTAACTAGTTTGGCAGATTCTTCTTCAGAATTACTTTCTGAATCATAGTCAGACCAAGTAACAGTCATTCCTTTCTTTTGTTTCTTAAGAAAGGTAGGACATTCAGCTCGAATATGTCCATATCCTTCACATCCATGGCATTGAATACCTCTGCCTTGGTTTCCCTTATCTTCTGACCTTGGTCTTCTGCTGGAACTGTCAATGTCAGAGGGAATGTTATGAACATTAGACCTTGACTTTGGATCCATTCTTTTGATGAGCTTGTTGAACTGTCTTCCAAGCATGGCAATAGCTTCTGATATATTTTCTTCTTCATCCTCCTTGTTTTCAACATCAGTGTTAGATACAAGTGCTATGCTTTTGTTCTTCTTGTCACCATTATCAGTGATCCCCATCTCAAAAGTCTGAAGAGACCCAATAAGTTCATCCACTTTCAACTTGCTGATGTCCTGGGCTTCCTCTATGGCAGTTACCTTCATTGCAAATCTTTTAGGCAAGGATCTGAGAATCTTCCTTACCAGTTTTTCTTCTGACATATTTTCTCCCAGTGCTCCTGAGGTGTTGGCAATCTCCAAGATGTTCATGTGAAACTCATGAATGGTTTCATCTTCCATCATTTTTAGATTCTCAAACTTGGTGGTCAACATCTGAAGCCTTGACATTTTTACTTTGGAAGTGCCCTCATGAGTAGTTTTGAGAGTGTCCCAAACTTCCTTGGCCAGTTCATATTGATGTACTAGTCTGAAAATGTTTCTATCAATTCCATTGAACAAGGCATTTAAAGCTTTTGAATTTCCCAGAGCTAACTCATCTTCTTCTTTACTCCAATCTTCCTCAGGCTTCAGACTGATTGTCCCATCTTTCTCAGTTATGGTGGGATGAATCCATCCTTTGTCAGCAGCTCTCCAAGCCTTTTTGTCCAGAGATTTTAGGAAGGCAATCATACGAGGTTTCCAGTAGTCATAATTAGTTCCATCCAGAATGGGTGGTCTATTTCCAAAAACTCCTTCTTTGTCCATAGTGCCAGAAAGTGATATCCCTAGATCTCACCCAGTAATACAGGCAGGGTGCCTGCTCTGATGCCAATTGAAATTCTGGCTGCAGATACTCAATGTCACGTTCAATGTTATGACACCGTATCTGACTTACTATATGACAGTAAATACAAAAGCAATAAAGAACACAGTCAATTGTTTACCCAGTTCAGTGTGCAACAACACCTACTCTGGGGGCTACCAAGCCAGGGAGGAAATCCACTATAAGAGATGTTAATTCAGGAATAAACCAACCAGTTTATCTCCTTCACTTAAGACCTACCCAATGCAATTCCAATCTAAGTACAACTTAAACCTGAGTTCCTACTCACTCCCCCTCAATCACAGCAGTGATACATAAACCAATTTGACTTAAGAATTGATGAAGACACTCTTCAAAAACAAACACTTGATTAAGCTTCACAGCTTTTTAATCAAGCAACACAACCACTCGTGCTTCACAGCTTTGAGTGATGCACACAGCTAACTTGACTCTGCTTCACAGCTTTAGTCAAGGAACATTCAAACACTCTTGCTTCAAAGCTTTGAGTGCTACACAACCCTTACAATTAGAAACCTATTCCAAGTCACTTATCACAATGATAATTGCTTGGAGTACAATAATCAAATCTATACAGATTACAAATGATCTACTGATCAATAAAGAGGGATGCCTTGAAAAACAGCAGCTCTGTTGAATATATAGCAGCTGCAACTTCAGTTAGGGTTTCCACAAAAGCCTAGGGTTAATTTCGTTTGACCTAAAGACCAGGTCACAGGACTTTTTTAACCAGGTTAGGGTTGAGCTAGGTTACCCCTCAGAAAACGCAGGATTCTGTTCAGGAAAGACTGAGTTATTTCCTGAAAAAACTCAGACTTATCCAACCTGCAAACCTGTTAGTTCAGAACAGGATGTCATAACATCTGTTATGACATCTGAGAAAACCTGTCTACTGATTTAGCAAAATGTGATCATTTTGCAAAATGCTCAGATACACACTTATAAACATCAGTACTTGAATTACAATATTTTTCTGCAAAGGTACCTAATGAGTCAGTACAAACTAAACTAGAATGTTATGACATCAGTCATGACATTCACACATACACTTGGGATTTACCAAAAATGCAAGCCAATACCTAAACACCTACAATCTCAATTCCAAGAAAAGTTCTCCTCGTCCTCGATAGGAGATAATGGATCTCTTCCCCGGGAAGTCAAGAGTTTGTCCAAAATCAAAAGTAATGCTCTTATGAACTGCAATTTATTTTTGTAGCTTTATTCTCAAAAACTCACTTCCTCAGTGATATCTTTCTTCAGAAGCTGATGATTCAGAATTCCAGTTCTCAACTGAAGTTCAGTTTGTTATACAAAGGATTAGATGTGCAAGGATGGTTGTTCGGACATTACTTCTCTCTCTGGGAGTTTTTATTGCCATGCTTTTTCCGAGTGAAGCGATTAAATATGGATCATTAAACATTCATCATTACATTGCATCCTCAAAACGCATAACATTTCCATCGTATGGAGCATTACACTATTAAAAAATTTAAAACGTGCAATAAGGTATAAGCCTGTTAAGCTAAGTGCCCGAAAAACCAGAGTTATTATGTGATCATGTTTGAATTACCTCTGCAGTTTGTCCCTAGGGTGAATTTATTTTGTTTCCCTCAACAGAGTCTGTTGTGGTGGTCATCACCAGTCGGGTCTGTAGTATTCCCCTTTTCCCTGGTAATATTCCGGCATTCATTGGTTGGGCAAGTGCGTCCTTCCTTGTTAAAGGCTGTTTCAGTTAGTCTCTTCCTTGATACATGTTCAATAATCTTACCGGACTTGTATATTCGAGTTCGCCTTCGATTGACGTTCTTTGGTTGAAATCGTTGTGTTAGATTTCTTCCTCCCTCAATATCTCTGGTCGATATCTCTTTGTTAGATCTCTTCCATCTTTGATATCTTCGGTTGACTCTACTTTGTTAGGTGTCTTCCATCTTTGATATATTTGGTTGAAATTGTTGTGTTAGATTTCCTCCTTTCTTGATATCTCTGGCCGAGATCTCTTTTTTAGGTCTCTTCCATCTTTGATATCCTTGGTTAAAATCGTTGTGTAAGATTTCTTTCTTTCTTGATATTACTGGTTGAGATCGCTTTGTTAGATCTTTTCTATCTTCGATATCTTTGGTTGAGTCCGCTTTGTTAGGTATCTTCCATCTTTGATATCTTTGGTTAAAATTGTTGTGTTAGATTTCTTCCTTCCTTGATATCTCTAGTCGAGATCGGTTTGTTAGATCTCTTCCATCTTCGATATCTTTGGTTGAGTCTGCTTTGTTAGGTCTATTCCATCTTTAATATCTTTGGTTGAAATCACTGTGTTAGATTTCTTCCTTCCTCGATATCTCTGGTCGAGATTGATTTGTTAGATCTCTTCCATCTGCGATATCTTCAGTTGAGTCCACTTTGTTAGGTCTCTTCCATCTTTGATATCTTTGGTTAAATTGTTGTGTTAGATTTCTTCCTCCCTCGATATCTATGGTCGAGATTTCCTTGTTAGATCTCTTCCATCTACAATATTTTTGGTTGAGACCGCTTTGTTAGATCTCTTCCATCTTTGATATCTTTGGTTAAAATTGTTGTGTTAGATTTCTTCTTTCATCGATATCTCTGGTCGAGATCGCTTTGTTAGGTCTCTTCCATCTTCGATATCTTCGGTTGAGTCCACTTTGTTAGGTCTCTTCCATCTTTGATGTGTTTGGTTAAAATTGATGTGTTATATTTCTTCTTTCCTCAATATCTTCATTTGAGTCCACTTTGTTAGGTCAATTCCATATTTGATATCTTTGGTTGATATTGCTCTATTAGATTTCTTCCTTCCTCGATATCTTCGGTTGAGTTTGCTTTGTTAGGTCTCTTCAATCTTTGATATCTTTGGTTGAAATTGTTGTGTTATTTTCTTCCTTCGTCGATATCTTTGGTCGAGATCGCTTTGTTAGATCTCTTTCGTCTTTGATATCTTCGGTTGAGTCCGCTTTGTTAGATATCTTCCATATTTGATAAATTTTGTTGAAATCACCGTGTTAGATTTCTTCCTTCTTCGATATCTTTGGTCGAGATTTATTTGTTAGAACTCTTCCATCTTCGATATCTTTGGTTGAGTCTGCTTTGTTAGGTCTCTTCTATCTTTGATATCTTTGGTTGAAATCACTGTGTTAGATTTCTTTCTTCCTCGACACCCCTGGTCGAGATCACTTTGTTATATATCTTCCATCTTCGATGTCTTCGTTAGAGTCCGCTTTGTTAGGTCTCTTTCTTGTTTTATATCTCTGTTAGAGTCTGATGTAGTTGGCCTCTTCCTTGAGTATTCGATATTTTTCTTGTATGTCTAGCCTTGACCTTGCATCCAAGAGATTCTACTCCCAAAAAACCAAAGAATAATAATAATAATACCCGATTGTCTTCAAAGTGAAAATTCTATGGTTCTATTAAGTATTCAATCCTCTTCTACCTCGATTGTTCGAAAGACATGCACCAATCTCCCCCTCTGGTTAGAGAAGATTGAATAGGGGCAGTTGTTGTACCCCAAAATTCGCCCTCTTAAATTTAATCCTGATTGGCTTATACTTCATCATCATATGCATACATACATGTCATAGGGTCTATAATCATCGAATAAAGGTATTTCTCTGCAAGAAAGAGTTACGAAAACTGACTATTCCGTTAAGCAGTACTATGAAGTAGAACTCAGTGTTTTCCATATTTAAATGCACTCCACACGTGTTCCAACATATCTAATAAACAACCAATTAAGTCATCATCATATAAATCTCTTATGCGTTCCAACACGCTCTGAATTATGCAAGAAGTCAAGCATTTTAGTTGATTTGAGACAGTGGAGACAGAAATGCGTTATTGTGCATTTCAAGCTCAAAAATTCATAACTTGCGATGGTTTAAGAATGACTCTTCAGCCATTAGAACTGTCTTGAGGTCTTCTTCAATTCATATGTTTATGTCGAAGGCTAATTTTGTAAGGAAGATTTTCTAAAGCGCTAAATACCTGAATTATGTTATATAGTGGATTTACCGTTTCACTGGTTTTCAGACGCTTAAAATTCGTAACTTCTGACTGGAAGATCATCTTAGAGTGGTTCTTGAATAATTTAGACCGTCTTTTTATTTCCTTCAATCTCCGTGTTCGGATCGAAAGCTAATTCATTGAGGAAGATCTCTGAATAAGCAAGTACTTTGAAGATATACAGTGAAAAAACTGTGAAAATAATGTGTCGAATCGTTGTTTTTCAATTGTTCAAAAAATTTTGGGATAGTTCTTTGGACGAAAAATCCTTCTTGATTTTATCTTTGGTTCTTATGCTCGGGTCAAGAACTAATTATTTGCAAAAGATCTCTGAAAGTGTGAATTACCGGAGAAAATTGCATGTCGAAGTGGATTTTTACCAGACTATTTTTTCGATACTATAAAAATCTCAACTCTCTCAATTTTTATTATATCGGGACGATTCTTGAAGTATGAGATCACAAAAATTTTAAGCTTCAACTTTTCTTCAGGTCCCGAGTTCATATTAGGCTCCGAAGGTTCCGGTTTGTGGCTCGCATCCGAAAAAGTGTACAAAAATAAGCTGAAATTTTCAATATGGTGAAATAAATCCAATGTTTCTCGCCATTCAAAAAATCACAACTTGTTCAATTTTTATCGTATCAGGGTGATTCTTTCGGCATTGCGTCACAAATTTCGTCGCCGACATATTTGCTTCAAGGTTCGCATCGATATTCTGCACCAAAAGTCATGAGCTTGTGGTTGTACATAAAATAAGCTGTAAAAATATGCATTGTAAATTTTTACACTGAGTTTATCTCTGTTCAGGGCAACGAAAGTTGCTCAATTGTTATTGCATCGAGACGATTATTTTAGCATTGCGTCACAAATTTATTCATAGAAATATTTGTTTCAAGTCATGCGTCAAGATTTCACACTGATTATTATGAGCTTGTGGTTCAATCTAGCACTGTGCACAAAATAAGTTGAAAATTTAAGTTTGGAGCCAAGACTACATATTTCAAGTTTCAAAGTTCAAACACAATAACTCTCATAATTTCACATCTCAAGAATAAAACTCGCCTTTTCTCTGATTTCTCTCTCAATTATCTCAACTTTCCTCAAGAACTCAAGAACAAAACTCACAAAATCTTCATTCCTCTCCAACTTCTGCGAGCTTCTCTCTCCTTCCCTTGAACCAGCATCTACTAGACTTGCTCCCGGCGCCTACCACACGTGTTATCTGACACCCAGCCTCCGACAACCTCCAATCTCAAGTTAGCCGGTTGCCATACTCCCTTCGGCGTCCACCATTCCCTTCACTGCCAACTTCCTACTGTCTGTGGCTGATTCGGGCGAAACAACTCCCTCTGTTTCCGATTTGCTTTGTCGTCTCCTATTCAAGTTCTTTGGCATCTATTTGGTAATCTCTTGATCCTTTCTACTTGAATTAGTTGTTTCCTAATTCCTTGAGTTAATTGAATTTGAATTGATTGTACATTGATTGATGAAATATTAAACTAATTTGAGTTGTGGTTATGTTAAATTTTTGAATGTAGAACATGCTTATTATTGTTGATGATGTTGAAATCCGGAATCAGTTGAATAATTGTAGAGTTCATGTGAATCGTAAAGTTCTAATTGATAAATGTTGATAACGTTTCGCGTCAGAATGTAACTCAAAGATTTATTGATTTGAAAATTTGTTGTGAATCTCATGTGTTGTTAATGATTCCGATTTTATTTTTATGGTTAAATAATTGTTGATTATTATTCCGACATCAAAATGCAAATCCGGTTATACATTGTTGATGTGCTTGGATATTTTGTTTTTGCTTGGAATCAACATTTTATTGTTGAAAATTGGTTCTTGAATATTGTTTGATACTTGCTTGAGCTTATTTGTATGTTTGTTGTTAATTTGTGTTGAGAATTATCGGTTCCGGTACAATTTTTCGAGCAACTTTGTGATATAGTGTAATGTTGTTCGGATTTTGAAAACGAACTTAGAATGTGATTTAATTGAGGTTTAATGCACAAGTGATATTGCTTTAATGATAGGATGACATTTGTGTCGAGTTTCGTTGGTTTTGAATCGACATTTTGGGCGATTCATGGTATTAATGTGTTGTTGTCCGGGATTTGAAATGGTAGTATACTTCAGTCTTAATTCTTGAACATTGCATAATTGAGTTTAATCAGACCTTAGTTTAGCACTAGCATCAAGTTTATTCGGTTTTGATCCGACTTTTTGTGCATTTCATGTAATGACATAATTTTTTCCGGTTTTCCGTTTAACATGTACATTGTGATTTGATATTCATATGATGCATGTTTGTGCTTAATTTTTCAAATGTTGACCATTGTTGTTGATTTTTCTCTATTTTAATGAAATTATTTGAGTAATTACATGAAGTGATACCATGCTTCCCGGTTTTGTAATTTGAGCTTCAAGTGTGATTTAATTATTGGTTTGTGATCAAGTGCACTTGTCTTGGCATTCGTTTGAGCTTAGCATTGATTTTGGGCGATTTTAAATCGGTATTTTGTGTGGTTCATGAAATCATGACGTTGCTTCCCGTATTTTTGTTTTCATTTTCCGATGCTTGTTTTCTTCTGAGTTGTACATTGATACTTGAGCTTATCTTATGTTATTTTGTTGATTTCTAACTCGTTTTGTGACTTGTGCAAGCTTTTGGAGGCCTTTGTTGTGTGACATGTGATATTTGGATTTTTGCTTGGTTGTGTATATTTGTTTTGTGCAGGGACTTTGATTGGATGCGTTTTCTATTTGCTTGTAATTTATTTTCACATTGCAACATTTGGTTCTTATATTGGATATTGTTTATGACTTTTTCACTGTTGCTTGGTAAAGCTTGCTCGAAGTTTTCCAGAGTTATTTTCCTTTTGCTTGCTTGCTATGAACTCTTGTTTGTTTGGTATTATACTGATTTTGGTTTATTTTTCTGCATCATTTACTACTTTCCTTGCCATGAGAAGTAGGAATAGAGATGCATGATTGGGAGTCCCTACTTTAGGTGGGCAATTTGTTTAAATTCCTCAAGTGAGGTGATGTTTGTTCTCTTAAAGTCCTTAAAATGAGACCATATTTGTGTTTGCTTGTGTGCAAAAGACCTCAAAAGAGGAAAATCCAACTCCCATCCCATTTCCCTTTTATTTTGTGCTTGCTAACGAGTAACTTAAGTGGAACAAAGGGTCCGCAATCGACCCCCACACATTCTAGTCTGTGTCATTACTAGATCGCATTATATGTTGATGCTCCAGACCGTGCTTACTCTTGCTATCAAGTCAGTTAAGTGGAAGACAAGGGTCTGTAACCAACCCCCCATGCTTTGTCATTCGTTTCGACGATGTTAGACCGCGTCGCTCGACCTTGATGCTCTGAGTTGTTACTCTATGTTGATGCTCGAGCAAATCAAGTGGAAAGAGTTCCTTACTCCCACTTTGAGATCCATTGGACTCTTTGTTTATTGCCAGCTCACACTCAAATTTGTTTTGGCTTTGGCTCGAGTTTGTTTCATTGCACTTGTGTTGTACTTCTCAATAAACCTTTGCATGATCCCTTAGGATAGCTTGTTTTGTTTTCGATTCAAGTTGGATATTAGGTTATAACCTTTGCATATTCCCTTAGGATTGCTTGTCTCGTTTTCGATTCAAGTTAGACATTAGGTTGTAATCTATGCATGCTAACGTAGGTAGAGACTTCCCTTTTTGTTATCTAAACCTTAGGGCCATCATTGTATGATAACATTAGGGATAAATCTAGATAGTTTCCCTAAGACGTTTTTCTTTCCCTTTTGCATTCTTAAAACTAAAACCTATTTTTCTTTGAAAATTCTAAAACACTTAATAAAGGAAGACAAAAATCATATGCAGTTGAGTCTTGTGGGGTAGAGCGAATTGGTTTAGACTGAGCCTCGCACTATTTTCACTTTCGGATTTTATTACGGTTCAAGTTGCAAATTCTTTCACAATAAAAAGTATAAACCAATGCAAACTTTTTTTGTCTTCAGACCTTTTTTCCCTTTAAATTTTTTTCAATAAGGATGTGTTGTTTCAAATTCGAACAACTTGGAAATGCGAAGTGTGAGAGGGGTCGAGCATGTGTCTTTTACAAGCTGCAACACCAAGCACAGACTGCAATCCTAATCGTGAGGATGCTAGTGTAGCATTATCCATAAAAAACACAAAACAAACGAAAACTTTTGAGCTGAACTACAACGCTCTGATTCCTTAAAAGGGATACGTAGGCATTTAATCACGGGGCCCAGGAGAGAGAAACTTTGTAAATATTCTTAATTTTTCTCCGTGTTTTCTTTTGCATGAATTCCCTCTTTGTATTTTTCTTCCTTAGCTCTTCATCTTTAGATTAGAACACACCCTTTTGATTAGAACAACGAGAGTGGATCCCGTGGAGTACTACAGACGTGAGGGGTGCTAATCCCTTCCTCTTGCATAACCGACTCCCTTACCTGTATTTCTTGGTCGCAAGACCTTGTTTCACCCTTCTCAAGTTTAGTCGATGTTTACCTTTCCCTTCCTGTGGGATAAAAAACGTTCAATGGTGACTTTATTGATTTTCTCTCGATTTGTTCCGCCAGTTGTTTCACATGTCCCCTATTTCTCCTCCAAAAATTTGTTCATCATTCGGTGATATGTGGCTCCGACATTCTTCAAGCCAAAGGGAATTACATTGTAGTTGTGATACGATGGGAGAACTGACTTGATATTTTGCGTTTGTGTTCGCAAATGTTGCGGTTTAGCAAGAGTCGCCACCGACTTTTCTTTTATCTAAAAGGAAAGGTGAAAAAGAACAGGAAAGACCTTTAGAGATGTTTTCTTGAGTTCGGGGGGTAGATTATGAAAAGGGAAGGTATTAGCATCCTTTTCATCCATGGTTTTCCATGGGCTCTTAGTTACTTTCTAGATCACTTGCTTTTGTTTGAATGTGTGCTTGTGGTGGTGATTTTTGAAAGTATTTTGAAAATGGAACTTCGTAATGGTTCTCGTTTCTATAAGAACGCCTACAAAGTGTTTGTTTCGAAAATAGTTCAAAAGTGTGTTTGTGAGATGTGTTTTTTGAAAGTATTTTGAAAATGGAACTTCGTAATGGTTCTCGTTTCTATAAGAACGCCTACAAAGTGTTTGTTTCAAAAATAGTTCAAAATATGAGAGTGTGGGTAAAAATGTTTTTGTTGTGAGCAAGGGAGTAACTAAGAGCGAATATGCCTACTCGAAAGGTCTTAAATGTTCTTTTCCTCCTCCTTTAGATGTGGCTGTCTTACCATTGATTTGGTAAGAAGCCCCATCGTTGGATGTGAAGGAACGGGCGTTGGGATGTTTGTATAGTCATAGAAGGCAACATATGGGACGTTTTAGCAATGTCATTTAGGGACTAGATCATTTACTGAAGGCAACATTGAGGGTCATCGAGGGACACGATCCTTTTTTATCGAAGGTTTTTGCTAAAGCGTCCCATATTCGAGGGACATGACTATTTTCCGAAAGGCAACAAAATGAGATTACCTTAGAGATGCTAGTGTGCAAGTGTGTTAGTTTGCATGCATTTTGTCTTGTATTTGAAAGGTTATCTATTTGCTGATTTTATCTTGCTGTACATCCTAATTACTAGCAATATATGAAAGCAAGTAAACATGCGGAAAATAAATCCTAAGCTATTACATCACTTTAGGGGAATGGAGGTACAAATTTACAATGGGGATGAAGTGGAGACTGAAATATTACAACCATATCGAATAATAATGAAAACAATGTAAAAACAGTGTAAAATAAAAGGAAAACTGCATTTTGAAATGCTATGTGTCGACCCATGCTGCTATGCATCGACACATAGCTTTTCCTTGCTCCTGTAAAACAAAATCTGCTCAGTATGAGTCGACACATAATGGGATGTGTCGACTCATGCACCTTCTTGCATCGACGCAAAACACGTATGTGTTGACTCATAGTCTTTTCCCACTTCTGTTTTATAACCTGAAATCAGTATGAGTCGATGCATGGGAGTTATGTGTCGACTCTTACCATGTTTTTTCACTAGGATGAGTCGATACATGAGGACATGTGTCGATACATGCTGCATTTTCTGCGTTAAACATTGTTTTACTGACTGTACAGGTTAGTTTATGGCATATGATGGATAAACATGAATAATAAATGATTGAATAAACTTAAACCTTAAGCAAATGACTAGTTCGACAGGATAATAAGGTACTACATCTTGTCTTCAAAGAATAACAGCTTGTTAATAATGTAATGACAAGATATCAAGTAAAGAGGACTTACCTTTGGGTTGCACTGGTTGTTTTAGATCTGAATGCTTTTCCAAATGATGTGATAACCTTGTGAGTCTTCAGGAAGCTGCTCTGGACTGCTAGAACTGAGTTGGATTGTACTGTAATATTTTTGGTATTTTTGATGATGAATGTGATTAGCACTACAAGGACTGTTTTTTTGGTTATATTTGGACAGTCTTTGAGGGAGAGTTGTTTGGTTTAAAGGAGAGTTTGTATGGTGTAGCAATGGGTTGGATTTTTGTTTTGAACACGAGCAATTTTGGTTTTGAAAATGAGTCAAAGTTGCACAAAATATTGTTTTTTCTGCTCAATAAAACTCTCTATCTTCTCTCTAGAAAATTTTTCCACTCTCTTCAAAAAATCCAACCTCCTTGTCTTATGAGACAGTCCTCTTTTGTAGACCCCTTAACTGTGGTTTAGGGGGAAAACAAATAAGTTGTTTGAATTGTTTTTGCCTACTTCTTTGATACTTTCTTCACATAATTTTCCTTTGCCATTTTGGTGCAATTTTGGGGCTATTGTGGTGCAGGTTTGGGCAGACTGCATAGAGCAGTTTTGGACTGTATTGACAGCATAGGATGTTGTAGCAATGTGATATATCATATTTTCTTCAACTTTGGACAACATAGTTTGTAGCATGTCACAAATTTAGTCTTGTGCACATTATGTCAAAGGCAAAAATATGTGACAAGGTTTTAATCAAGACATAGTTTTAGAATTTGTAATTTTGCAAAATGTCACTTTGTAATAACTTGAATTACTTGCGTCATCTTGAATTATTTGGAGTTGTAGTAAAATACCATGAAGCAAATGAAATTAACCAAGTATAGAAAATACTTAGAAAAATCTCAAAGTCTTGCAAAGTTGGATTTTTTATTCTCTTGACTTCTTAATGATCAAGCTTGATATTTTTGAATGTCTTGATGAAATTTGATCTTTGGGTTGTAATGTTGACCAAAAAGTCAAAGTTTGACTTTCCGGTATGCAATTGACCATTTTTCCCTTGTGCCAATTTCAATCCTAAATTGATGTATCAGTGCTGCAAACTTTACGTCTTAGAATATCTTGTGAGCAAATACTTGAAAAATGAGAGGGGAAATTTTGGGGTACAACAGCTGCCCCTGTTCAATCTTCTTAAACCTGAAGAGTTAGATTGGCGAGTTTTGCCATTCGTGACTAGAAGGTGGAAGATGATTGGAAACTAGAGTGCCCAGAAATTTGCACTCGGCGATGCGATGCTAGGAGGAATGGGCTTAAAGATGCCATTTGGAGAGGTGATAGAATCTTGTTGGAGATGGTCTTGAAGATGCCATCCAGAAATGCTTGTTAAGATGTAAATTGTAAGTTGAACATCATAATGGTGTCTGTGTCTGGAGCGTATCGGTATTGTATCAAAAATTGAGTTTGAATGAGTATCAGAATGACATCTGTATCTGGAGCGTATCTGAACTGTATCTGAATCTGAATGAGTATCAGGATGGCATCCGTATCTGGTGCATATCTGAACTGTATCTGAAAGCTGAATCTGAATGAGTATTAGCATGGCATCCGTATCTGGAGCGTACCTGAACTGTATCTGAATCTGAATGACTATCAGGATGGCATCCATATCTGGTGCGATCTGAACTGTATCTGAAAGCTGAATCTAAATGAGTATCAGGATGGCATCTGTATCTGGAGCGTATCTGAACTGTATCTGAATCTGAATGAGTATCAGGATGGCATCCGTATCTGGAGCGTATTTGAACTGTATCTGAATCTGAATGAGCATCAGGATGGCATCCGTATCTGGAGCATATCTGAACTGTATCTGAATCTGAATGAGTATCAGGATGGCATCCATATCTGGAGTGTATCTGAACTGTATCTGAAAGCTAAATCTGAATGAGTATCAGGATGGCATCCATATCTGGAGCGTATCTGAACTGTATCTGAAAGCTGGATCTGAATGAGCTGGTCGAGTAGATATTTATCCTGTCTAGTTTCAGGTATTAATCTTTGACTTGAGAAAGATAGTTTTCCTGTCTTGTTACAAGTGTTAATCTGGAACTTAAAAAGGTTGGTCGACGAGATAGTTGTCCTGTCTGGTTTCAGGTATTAATCTCTGACCTGAGAAAGAAAGATAGTTTTCCTGGCTTGCTACAGGTATTAATCTTCAATCTCTTCATGTAGATAGTTTTCCTGGCTTGTTACAGGTATTAATCTACAATCAGTCGTCCACAGATAGTTTTCCTGGCTTGCTACAGGTATTAATCCGGAACTTTGAAAAGGTTGTTGGTAGCCATCTGTTGATTGGCCCTTTTTTTTCTAAAAAAGGTAAAACGTTAGCTGTATGTAATGTCATGATGTATGAAATGCATGATGTCATGATGTTCTCAAAAAATAAATGAGATTGTGTCGTATGCACTTTATCATGTATGTAAATAGGAGGTATGAAATGTGAAATGTTTATGAATGTATTTTCTTCTGGGAAAATAAATCCTTGAGAAATGTTGGGGAGTTTGTTAAATCCTGGACTGCTATTGAAGAGTATGTGTGTCTTCAAACTTTTCTTAGAATGTTTCCACCGGGGGTTCCTGTTTTGTTGTTTGAGGAGAAATCCGCTGGGGGATATTGAAAACTCTGTGGGGAGAATTTTTATTCTTGCTTGGGAAAAGAGTTCAGGAGTCTTGGTTGTCCGTTGATTTACTAGGGAATCAAAGTTGAACTGATATCTGGTCGGGTCCAGGTTTCACAGTAACTTGACGGAGATTTGTAGAATATTCTACTGGGGAAGAGGAGTTGTGGTCCTTTGATTTTTAGTAGTCGTAGAGGCAAACTCAAGCTGGGGATTTCTGCTGTTTGTTGGGGAAATAAACCCTGTTGCCGGTCTGTTTGAGAGGTGACGACTTTGTTGGGGGGAAAGTCCTCGAGGATTCTTGAGATTGTCTGAGTTGGGGAAAGGTTTTCAGAGATTAAACTCTTGCTGGGAAATCATCCTATGAGAAGGACCTTGGGGAGACTTGGCATTTCCCCTAGCAGCTAATGTTTGTGGTATTGCCAAAAATGTTTGATTGTACGTAACTCTTTGTTGAGATTGACGTTCAATGCCCCAAGTGATGAAAATAGAGACTTGCCCCTGGTTGCTCTGCAATTCTTGGGAGATTTCTTGGAACCTTTACTGGACTGCCCCAAGTGTGATGGATAGTGACATGTCATGCCCCCTTGTTGATAGGAGATTTGTCAATGGAAGTGTCATCCTTCTTGAATTGATTTTGTTCACTGAGAGAGCTTTCGTTCATCAGATATTCGTTGTGTGAATTTCTCCGCTGTCAAACAAATAGCCATATGCAAACAGTGATATTCAAGTAATGCAAATTTTATGTTTGTCTTAAAATTTTGAAAAAGCGTTTTAGCGAGTAAAGAAATTTTGTAAGAAAAATTCAAACTCAAGATTTTAGAGTAAAGCCTTACAGGAGTCAGGATACCTTTTGTAACAGTATGCTTTCGAACTAACCCATGCTTCAATTAGGACTTTTGAAGGGTTATAACGTGGCTCGGTTCACGGTTTAAGAAACAAAGAATAAAGGCTCAAAGTGTGTTTGTATCCACCCGCTCTTCGTGATGTTCTTCAGTCCTAAACTCAGTTAATTGTGCGTTTGAATTCTAATTGAGTTTGGAATGACGTTTTGGTGATGGTTCAGACAGGTTAAGTTTGTCGGAAGGCCGTCATTTTCTCCAAAAAAAATTTCATGTTGTTGAGGATTTGTAGTGACCTCTTTCTTTTGATTTGTTATCCCTAATTTTTTCCTGACCGTTCCTGTTTTGAGATTACAGTTAGCGGGATGCCCCAGTTTTCTTAAGTCTCCTTTATAGGTTTTGACTTAGTGAGCTTTTCTTTTTGAGAGATAATGACTGCCTATGTGATAGGGAACCATCACCGTCTTTTGATTCCAGAGGAATGTTTCTTGACGTCATTCGTTGCATTACGAGATGAGAGTTTGCGGCTAAACGCGTGTTTGAATTAACTGAGAGACTACCCTGCCCCAGGTTTTGTTTAAAGGTTTCAATTTTGTGAAAAAGAAAAACTTCTACTTCTTTGGCTCGAAGGGGTTGACTAGGGATTATCTTCCTTATAACTCCAGTGTTTAGGATTTGAAAGAAACGCATGTACATCGTCAGCAAAGTCTGTCCAAAAGCATATTGTATGAGATTATGGCATTGTTTTCGTCATCCTCCCTCTAAAGGCTTGTAACTTTTAGCAAGAGTTGAATGTCATAAAGTGAGTAAAAAACATAGTTTAAATGTAATGAAAATGAAAGGATGAATTCAAGACAAACATATGCAATGCATTAATGAAACAGAGTTTGACATTAATAGATAATTGTTTGAATAACAAAAGAAATTACAATTGAAAAATCAAAATGAACAGAAGCCTCTTTGTCTGAACTTGTCACTTTAGATGACAAGCCTTTGAAGGATGACAGAAGAACTCAGTCTGACCATCTTGTGTGAACTCCAACATTCCTTTTTCGATCAGGTTTTGAATCTTATACTTCAACGCCCAACAATCATTTGTATCATGCCCAGGGCTATCAGAATGATAAGCACACCTTGCCTCCGAATTGTAGTTAGGAGAGGAAGTCTTCAGGCTCGGATGAGGGTTTATCATCGTAATCAGATTCATCCTCAACGTGTGTTATAATTCTTGTGACAATGGCATGTTGATTTGGGTGAAGTGCCTTTGAGGTCTTTCCACCCTTGGCTGATTTTCGATTTGATGTTGACGAAGTCGTTGTTGGGCTCACGACGTGGCAGCAAATTGGGATGGTCTCCTGGCACCTTGTCTCATGGGAGGCTGAGCAATGACTTGATTCCCAACCTTGATTGTTTGCCCCATATGGTTGCTACCGTCTTGACGAAGTTGGTCGATAAGAACTTTCAGCTCTTCCTGTCTTTGAGCCAGATTTTGGATAAGAGCCATCTGGCCCACCAACTGTCCCAACATTTGGACCCTCATTATGGCTATTTCAGTTTGTAGCCTTTCCAACTGATCATCCTTAGTGCCCTCCGGACTCCCCATGGTCATTCCCCTGGTGACGAGCGCCTTGACCTCTTCTTGCCCCTTGAATAGGATCAAGAACATCTCTTGAAGTTGAGCGTTTTTAGCCTGGATGTCCTTGATAGTTTGTTCAAGAGCCATTGCTGGAATAAACAACGGAGGAGATAAGAAACCTGTTATGTCTATTATGCAATGATATGTATGATATATATGCAATGTTTTCAAAGATCTCGTGGGGTAAACACAAGAAAAAGTTAGAAGTTTGAACTTTGATCAACATCTTTGATTGGAGGACTTTGTATCGGTGGATATCCTTCCACGAGAATCAAGCTCACCATGTCAAGTGGGTCATAGCCCTTGACTCAAGTTTGTTGTACTTGATTTTTTAAGGTGTTTGGTTAGAGAAAATAAATCCTCTTTCCCCTTGATAGACGTCTGGTTCAACGTGACCCTGCATCAAAGACCCTCGAGATCCTTGAAATGGTTATTGAAAATGCTATGGTATGATGTTATGATGTACAGATATGCGAGGTAGGCAAGTTTATATACAAATAATCATATTCACACAAAGCAAACAAATCCTTAGGTTTAGGCTTGCATGGAGTTCGTAGGTAAGTACCCTCTTGAAGTTTAGTTGGCTCAACCTGTCCTAGTTAATAGTAAACGAGTTCTAAGGGATCTCAATATCACTGACCTTTCCCAGAAGCTTCGTTCAATAAGCAATTGACTCACAACCGAACAAAACTCAGGGGTCGAGTCTCAATGAGTGTAGAATCGAGTATCAACCAATTTTCAGCTTTACACTGAAACCGGCTATCTCACTACGTCCTAATGGCCAGGTTGGTCAAGTAAGGTTCTAAGGTCAATTGATGCTTCACGACACCATGCGGAGGCCCCGTACTCTCCTCGATTCAACTCAAGGGTTACCGGTACCAACCAAAGTTCCACATCAACGTAGCTACTGCTTCAACCATGTTGGTATACCCCGCACAGTTCCCTCACAGTTTATTGCTACTTACCTAAAAGGTGTCCCCAAATCCGGGTGTAGGATTTAAAAAAAACCCAAACAAGGAAGCAAAATGTAAAGCAAACAAATCAAACAATGTAAGCAAGTAAATGTGATCTAACCCTAAGGTAACCCCACTTTTAGAATCGAATCCCCAGCAGAGTCGCCAGTTCTGTGATACGGTGGGAGAAATGACTTGATGTTTTGCGTTTGTGTTTGCAAATGTTGCGGTTTAGCAAGAGTCGCCACCGAATTTTCTTTTATCCAAAAGGAAAGGTGAAAAAGCACAGGAAAGACCTTTAGCGATGTTTTCTTGAGTTTGGGGGGTAGATTATGAAAATGGAAGGTATTAGCATCCTTTTCATCCATAGTTTTCCATGGGCTCTTAGTTACTTGCTAGATCACTTGCTTTTGTTTGAATGTGTGCTTGTGGTGATGATTTTTGAAAGTATTTTGAAAATGGAACTTCGTAATGGTTCTCGTTTCTATAAGAACGCCTACAAAGTGTTTGTTTCAAAAATAGTTCAAAAGTGTGTTTGTGAGATGTGTTTTTTGAAAGTATTTTGAAAATGGAACTTCATAATGGTTCTCGTTTCTATAAGAATGCCTACAAAGTGTTTGTTTCGAAAATAGTTCAAAAGATGAGAGTGTGGGTAAAAATGTTTTTGTTGTGAGCAAGCGAGTAACTAAGAGCGAATCTACCTACTCGAAAGGTCTTAAATGTGATTTTCCTCCTCCTTTAGATGTGGTTGTCTTACCATTGATTTGGTAAGAAGCCCCATCGTTGGATGTGAAGGAACGGGCGTTGGGATGTTTGTATAGTCATAGAAGGAAACATATGGGACGTTTTAGCAACGTCGTTTAGGGACTAGATCGTTTACCGAAGGCAACATCGAGGGTAAACGAGGGACTAAGATCCTTTTTTATCGAAGGTTTTTGCTAAAGCATCCCATATTCGAGGGACATGACTATTTTCTGAAAGGAAACGAAATGAGATTACCTTAGAGATGCTAGTGTGCAAGTGTGTTAGTTTGCATGCATTTTGTCTTGTATTTGAAAGGTTATCTATTTGCTGATTTTATCTTGCCATACATCCTAATTACTAGCAATATATGAAAGCAAGTAAACATGCGGAAAATAAATCCTAAGCAATTACATCACTTTAGGGGAATGGAGGTACAAATTTATAATGGGGATGAAGTGGAGACTGAAATATTACAACCATATAAAATGATAATGAAAACAATGTAAAAACAGTGTAAAATAAAAGGAAAACTGCATTTTGAACTGCTATGTGTTGACCCATGCTGCTATGCATCGACACATAGCTTTTCCTTGCTCCTGTAAAACAAAATCTGCTCAGTATGAGTCGACACATAATGGGATGTGTCGACTCATGCACCTTCTTGCATCAATGCGAAATGTGTATGTGTCGACTCATAGTCTTTTCCCACTTCTGTTTTGTAACCTAAAATCAGTATGAGTCGATGCATGGGGGTTATGTGTCGACTCATACCCTGTTTTTTCACTAGGATGAGTCAATACATGAGGACATGTGTCGATACATGCTGCATTTTCTTGCATTAAACATTGTTTTACTGACTGTACAGGTTAGTTTATGGCATATGATGGATAAACATGAATAATAAATGATTGAATAAACCTAAACCTTAAGAAAATGACTAGTTCGACGGGATAATAAGGTACTACATCTTATCTTCAAAGAACAATAGCTTGTTAATGATGTAATGACAAGATATCAAGTCAAGAGGACTTACCTTTGGGCAGCACTGGTTGTTTTAGATCTGAATGCTTTTCCAAATGATGTGATAACCTTGTGAG
Organism: Vicia faba; assembly: GCA_948472305.1. Classification (NCBI taxonomy): domain Eukaryota; kingdom Viridiplantae; phylum Streptophyta; class Magnoliopsida; order Fabales; family Fabaceae; genus Vicia; species Vicia faba. The sequence goes on along the minus strand of OX451736.1, from coordinate 777,482,303 downwards.
TCTTCAGGAAGCTGCTCTGGACTGCTAGAACTGAGTTGGACTGTACTGTAATATTTTTGGTATTTTTGATGATGAAGGTGAGTAGCACTACAAGGACTATTTTTTTTGTTATATTTGGACAGTCTTTGAGGGAGAGTTGTTTGGTTTAAAGGAGAGTTTGTATGGTGGAGCAATGGGTTGGATTTCTGTTTTGAACAAGAGCAATTTTGGTTTTGAAAATGAGTCAAAGAATATTGTTTTTTCTGCTCAACAAAACTCTCTATCTTCTCTCTAGAAAATTTTTCCACTCTCTTCAAAAAATCCAACCTCCTTGTCTTATGAGACAGCCCTCTTTTGTAGACCCCTTGACTGTGGTTTAGGGGGGAAAACAAATAAGTTGTTTGAATTGTTTTTGCCTACTACTTTGATACTTTCTTCACATAATTTTCCTTTTCCATTTTGGTGCAACTTTGGGGCTGTTGTGGTGCAGGTTTGTGCAGACTGCATAGAGCAGTTTTGGACTGTATTGGCAGCATAGGATGTTGTAGCAATGTGATATATCATATTTTCTTCAACTTTGGACGGCATAGTTTGTAGCATGTCACAAATTTAGTCTTGTGCACATTATGTCAAAGGCAAAAATATTGTGACAAGGTTTTAATCAAGACATAGTTTTAGAATTTGTAATTTTGCAAAATGACACTTTGTAATAAATTGAATTACTTGCGTCATCTTGAATTATTTGGAGTTGTAGTAAAATGCCATGAAGCAAATGAAATTAACCAAGTATAGAAAATACTTAGAAAAATCTCAAAGTCTTGCAAAGTTGGATTTTTTATTCTCTTGACTTCTTAATGATCAAGCTTGATATTTTTGAATGTCTTGATGAAATTTGATCTTTGGGTTGTAATGTTGACCAAAAAGTCAAAGTTTGACTTTCCAGTATGCAATTGACCATTTTGCCCTTGTGCCAATTTCAAGCCTAAATTGATGTATCAGTGCTATAAACTTTACGTCTTAGAATATCTTGTGAGCAAATACTTTAAAAATGATAGGGCAAATTTTGGGGTACAACAGTAGTAATAGTTACCCTATTCATTCATGAAAGCCGTATATTTTTTATCCGTTTTAGCCATGGGGATCTGGTTGTAGCCAGAGTACACATCCATGAATGAAAGTAATTTGAAACCTGCAGAATTATATACCACTTTATCTATGTTAGACAAAGGATAAGCGTCTTCATGGAAAGATTTGTTAAGATCGGTATAATCAACACACATGCGCCATTTTCCTTTATATTTTTTAACGAGGACTACATTAGAGAGCCATGTTGTTACTGGGCTTCACAGATAAAATTTGCCTCTAGGAGGTCTTTTACAGCTTGCTCAACAACTTCCGTTTTCTTTGGAGATTGTTTTCGCCTATGTTGAGAAATTGCCTTAAGAGTAGGATCTATTGTCAGAAGATGACAAGCTATATCGGGAGCTAAGTTGGGCATCTCTGTTGTGCTCCAAGCGATTAAGTATGCGTTCTCCTTTAGGCATTCTTCGAGCTGTCTCTTTTCCAAGTTGAGTAGATCGGCACCAATTCTGACTCCTCTGGAGGGGTCGCTTCCGAGGGGGGTGATTTCTAACTCCCCATCAAGAATTGGTTGCATCAGGAGTGCAAGTTCCTAGCTGCTTGTTGACGAGGAGGGACCTTCAGCGATCCTCTACTTCTTCTGCTCTCTGAGATCCTCTTTCATAAAACGGCTGTCTAGGTCGATAGTGTCAACGTGTGGTAGTGGTTTTGGCTCCTCAGAGCTGCTGGGGAAAGTGGGCTTGCTGGCTACCTTGGGTTGAGTGTTGATGGAGCTCAAACCTTTGGCAGCTACTTCAAAACATCTTCTTGCGGTCTGGACATCCCTGTGGAGGGTGGTGACCAGTCCCTTTGTGGTGTAGTACTTCATTTTTAGATGCATGGTGGAGGGCACCACTATCAGCTCAACCAAAGTGGGTCTCCCGAAGATGCAGTGGTAGAGTGACAGGCAGTCCACTACCAGAAATTGGGTCTTAATGGCTCTGGCCATTTACCTACCCCGAAGGTGACGATCAACTCAACATATCCCCAGTGTTTGGTGACAGAACGGTTAAATCCCTAGAGATCTGAGCCTATGTATGGGATTAAATGGGTCTCGTTCACCTGTAGAGTGTTGAACAACTGAGTATACATTATGTCCACCCGTTTCACTTGCCTTGAAGTTGAGGATCAACTCAACATATCCCCAGGGTTTGGTGACAGAACCGTTAAATCCCTAGATATCTGAGCCTACATATGTGGTTAGATGGGTCTAGTTCAGCTGTAGAGTGTTGAACAACTAGGTGTGCATTATTTTCACCAAGCTACCTTTGTCGACCAAGATGCACCTAGTGTTAAAGTTCGCCATGCACACTCGAACAAGCAAGGGGATGCTGAATTTGGGAGCTCCTACTGGCAGTTTCTTCCGATAGAATGCGAGGAGGTGGGAGCCTCCTCTAAATTTGTCGAGGGTGGCACTCATGTCAGAGTTAGGTTCTATTAGTTGCTTGAACTCTTCTTTACTGAGCCCATCGCGCACTTGTTGAATCCCCCTCCAGAGATTACCATTGTTGTTGGGAAGGATTCCCAATAGCTGTGTGACGAGAAGTATAGGGGGCCTCTTCCATGTCGAGGAAGTAGAAATCCTTTGTCTTGGTGATTCTCATGGCGACTAGCATGAGAGTTTTGTCGGGGGAGGGACTTTTTTCCTCAACCTTCTTTGTTTTGGGAGCGTCTTCCAGGGGAGTATCTTTCTTCTTATACTGATTGAGATTCCCATCGCGGATGAGGATCTTGATGTCATCTTTAAGATGGATGCAGTCTTCCGTCATGTGCCCATGACTCTTGTGGAATTTTCAGTACTTGCTTTTATGTGCTCTTGGCTTGGATGCTATTTGTCGGGGAAAGCAGACCCCGATAATTTTGAATTCTACATTGGCGCAGTCGGTAAGGATACACTCGCGTGAAGCATTGAGAAGGGTGTAGTCGTGAAAATGACCAGCTGGTCCCTTGTAGTCTCTGGAATCCTGGGACTTGTCTTCCTTTCATTTTTCATCCTTCTCGATGGGATATCGAGGGTTCATCGTTCTTTGGGACTTTCACATTCTCCCTATGCCACGAGTCCATCGCGTTGTTAGCTACCTCCCTCCCTTCGTACTGGATGTACGCCTGCGCCTTGAGCAAGAGGGCATCTAAGGTGGCTGGTGATTCTATGCCAACCGCCATGGCGAAGTCAATGCGAGAATAGAGTTTGTGTTCGAGGATATATTTTTTCATGTCGTCGGTCGTAGAGACCTACACGACCTCTTTGTTGAAGCGCTCGATGTACGCTCAGAGAGACTCGTCCTTTCCTTGGATGATCGCCCTCAAATATGCTTCCGACTTGGGATGTCGGCGAGATTTCGTGAAGTTCCTTGATAACATATTTCCCAACTACTTTTAAGAATTGATGAATTCGCCAGGAAGACTTTTATACCGAGACATGGCACCTTTCTTTAGGGTAGTTGGAAATAGGTTGCACTTGACGGAGCCCTTAACGCCCTGGTAGTCGAGCAAGGCATTGATATTTTCTATATGCTCATCGGGACCAGTTGTACAGTCGTATTTTCCCAACAGGGGAGGTTTCTCCAGGCCGACTAGGAGCGTGGCTTCTGTAATCTCTCTTAATAATGGGCCTCGTGGCTCATCATCGTCGCTTCCCTCGGGAGTTGGCGGTGGGGAATGATGGTCCCTTCATCGTCGGGGGTTGTTGTCCCGGCAGGGAGATGTACCTCTTTGTTGACGTCTTGGCTTAGGTGACAGTGATCAATCGTGGTCAAGTCGAATTTTGCTCTTTGTCTTCTTAGAAGACGGAGAGCCTTAATCCCTTCGGTGAGGTGTGTGATCACGTTTCTCAAGGAAAGAAACATCTTGTTGCTCCCTTCTGGTTGGACAACTATGCCTTAATGGAGAAAGACTTGGAGAGTTGTGTCGTCGGTGTCTCTGAGGAGGATACTTAAATTGTCTCTTCTCCCAGGCCCCAATCCTCTTGCTCTACTGTAGGATTAGGGCGTTGGTTTGGTTGAGGGCAGCGAGCAGTGCTTCCGTGGTTGGATCAACATTATAAGGAATAGGAACTGGTTGTAGGATCTCTGGAAGGTCCTAGGACAGGTTCTTGGTCCTCTGCTCATCCAAGAATTAGAGATTCTAGCGCTTGGCGTCGACTGAATCTGGGGACACAGTTTTTCCATCTCTTACATTGATGTTATCCTCGAGGTGAGGATGCTCCTGGCTTCTATCGGGTTTTTGGACAAAAGAGAGTAAAGTCTTTCCAAAGAGGTGATGGTCTTCATGGTCAGCCATGATTGAAGTAGTGAATGTATCTTTGGTCTTCGGTTTTGAGGGGAAAAGGAAGACGGGGAAGATAGTTTCCCACAGACGGCACAACTGATCGTACCTGTGATCAGAACTTGAAAGTGGGCCAAAGGATCACGTCTGGTTTACTGGAAAGTTGAGAAAAAAAGGGGGATTGTACCTGTAAGCAAATCCGACGATCAAGTAAGAATGGATGCAAAGAGATACAAGCAAGATATTAGGGTTTAAGTTTTGAATATTGGATACATTGTCCTCACAAGTGTAAGGGTTTTTGACGTGCCCCCCACGCGTAGCCATTGGTTCCTATTTTTAGGCCTAGATATAAGGTTTCGCGTAAATAGGTAACAGCCAAGACTTGGTCAAAACGGGAAGTTGTGCTTGTTATGAGCAACCCCTTCATAATTTATTTTGAATGATTGCAAAATATATGTGAAATAATAAATACATGTGTGCACTACAAAAATATGATATAACATGTTTAAAATAAGCTAAAAATGTATTTTACTCATAATGCATCATTATGAGTCAACACAACAGGTTTTTCATCGATACATAACTTACTGAAGTTCCTGGAATACTATCTCAAACTATTATGCATCGATACAAAAGCTTATTCATCGACACATAACTCTTTGATGCCCCTGTAATGCAAACTTAAATTTATATGCATCGATACAAAATCTTATGCATCGACACATAACATTTTCATGCCCCTGTAATGCAAACTTAAACTTGCATGCATCGATACAAAATCTTATGCATCGACACATAACACTTTGATGCCCTGCAATATAAACTTAAACTTGTATGCATCGACACAAAACCTCATGTATCGAGACATGACATTCTGATGCTCCTATAAAACATTTTTGAATTCATATGCATCAATACATAATATCATGTGTCGACTCATACCATGTTTTATGTTCAAAAATTAAAATTACAATCAGTATGTATCGACACATATGTGTTATGTATCGACGGATATAAAATTGTTGGTTCTGTAAAATGTTATAATATGATTTTGCATCGACTCAAAATAACATGTGTCGACCCATCCTGACACTCATAACTAACATGAGTCGGCTCATGACCAACATGCATCGACTCATAATACTTTCTTTTTAGCTAACCGTTTTCTGTTACATATATAAATAAGTATTTTTCTCAGCAGAAGATTATTGCAACATATTAGAATTATGTGCAAACATTTGAGAGCAACCAGAAGCCTAAAGAAACTTCATCTTCATCATCTTCTCAACCATCTTCGTTCAACAAAAAAAAAGAAAATAAAACATCCCTGTTGAAGTGAATCAAGCGGTCAGAGATAACATTCAACTGTGTATTGAAAGAATCTCAGCTGAGTTGAAGGTTGGAAAAAAGGCTTCAAGAAATAAACCAAGGGGTTTGTCCTTCAAGAACGGGTGTGTTCTTGAGGGTTTTATTAGTCACGGTCGCATGAGTCGGATTCATCCGTAGTGATGGGCTTGGAAATCGGAAGGATTTTTGCAAACAGGTCGTGGAAGCGGAGGATCGTTTGTGGACCTTGCAAGAAATCTTGATACAGCTCATATCAAGTGGTGGTTCTTACAAGAAGAAGAAGATCATAGAGATTTATATCTTTCTGTGTAGTGTAACCTTGTTATCAAACATTCAGCAAATTGTTATAAAAGTTCTCAGTTTCAATTGTGAAATTGTGAGGGAGACGTACCCACACACGAGGACGACAGTGGGGAACTTCCTTACCAAACTGCCTGCGTATCATTCTTTCTCTTTATCTTTTTACATATTTCATAATTTTGTAATTCAATTGGCTTGCTAAGTTTTTCTATCTAATGATAAACATAGTGGTTCAAACATTTTCATCAAACCACCACTATTAAATCATTAAACAAGCATATGCCAAGTGTTTGACAAAATTCCTAACAAATTTCTTAATTCATTGGAAATACTGCTTTAATGATAAGTGCATTGAAATGTTAAGATATATGAGTTATATATTCATCTATTTCATTTAATAAAAATCCAGAAAGTTCTTCACATGTCAAGTTTTCAAGTAGTCGGTTCAAAGTAGACAGAATTGATTCAGGACATTGATTTTCCGCTACTTTCAACTCGCTTTGATAAAATAATTTTAAATCCTTGAAAAAGTAAGTGGTGATCTATTCACCCCCCCCCCCCCTCTCGATCACTTGCCACACCGTCTAACAAGTGGTATCATAGCACTGGTTAGCCGGTGCTTTGTATCTACTAGTAACGCTATGGCCTTTGAACCAAAGGGGGCGTATATAGAGCTCCTGTTTTCAATGGTGAAAACTATGCCTACTGGAAAGACTGCATGCGAGTACACATAAATTTCATTGACAGAAATGTATGGACTACCATTTAAAATGGTCCCTTTCAAATCACCATGAGGAATGATGCAGGTGCAATAGTACCTAAACCTGAGGATCAATGGAATGAAATGGATGAAAAGAAATGGTTGTGCGATTGGAGAGGCAGAAATATGATAATCTCAGCACTTGGTGTTGATGAGTATTATAGGGTGTCTCATTGCACGCCCGCTAAAGAAATGTGGGATGCTTTAGAAATTGCCCATGAAGGCACTACTGAAGTTAAACAGTCCCGCATCAATACACTCAATCAAGAGTTGGAGCTCTTTCGCATGAAACAAGGAGAATTTGTCTCTGACATGCATAAGAGATTCGTTCATCTTGTGAGCCATTTAAATGCACTTGGAAAACCTGTTTCCAATGAAATTGTATCACAAACCCTTGAGACCCTTGAAATGGTTATTGAAAATGCTAGGTATGAATCATGATGTTATGTGCAAATAAACATATACAAGCAAAGCAAACAAATCCTTATATTTAGGCTTGCATGGAGTTCATAGGTAAGTACCCTCTTGAAGTTTAGTTGGTTCAACCTGTCCTACCAAGTAATTAGGTTATAGGGAATCTCAATATCATTGATCTTTCTTCATTGGGCATTGTCTCGGCACAATCAATCTTTTCTTACGGCCTAAATATCCCAAAAGTGCGATCTTAATGAGCGTAGTATCGAGTATCAACCAAACTTTGGACTGCACCAAAGCCGGCTATCTCACTACTTCCTAATGTCCAAGTTGTTCAATTAAAGGTTCTACGGTTAGTTAGTGCTTCATGACACCGCTCAGCAGCCCCGTATTCTCCTCGATTCAACACAAGGGATACTGGTACCAACAAATGCATCACACTAACATAGCCATTGCTTCAACCATATCGGTCTATTTCGTACAGTTTCCATAACCTATTGCTACTTACCTAACGATGTTCCCAAATTTGGGTAGAGGATCAAAGCAGACCCAAACAAGGACCCATGAATATAAAGCAAACAAATCAAACAAAGAAAACATTTAAAGGTGATCTAGATCTAAGGTAACCCCACTTTTAAGTTAATCCCCAGCAGAGTCTCCAGTTCTGTAATATGGTGGGAGAACTGACTTGGGTATTTTGCGTTTTATCGCAATTGTTGCGGATAGTAAGATTCGTTGTGGTACGGTGGGAGAACTGACTTGGTGTTTTGCGTTTTATCGTAAATGTTGCGGTTAGCAAGAGTCGCCACTAACTTTTCTTTTATCCAAAAGGAAAGGGGGAAAAGCACGGGAAAGACCTTTGAGATTGTTTCTTGAGTTCGGGGGATAGATTATGAAAAGGGAATGTATTAGCACCCTTTTCATCCATGGTTTTCCATGGGCTCTTAGTTACTTGCTAGATCACTTGCTTTTGTTTGAAAATGTGATTTGTGTGGTTTTTGAAAGTATTTTGAAAAGGCGCCTTTGTTTAGGCAAACTTTGTAATGATTCTCGTTCGTAAGAATGTATACAAAGTGTTGATCTTTTGCAAATGTTTTCAAGTTTGAAAGTGTTGGTGTTTGTTTTGAAATAGCAAGGATGTTTTGTTTTGAAATTGAGCAAGTAACTAGGAACATTCTACCTACTCAAAAGTCTTTCATATTCATTTCCTTTTTCCTTTGACGTTGTTATCTTACCATTGACTTGGCAAGTAACCCTATCTTTGGATGTTAAAGGGACGGGCGTGGGTCTTCATATAACCATGATTAGCAATGTTGCAAGACATCTTAGCATTTTTCTTTAGGGACTAAGATCATTTTTAAAGGCAACATAGATAGCGTCATCGAGGGACTATGATCTTGCATTTTGCTTGTTTTTGCTAAGATACCTCACATGCATAATATGGCCATTTTTGTAAGGCAACCAAGTGGATTTACCCTAGGGGTGTTTGTGTGCAAGTGTATTAATTTTCATGCTTGATTTGTCTTTGATTAGGGTTTTTCTAAGCATTGATTTTAATCTTTCCATACAAACTCTAATTACTAGCATTGGTATATAAAGCGTTTAAATTGCATAAATTAAAAAATACTAAGTTATTACATCACTTAGGGGAGGAGGGTACAAATTTATGAATGGGGATTGTAAGAAATTAAAGTCTAAATTATCTATTACAACCATATTAAAATAATGTACAGGAATTGAAATGGACTTGCTTTGTTTTGTTTTTGTTAAGAAATTAAATTTACTTAAGAAAATATTTTGATCTTTTTTATTTTAAAATAAATAAAATAAAAACATGTGAATATGAATTTTTTTTTTTGGTGTTTTTAGTTATTAAAGGAAAAAGTAAGATAAATAAGAAAATGGAGTCATAATCAGCACATTGCTGAAACAAGGAGGAACAGAAGTTCTGACTCTGATACGCTGCAGGAGAGAAAATGTTAGTAGGCAAGCAGAAGGTCAGAAGTTCTGGGCCTGAGTACACCAAGTTCTGAGGTTTCTGGGAATAAAGGAAATCCTAGGAGTTCTGATTATTGAAGGGGTTCATAAGCTATAGTGTAGTTGGGAACCTAGATATTCCTATATCACTGGCAAGTCAAACGTTCTGGCCATTTGAGAGAGTGAGGTGGCAATGCTGTTGGGTAAGGTTGTTTAGAAGTTCTGATTTAGGAATATTGTTTGCCATATAAATGGGTGAAAAATGTCACTAAATAAACGTAAAAAGAGATGCTTATGAGGCTAGAACCCAAGACCCTTAGTACTAAAGTCTTATGCCCATGCTTTCTACCACTGGGATGGATATACATCCGGTATTAGAAACAAGAGCATGAACATATAACATAAAGTAAGTTTTGATGATGAGCTTCATATCTTTATCCATGCTAATTAGAATATCTCTTTCTCCATGCTAATCAGAACATCTGCAACTTAGTCATTTCTCAACAAAAAACAGAAAATACACACATAACAGTTATGGCAAGTTTCATCATGGTTTCAGAAGTATAAAATATTGGAACTGTAAATCAGAAGCAATCATGAATTTTTCTAATCCTAATTTTGAGTCCTAGTTTCCTCAAGAAGTTCTGAACTGAGATCCCCTCTACTTAGGCAAAAATACATGAAATCTGAGTATGTACAGAATCAAAGCCATGATATCTACATTGTATCTTTAAAAATGCAAGCCTAGAAATGCCTAAGCAATGAGATATAAGTCAGAAGAAACTTACCTTGCTTTTGGAGATTGTTCTGAATTAGAGTCTAGTTCAGGCTGCTGTGATATTCTGGTCAGCTTCTCACGTGCTCAGAAGGCTAGAACGATCTTTAACTTGAGCTAAGGAATGGCTAGAAAATTCTGGAACAACCAAGAATCAAAGTTCTGATTTTTAAAATGGAAGTTGGTGGAGATGGAATTGCAGTCTATAAACAGAAGTTGGGATTGTTTCTAATTTGGCCAAGAGATGTGCAAGAAAATTAGAGTTTGGGCGTGAAAAGAAACAGAAGTTTAGCACGTTTTTGTGTTTATGCTTTTAGTTTCCAGTCCTTTGAAATTTCAGCAAGGTTTCAAGGCTAATTTTAAAACTCTCCCCCCTTTACAGTTGCAAATGAAGTTCAATTTATAGGCAAGGATTTAGTAGCTTGGAGAAGTCAAAAGTACAGCCATCATACACTAGGCGCCGACTTGTTCTTGAAACAAGTTCAAACAAGTAAGGTTCAATGCACAAAGTAAGGTGGTTAGCAGCTTTTAGCCGTGCCTAAGCTGGATTTGTAAGCCTGAATTAAGGAAAAGTACCCTCATAGGCAAAAGTAAAGCATGGGCCCAACATAAACTTGTACAAAAGTTTGCTTTTCATGGACAACAATGGTACTTCTATCTCACACGTGGGGAAATCCTTTGGATAAAATTTCAAAAGTGGTTGTGAGCATTAAATGATGATGAGATTTATCAAACCAAAAATCCTGCACTATGAGATTGTGCATCATATCCTAGATCTGAGCCAGAAGTTAAGCATCAGTGCAACTTATAACAAAACATCCAACTTCTGATCCTTTAATCTTCTCGCTCCAGCATGTTCTGAAGGAGTTCTCAGACTTTTCTGAAAGTTTGTAACATGCTTTGTAGACTTTCTTTGAGTTACTTTTGTAAACTCTGGCTAAACGTTTGTGAAAACTGGCCCAGAAGTTCTAATCAAAATCTATCTTGAAAGTGTCCAGAATTTGCTGAGTGCTTCAGTTTCAAAGGCGTGTCTTTGAGGATTTATAATTTGAAATCCCAGCATTTCCAGGAGAAGTTCTATTCTGTAATATTTTAGGTTTTATTGAGATCTAAAACTCTTGTGTTAGAAATTCTTCCAGAATCAGCTTGCATCATGGTGATAATCTGATCAGAAGTTCTGAGCTTGTCATATTTCTTAAACACTTAGAAAAATTCTAAGTATTTAAGAATTTTGACTTTTGAATTTCTTGATGAAATAAACTTCATATTTCAACATGTCTTGATTGAATATGATTCTTGAAACTTGATTTTGATCAAAAGTCAAAGTTTGACTTTTCAGTGTGCAAATGACCATTTTGCCCTTGTGCCAATTCCAAGTCTAAATTGATGTGTCAGTACTGTAAACTTGACGTCATAGAAGACCTTGTGAGAGAATCCTTGAGAAATGAGAGGGCAAATTTTAGGGTACAACAGCTACCCCTGTTCAATCTTCTTAAACCTGAAGAGTTAGATTGGCGAGTCCTCCATTCGTGACTTGAAGGTGAAATATGATTGAACACTAGAGTGCCCAGAAATTTGCACTCGAAGATGAATTGTGAATGGGCTTATAGATGCCATTTGGAGGAAAGTTGATAAATACTGGAAGAAGCATCAGCATAAATCTCTTATTGATTTATACTAAAACTTGATGTTTTACCTGTGAGAAAAAGAGTTAGTAAAATGCAGATGTATGCATGATGTTTTCTAGATGTGGTATTATGCAAAATGCATTTTGTATGTACATGTTATGATGTTTGAATATGAGATGTATGTTTTTGTCCAGGAAAATAAATCCCTGACTGCCGCTGAGGAATTTCCAGAGGGTTCAATCCCTAATTGCCGTTGGGGATGAAGAGTATGCATATCTTCAAACTTTATTGAAAGGGTGCTTTCGCTGGGGAATGTCTCTTGAATGTCAATTGTTATCTGGTCGGATCTAGGCTTCACAATTTGCTGAGGATGAAGTAGTCAACTGCTATCTGGTCGGATCCAGGCTTCACGGTGACTTACTGGGGGAGAGACGAATTAACTGTTATCTGGTCGGATTCCAGGCTTTGCAGAAAATTTCTTGGAATTGAATAGTTATCTGGTCGGATCCAGGCTTCACAACAACTTGCTAGGGATACAGAAGTTAACTGTTATCTGGTCAGATCTAGGCTTTGTAGTAACTTGAAGTGGTAACTATTATCTGGTCGGGTCCAGGTTTCATGGTTTTTTTTGGAACGTTGTACTATTATCTGGTTGAGTCCAGGCTTCATAGTGTCTCTCTGGGGATCATAGTTAATTGTTATCTTGTCGGGCTCCAGGTTTCATAATAAACTGTGTGAAAAACGGTCATCAGGTCGGGTCCAGGCTTTGTAGATTTCTGAGGTTGACGAGGTTAATTGCTATCTGGTCGGGTCTAGGTTTCATAATAAAATGTTTGGGGATTTAGTTGTTATCTGGTCGGTTTCCAGGTTTCACAATGAATCTCTGAGGGTAATTTCTATCTGGTCGGATCCAGGCTTCACAACAACTTGCTTTGAAAAGATGAAATTGAAAACTGATATCTGGTCGGATCCAGGTTTCACAATAATTTGTTGGGGCAGAGGCAAACTCTACAGGGGAAAAGAAGTTAAACCTTGGTCGGGTTGAGTCTACGTTTTTCTATATCTTTGAAGAGTTGGACTATTATCCAGTCGGGTCCAGGTTTCATAGTATCTTGAAATTGAGATCAACTGTTATCTGGTCGGGTCCAGGTTTCAGATACTCAAACTGTTATCTGGTCGGGTCCAAGTTTCAGTGATTTACTAGGGATAGTGGCAAAATCTACTAGAGAAGAGGAGTTTTGCTAATGATTTTGTAGGAATTAAATTGCTATCTAATTGGGCCCAGGCTTCGGCAATTGAAGAATTCAAACTATTATCTGGTCGGGTCCAGGCTTCAGTAATAACTTGAAAGTTGTGTTAATATCTGGTCGGATCCAGGCTTCATAGTATCTTTTTGGAAATAGTAAAGGCTTTGCTGACGACTTTACTGGGGATCAGGGGGTGTGACCCTATGATTTGCAATCATCTGAAAGGAAAATTCAAACTGGAGAGTGTAGACTCAGTCGGGTAGGACCGACTCGGCTTGGTGAGGATACACTCAAGTGGGAAGGATACACACAGATGGGGAATAACAGGCTCAGCTGGGGAGGATGGACTATGCCGGGGGAAAACAGACTCGGTTGGGGAGGATGTACTCGGCTGGGGAATTTTGTGGTTCCTCGATTGTTGCTGGGGAAATAAAACCTGTTGAGGAAATAAAACCTGTTGGGGAAATAAACCTGTTGCGGAAATAAACCCTGTTGGGGAAATAAACCCTGTTGGGGAAGTGAGTTTCTTTTAGGAAGAGATCCACGAGGCTTCAACTTGTAGAAATCGACCTAGCTGGAGAGAGAGCTGCCAAGAGATTGAGACTCTGGTCTGGGATTATCCTATGCAAAGAGACTTTGAGGGCAACTCCGTTGGGGAAATTTTTATTGTAGCCGTCCTTGTGGGGATAATGATAATGAGATAACTCTGTAGGGATATTTCATATATATTAAAGAGATGCTTGCTGCTGCTTAGCAGAACACATGTGCCAAATAGTTTTAATTATATTCATGTGCATATGTTCATTCAATTTTAGTCATTGGACAAATTTGCATTCAAAACAAAGACAGAAATGTTGCACTTCAAAATATATTTGTATTGATATTTTTCCCATGAATAGCCGTTTTTTACAGAGAGACGGAGATCCTAGTAAGAGGAAATTGTCGAAAGGAAAACAAAATTGAGAATGAAAACAAACAGCCATGTGAAATGATCTCATTGCCTTCCAACTCTATTATTCCTCCAATGTCTTCGAATGTCCCTTGTCGTTGATAGAAGTTGATTGGATTGATCTAGGACCGTTTGAACTTGGACCTTGGTGATAAAATTAACTGCGTTGATTCCACGGGACATAGTCATACGCTTTTAATCCTTAACTTTTTCCTGGACCGCCCTTTCGGGTTTTCAGCCCACCAGGATACCCTTTTTTCCCAAGTCGCCCTTTTGAGTTTTCAACTTGCCGGTTGTACAATATTTTTCATATATCCCTAATTTCTGCCCAAACCTTTTGGTTTGCTGGGATGCCCTTATTTTACCTAGGTGTGTCAACCTAACGGGTCTCTTATGCGTAGTATTTTTTAACTATGTTCGCGTTTATATGATATGGGAAATCTTCACCATCCATGGTAGTCAACATCATGGCACCGCCAGAGAACACTCTCTTGACAACAAATGGCCCTTCATAGGTGGGATCCCATTTGCCTCTGGGGTCGTCTTGTGGTAGAATGATGCGTTTTATCACCAAGTCACCAACTTGATATACTCGAGGTTTGATCTTTTTGTTGAAATCCTTGATCATCTGTTTTTGGTATGTCTGACCATGGCAAACAGCAGCTAACCGTTTTTCATCAATCAAGTTCAGCTGATCCAATCTCGTTTGAATCCACTCGTCTTCGCCTAGGCCTGCCTCATTCATAATTCTCAGTGAGGGAATCTGAACTTCTACTGGAAAAACAACTTCCATGCCATAGACTAGAGAAAATGGAGTTGCCTCAGTTGATGTTCTAGCTGAATTACGGTAGCCATGTAGAGCAAACGACAAGATCTCATGCTAATCCTTATAGGTTACTACCATTTTCTGCACAATCTTCTTGATATTTTTGTTGGCTGTTTTGACTACGCCATTCATTTTCGGTCTATACGGAGAAGAATTGTGATGCTTGATCTTAAACTGAGTGCAAAGCTCAGTGATCATAGCATTGTTGAGGTTAGTCCCATTGTCGGTGATGATCCTTTCGGGGATACCATAACGTCATATGAGGTTGTGTCTGATGAATCTGACTACCACATTCTTGATGACTGAGGCAAATGAGGTGGCTTCGACCCATTTGGTAAAATAGTCTATAACAACAAGAATGAAGTGATGCCCGTTGGAAGCAGTGGTCTTGATCTCTCCAATCATGTCAATGCCCCACATTATAAATGGCCATGGAGAGGTTATGACATTCATAGGGATAGGAGGCACATGGACCTTGTCAGTGTAGATTTGACATTTGTGACAAGTTCTTGAATATTGATGGCAATCAGTCTCCATTGTTGACCAATAGTAACTGGCTCTTAAGATTTTCTTAGCCATCGTATGTCCACTTGAGTGAGTACCTAAGAGACCATCGTGCATGTCTTCCATGATCTCCTTCGCCTCCTTCTTGTCCACACATCGGAGTAGAGTTGAATCATGGTTGCGCTTGTACAATATCCCGTTACTTAGGAAGAATTTGGCTGCAAATCTTCGCAAGAACTTTTTGTCATTGATAGATGCCCCCTCTGGATACTTTTGTGCTTCAAGGTATCTCATCACCTCATGGTATCATGGCTTTTCTGCATCGGTGTCAAGCTCATAGAAATGTGCAGGTTCATCGAATCTTTCAATTGTTATCATAGGGGGCTTCATTGTCCCATTTGACCTTAAACATTGAAGACATGGTTGCTAAAGCGTCAGCCAACTGGTTTTCCTCCCTAGGGAAGTGCTCAAAGGTGATCTTTTCGAATTAGGAAATTAGGGATAGCACAAGTTCCTTGTAAGGGATAAGATTAGGGTGTTTAGTGTCCCAATCTCCTTTTACTTGGCTGATCACTAGGGCGGAATCCCCGAACACATCCAAATGCTTGATCCTTAAGTCAATAGCAACTTTCAGACCTAAGATGCATGCTTCATACTCGGCCATATTATTTGTGCAATCGAAGCATAGTCTGGCAGTGAAAGGAGTGTGGAAACCTTCAGGAGAGATGATTACAGCACCAATTCCGTTACCTAAGGCATTGGAAGCCCCATCGAATACCATAGTCCATCGGGATCCTTGTTCAGGTTCATCATACAGTCCATGTTTCACACAGTCGGTTACCAGCATGATGTTCTCATCAGGGAAGTCGAAGTTCATTGACTGATAATCATCCACAGCTTGATGGGCCAAATGATCTGCTAGTACACTTCCTTTCATGGCCTTTTGAGTCGTGTATTGAATGTCGTACTCAGTCAAGATCATTTTCCATCTGGCTATTCGTCCGGAGAGGGCAGGTTTCTCGAAGATGTACTTGATTGGGTCCATCTTAGAAATTAACAGAGTGGTATGAGTTAACATATATTGTCTTATCCGGCGAGTAGCCCATGCCAGAGCGCAACAAGTTTTCTCGAGTAGTGAATATCTGGTTTCACAGTCGATAAACTTTTTGCTCAGGTAATAAATAGCATGCTCTTTTTGGCCAGACTCGTCATGTTGGCCCAAAACACACCCCATAGAGTTCTCTAATACTGTCAAGTACATGATCAAGGGTCTTCCTTCAACTGGAGGCATGAGAATAAGAGGTTCTTGTAGGTATTCTTTGATTTTGTCAAAGGAAATCTAGCACTCATCATTCCATCTGACTATCTGATCTTTCTTTAAGAGTTTGAAGATTGGCTCACAAGTAGCAGTCAAGTGTGATATGAAGCGGGCAATGTAATTGAGACGACCCAAGAATCCTCTGACTTCTTTTTCAGAATGAGGGACTAGCATTTCTTGGATGGCCTTTACTTTGGCAGGATCAACTTCAATGCCTTTATTGCTGACGACAAAACCTAGAAGCTTTCCAGATCGTACTCCAAACGTGCATTTGTTAGGGTTTAATCTCAGCTTGTACTTCTTCAGCCTCTCGAATGATTTATACAGATGATCAAGATGTTACTCTTCGGTTTGTGATCTGGAAATTATATCATCCACATATACCTCTATCTCATGATGAATCATGTCATGAAATAAAGCTACCATAGCCCTTTGATATGTTGCCCCTGCATTCTTCAATCCGAACAGCATGACCTTGTAGCAGAAGGTGCCCCATTGCATAACAAAAGTAGTCTTATCCATGTCTTCGGGAGCCATCCTTATTTGATTATATCCTGAGAAGCCATCCATGAAAGAGAAGACTTTATGCTGAGCAGTATTATCAACTAAGACGTCAATGTATGGTAGAGGGAAGTCATCCTTGGGGCTTGCCCTATTCAGATCCTTATAATCTACACACATGTGAACTTTCCCGTCTTTCTTTGGCACTGGCACCACATTTGCAACCCATTGAGGATAGAATGTCACGACTAGGAATCCTGCATCAAATTGTTTCATCACTTCAGCTTTGATCTTTTCAGACATATCAGGCCTCATGCGATGAACCTTTTGTTTAACAGGAGGGCAGTCTTCTCTTGTCGGCAGACGATGAACTACAATATCGGTATCCAACCCAGGCATATCTTCATAAGACCAAGCAAATACTTCCACATAATCATGCAACATCTGAACCAACCTGCTCTTGACACTGCTTTCCAAATTAGCGCCGATCTTGATTTCCTTCTTATCTGACTCAATACCCTGGTTAATAACTTCAACTGACTCTTTGTGCGGTTGAATAACTTTTTCCTCTTATAATAGAAGTCTGGCTAGTTCTCCCGGTATGTCACAATATTTCTCACCTTCGTCTTCGACTTGGTTGATGGGACATTCAAAGTCATAGTCGGTAATAGTAGAGTCATTAGCAATAAGATCCATAGTGGATGAGGACCTGCAAGAGTATGTGTGTGTGTGTGCATGTAAGATACATGGCTATTTTTTTGAAAAATGTATTTGCAAGAAAGGAAAGATAATGAACATAAATATTTGAATGCAAAAGAGTCCAGTGTATTGAATGATCATATGATTAGATGAACATAAATAAAACCCTTGACAAATGGACCAAAGTGCCCCGGGCCAGGAAAATGGCTAAAAAGTCATTGTTAAAATATTACAGACAACATGTTCTTGAATTGAAAGAAAAGCAAAAACAAGTAGATTACTCCTCAATGAAGGAGATGGGCACAAAGTCCTTTGTGAAGAAGTGAAAAACACAAGAGGGGGGGGGTTGAATTGAAAACTTGAAATCAAAAGCGCAATGACAGTATTTTTATCCTGGTTCGTTTGATCTCAAACTACTCCAGTCCACCCGTCAAGGTGATTTCGCCTCTCTCCAACAAGTACTTAATTCACTAATCACAAAAGGATTACAATCACTACTTTAACAACTGTTAAAGTCTTCTTGAGTACAACCATAATCCGGTTAATCTCACGGAACACTGTTTTAAAACAAAGATACAAGAATGTGTGTTATTGTTTTTCGTTACAAAAACTGTTATCACAAATGTGATAATTTACACAAAATTAGTGTGTGGAAATGTGATGAATAATGCTTGCAGCTTTTTGAATTCACGTGATTAGTATATTGGAAAAATCGTGAACAATTTGAACACTGAGCTTATTTATATAGGAAATGGATTCTTGATGATCATTAAGCATGATAAATGTCATTAACTCAGTTTCCATTTGGAGAAGATCCTGTCTGAAAGAAGCCATTGTAATTTGATGTTGTCTTGAATGATTAGTAATGCTTCAGAATCTTACATCCTTGCCTGCTGCTGATACTTCAGAACATTGATGACTTGGATTATTATGCTCTTGTTCAGAATCAGAGTTTACTTCACTTAAGCGCATGTTCTGGTCATCAATCTTCAGCGTATGTTCTGATTGCTTCAGCGTGTAGCTCTTATGGTGCTGCTTTGGTCAGAACTTCTGCATACATAATAACATAATTTTTTTGGGTGCATATTTGGTCTTTGTATTTGTTATCATCAAAACTCTAACTAAGGATTGTAGAATCAAACTATGTTCTAACAATCTCTCCCTTTTTTATGATGACAAAAACTAGAATTTTCAATTAAAAATAAAGAACAAAAGGTTTAAGAGAAACTCCCCCTGAGTTGATTACTTTTGTTGTACCCCAAAATTTGCCCTCTCTTTTTTCTCCAGAAATCACCCTGGATCCTCAGGTTTACTTCCAAGCTTTGAGTTACAAAATTTTCATGAAGATCACTCCCAAGGGCAAATTAGTCATTAGCGCTAAAAAACCAAACTTCTAAGTACTTGAGATTTTTCTAAGTATTTAAGGGGAAAATGGCACTTCAGAGCTTCTGAACCAACCTCCAGGCAGGAGCAGTCAGAAGTTGCAAGCTTAGCTCAGCATGTAACCTTCAGTCAGAAGTTGCAAGCTTACCTCAACACGTAACCTTCAGTCA
This sequence comes from Vicia faba, assembly GCA_948472305.1. Classification (NCBI taxonomy): domain Eukaryota; kingdom Viridiplantae; phylum Streptophyta; class Magnoliopsida; order Fabales; family Fabaceae; genus Vicia; species Vicia faba. The sequence continues at coordinate 777,463,143 of OX451736.1, read as the reverse complement.
GAAGTTGTAAGCTTAGCTCAACACATAACCTTCAGTCAGAATGTGGCTCTTCAGCAGCTATGCAAGCTCAGTCAGAATCTACCAAGGTAAGAACAGAAGATTATAAAACATGCTGGAAAGCCTAAAGGATCCCTCAGAACTGGCTAAGGCAACAGGATACCAAAATCAGAACTTGGGTGCATTGTTTTATGCTGAAGCAGAACTGCTGGCTCAGATTTAAGTAATGATGCAAAATCCCCCATTACAAGATTTCTGATTTTGAAAAATCTCATCACCATTTAATGCTCATTAATGCTCACAACCACTTTTGAGTATTCATCCAAAGGGTCTCTCCACGTGTAGCATAGCAACACCTTTGTACAGATTTAGGTATGGGTCCATGCGCCACTTTTTGCATATGGGTGTCACTTTTCCTTAATCCTCGCTTACTATTCCAGTCTAGGCTAAAAGATGTCAATCATCACAACTTTTTATGAACTTTCTTCAAGAGTAAGTCAGCACCTAATGCATGATATTGGCGCCACTTAACGTTTTAAAAACCCACAAAGATTTGCCTATAAATAGAATACCATTGTCCACTGAAAAAGCGGTCCAAGCCCAGAAAAATTGCTAGAAAAGAAACAGAAAGTTTTAGCAAGAAAACACCTTGAAACTCTACCAAAATTCCTAGTGTTTCAAGAACCTTAAACCCAACTTTGAATCTCCTGCCTTCAAACTTTATTTGTCCCCAAAGTATTTCTTGACTAAGAAACGCCCATACAGTTTCTGACCCACACATATACCCTCCATCCATCGATCCAAAGAACCTGTCCATAACACCATCAGAGTTAAGGCTAACTCCAGTTCACAGAATTTCTTCCAACAGCATGGTAAGCACCTGTTGACTCTCACCATACTGCTTAAGCATCATCAGATTTGCATGCTCAAAAAACACAATGTAGATATCATGCTTCTGATGTTGCACATGTTCTGATATTTTTACGCCTCTGCATGCTTAAGTAGAGAACGAATCAGTTCAGAACTGCCTTGAAGAAACTGAAACTCAGAGTTACGATTAGCAAAGGCATACTTGCCTCTGATTTTTTGGTTCTGATTCTCCTTATTTCTGAAGCGCTATGACACTTGCTGAAACTGTCTTAGGCATGTCTTCTGTTTTGAGGAGAAATAACGAAATTACAGATGTTCTGACTAGCACAGAGGGAGACCAAGTTCTGACTTTGACGCCAACACTTTTGAGGCCTATTTTGTTATCAATAATATCATAACTTCTGAAAATTACTGTGTTCCCAGCAGGGTCATAACTTCTGACCCCATACATTTTCACAAACAGGTTTCTGTTTTGCAGCACACCAGGGTCAGAACTTCTAACTTATACATTTTCACTAACAGGTTTCTATTCTGCAGCAGGCCAGGGTCAGAACTTCTGACTTCCTCTCAGCAGCACGTTGACCCCTTCCTTCTTTCTTTCTTTCTTCCCCTTGTTATTTTCTTTATTTTTCTCGCTGGTACTCCCCATTCATAAGTGTGTACCCCCACCTCCTAAATATTGTAATAGCGTAGGACTCTACATTTCTGCATTTTATCACTTTCAAATGTAAATGCTAGCAATTAGGATATGTATGGCAAGATAAAATCAATGAAATAGAAAATCCTAATTCAAGATAAAATCATGCATACAATCAAACACACTTGCACACAAACACCCTTAGGGTTTCTCCACTTGGTTGCCTCATACAAAAATAGCCATGTTACGCATGCAAAGTATCTTGGTAAAACAAACAAAATCAAAAGATCATAGTCCCTCGATGACGCTATTCAAGGTTTCCTTACAAAATGATCTTAGTCCCTCGAAATGCTAAGATACTTTGCAACATTGCTAATCATGGTTATACGATGACCCGCGCCCGTCCCGTAAAACTCCAAAGATAGGGTTGCTTACCAAATCAATGGTAATACAACAATGTCAAAGGAATAGAAAATGCATAAGAAAGACATTTGAGTAGGTAGATTGCTTCTAGTTACTTTCTCTATTTTCAAGCAAATATCCTTGCTATTTTTCAAAACAAACACACACACACTTTCAAACAATTAAACATTGAAAACATTTTCAAAAAGACAAACATGTTTGTATACATTCTTACGAACAAGAATCATTATAAAGATTTCCTAAACGAATGGCCTCTTTTACAAAATATTTTCAAAAACCACACCAAGCACATTTTCAAACAAACGAAAGCAAGTTGATCTAGCAAGTAACTAAGAGCCCATGGAAAACCATGGATTAAAAGGGTGTTAATACCTTCCCTTTTCATAATCTACCCCCCGAACTCAAGAAACAATCTCAAAGGTCTTTCCTGTGCTTTTTCACCTTTCCTTTTGGATAAAAGAAAAGTAGGTGGCGACTCTTGCTAACCGCAATATTTGCGAACATAAATGCAAAACCTTCAAGTCAGTTCTCCCACTGTATCACAGAACTGGCGACTCTACTGGGGACTTCTTATAAAAGTGGGGTTACCTTAAGGATAGGTCACATTTACTTGCTTACATTGTTTGATTTGTTTGCTTTACATTACGGTTCTTTGTTTGGGTTTGAATCCTCTACCTGGATTTGGGGATACATTATAGGTAAATAGCAATATGTTGTGGAAACTGTGCGGGGTATACGGACATGGTCTAAGTAATAGCTATGTTAGTGTGACATATTTGTGAGTATCGGTAGCCCTTGAGTAGTCAAGGAGAATACGGGGCCGCTGAGTGATGTCGCGAAGTACTAACGAACTTTTAGAACCTTTACTTGACCAACTTGGCCTTTAGGGCTTAGTGAGATGACCGGCGTTGGTGCAGTCCGAAGTTGGTAGATACTCGATACTGAAGAAGTGAAAAACACAAGAAGGGGGGTTGAATTGTAAAAACTTGAAATCAATTGCAGTCAACACGGTATTTTTATCCTGGTTCGTTTGATCTCAAACTACTCCAGTCCACCCGTCAAGGTGATTTCGCCTCTCTCCAACGAGGTCTTAATCCACTATATTCAACTGAATATTACAAATGCTTTAACAACTGCTAAAGCCTTCTTGAGTCAAACCACAAACCGGTTTCTCAAGGAAATACTTTCTTACAGATAAATGAAATCTAAGTGTGTTGAATGTTTTCTACAAAAACTGTTTATCACATCTGTGATACTACACACGTTAAGCTTATGAGAACTAGAGTGCTAAAATAATTGAGTAAAGAATTTGAGAGCTTTAGTAAACTGAGAGTGAGGAAGATGATGAATAGCTTTAGGCGTGTAGAGTGTTGTAGAGCATTGGCCAATTCAATCTTCACTGACTTGTTTATATAGCATTGGAAAAATGGTATGTTGGAGTCAGTTAATTTCGTTTCAATGCCAATAACATTCTTTCCAAATTAAGAATATCTTTGTCTGGAATAATGTTGTTGATAATAAAGCATCTTGAATGCACAGTACCGTTGCCACTTAAGCGTGTTCTGGCTTTGGCTTATTCTGACGCTGCTAGGTGCTGATGAGTTGTTGTTATCTTGATCAGAGTTCAGATGTTACGCGCAGATCTGTTCATCAAGCTTCAGCGTAAGCACATGTTGATCTTCTGATTCTGGTATCTGATATAATATCCTCTGATGCTGATGTTGATATTTCATCTTCTGATGCTGATGATGATATTTTCTTGCTGATACCCATCAGAGTTTCTGTAAAACAGAATGTAATTTTTTAGGTAGCATATGTCTTACATGAATCATACAATTAATATATCTTTGCATTTTGTTATCATCAAAACTTAAACTTAGGGTAGTAGATTCAAACTTTGTTCTAACAATCTCCCCCTTTTTGATGATGACAAAAACTAGATTTTTTCAATTGAGAATTAATGTGAAAAGTATCAGAGATAACCAAATAATAAATTGTATCAGAATTAAATAGGAAGTTATCAAAGATAGGAGGATAAGGGATAAAGAGATATCAGAGTTTAGATCGGAGATACTCTCCCTAAATTTATTACTTCCCTTTTTAATTCCATGAGTCCTTCAGGATCAGATCTTTATTGACTTTCTTTGAACATCAGAACATCAGAGCTTCAGTGTATCAGAGATGATTAACTTATTGTACCTGTAGGCTTATGCACAACAACAAAAAACATTCAAGTATATCAGAGTGTTAGAATGTTTGAGACTTTTTGTCTCAGTAGTCCGTTATTGAAAAATATCATTCTTGTTCTCCCCCTTTTTGTCAGCAATCAAAAAGTGCAAGTAATATAAGCTAAAAAGATCAGAGCAGAAAAACTGTTATATTTAATGCATAGCATAGAAGATAGTACAGAAAACAATGAAAACATCAAAAATGAAAATCTAAGGTTGGGGTGGAAAGCGTGTGAGCAGAGCTTCTAGCATGTTCTTTATCTGATCAGCAGTTTCCTTTTGCTGATGCACCATGCTGACAACTGTATCAATCTTGCCATCTTGCACATCCATCCTTTCCTTCATCTTTTGATCATTCTCATCCATTCTTTGTTGCAGACGAATATCATTCTGCTTCAGCTCTTCCAGAGTCTGCCTGTCCAAAGCAGCTTGAGAAACGTCAGAAACAGGATGCTTCTGAGAGCTTTCTGCAACATCTTCTACTTGACTAACATCTTCAGCTGGTTGAACGGTTGATGTTGGACGCTTGTCAGACCATGGCTCACTATCCAGAAAGAGCACTTCCTCCTTCAGCAGCTGACCTTCAGCTTCCTTCAGCAGCTTGCTGAAGTTCTGTTGGGCCAGTTCATAGTTTATGTCTTGCAGCTTGAGGGCTTCAGCGCGTACCCACATTCTGAAATGTGTCCAGAGTTGGTCTGAGGCAGCAAGATCAATCATTCCAGGACAAACCTGCTTTAGAGAAGCAATCCAATTCTGCAAGCCCGTTTCAAAATTCAAAATGCCAGCACCATCATCTAGTTGTTTGGGTTTGGGAATGGCTATTTTATTTTTGAGGTCAGCAAGACGGTTAAGGATTGTTAAATCAATGAAGGTCCTGCTGTGGTCTTCTGTATTTTGTTTGGGAGATGGAGTGGGAGAATCAGAAATGATTATTGGACTGTTTGGAGTATTTGGAGGGGTAGTTTCTGGTGAGGATGGCAGTTGGGGTATGTTTATAGTTGTACCACATGGCAGTTGAATTGCCAAGGGTTGAGGTTCAGAGGATTGAGGAGAATGAGGTTCAGGGGTTTGAGGTTCAGGTGATGGAGTTTCAGAGTGTTGAAACTCAGGTTGTGGAGATGATGGTTGAGGTGAAAGTGGATGAAGTTCTGGTTGTGGAGAGGGAGGTGGAATTTCTGGTTATGGAGAGGGAGGTGGAGTTTCTGGTTGTGGAATTTCTGGTATGGGAGATAGTGTAGTTGCTGGTTGTGGTGAATGGGGAGTTTCTGATTGAGTGTTTGGATTTTCTGAGAGGGGAGCGGAAGAACGTTGATCAATTTCAGAAAGAACTTTATCAAGTTTTGATTCTGTTGATGTTGTGGGTTTTGGATTTTTGGATTTGGTGCGGGATCTCCTGAGAGTTAGTAACTCAGAAGGGTCAGTCTCTGGTTCGGTGTCATCAATGGTTGGTATGGGGATTGGGAGTTCATATGAAGCTGGGGTTGGGATAGATGTTGGAATAGCAGAAGAATTTAAAACATTAACAGCAGATAGATTACCTCTCTTCTTAGGGGTCTGCTGGGATGGTCCTTCTGAAGTAGCCTTTCTCTTCTTCGTCTTCTTCACAGTAACTTCTGGATTTTGCTGGTGCAAATCTTTAATGTTCAGAGTGGGATCTGTACCATCAGCCTTGCAAGCATCCAAGTATCTGAGAACAATGACTGGTTTAGAGTCAATCTCAGAGAATATTGGAAAGTCGTCCAGAGGGACTCTTCTGCTGGTGATGTCAGCAAGAGGAGTGACGCTGGGCTCCTTTCTGATATTCTCTATCAATTTCATTTTCTTCAGATTCTTGGCATTCAGAGGCTTGCCAACAGTAGGTTCAATAGAGCTTACTTCCTGTGCTTCTGTAAGGTGTTCAATCAGCCTATTCTCAGTTAGAATATCTGATATTAACCTGCCAAAGGGTATCCAATCCCTTTTTGTCCTTTCTTCTTCTCTTGTCTCCTTGACGCTGGTCCTGAGGTGATTAAACAGAAGATGAGCCAAGTTAATCTTTACCTTCTGATTAATAAAATAGATCAGAAACTGCTGATCTATGTTTATATAATCAGGAGAGCTTGTGGGCTTCCTGTGATTGAAGCACCCCAGAATAATCTTCGCCCATATTTTGTGATGATCCTTCAAGTCTCTGATTTTGCTGCTGGGAACCCCATTGGTGAAAATCTCTCTTGCAATGACAGCAGCATCTGAGCATATTTCTGCCATGTCGATACAACGGATACCACCACCAGTGTATCCAATCAATCTTGCAATGTGATCCTCAGTGATCACAATCTTCTTTCCCATGATATAGGAGGTAACTTGATGTGTTGATGAAGACGCATGAATCCAAAATTCTTTGACCAAAACTGGGAACGTTGGACCCACCAACCTATCAAAGTATCTCTCCCATCCTTGTGCCCTAACTTCTTCTGTCAAATCGAATCCATTTTCTTTCAGACTGGTGAAATCAACAATAAGTTCAGACAGAACTTCCAAGTTCTTCACTGGTGTAAGGAGCGTTCTGAAGGGAATTTGGTATTGTTCAGATGAAGCCTCCTTCTGAGAACCTGTAGAAACATTGCTAGAGGTTGCCATGTTCACACTTAGGGTTTCTTTGAGAAAAGCTTGAGAAAGGGTTTCTTTTGAAAAAGGATGAACACACAAGTGAGAATGCAGAAAATATTTTGGATGATTGTAAGAGACGGTAAAAGTTTTATGAATGATGTTAATGTGCTTAAATAGATTTCAAAAAGTGTTTTTGAAAACGTAAACAGTTTTAAGAGAGAGAATTAATTCATTATTAAGGTTTAACTCATGATTACACGCATTTAATGCTTGTTGATTTTGGGGGATTTGAGAAAGATACTTGGAACGGTTACCAGACATGTGTCTCAATGCATCCAATCAGCGTTTTGCCTTCTCAGAAGCGTGTACGCGTGTTCTGCTTCAGAGATTTGCTGATGATTAGATGACACTTGTTTGATATAGTGAGCAGCACGTCTATCCTTGAGCTGAAACGCTCAGATCTTTAAGAATAGAATCTGATACAATCTGCATGTCTATCTTTCTGAAAGAAGATTGATTAGAAGTTCACAGTAAAAAGAAAACACATTATGAAGGTTAATGTATAAAATTAAAACATTTTCACTCTGGGCAGAGCTTCATGCTGAGATGTTTCAGAATGAAGTTGAACCTATCTTCAGAAAGTGGTTTAGTGAAGATATCAGCCCATTGATGGTCTGTATCAATAAATTTTAAGTTCAAAATTCCTTTCTGAATATAGTCCCTAATGAAGTGATGTTTTATTTCTATATGCTTAGCCCTAGAATGCAAAATAGGATTTTTACTTAAGCAAATGGCAGAAGTATTGTCACAGAGTATATGGATGTTACTCTAAAAAATCTGGAAGTCTTCAAGCTGACTTTTCATCCAGAGCATTTGTGTGCTACATCCAGCTGCTGCTATGTACTCAGCTTCTGTTGTTGATAGCGCAATTGTGGATTTCCTTTTGCTGGACCAAGAGATCAGATTTTCTCCCAGAAACTGGCAGCTTCCAGAAGTACTTTTACGCTCTACTCTGTCTCCAACAAAGTCAGCATCGCAGTAACCTACTAAGCTGTAATCACTAGATTTTCTATAAAATAAACCCAGATTAGTAGTACTTTTCAGATACTTGAAAATTCGCTTAACAGCTGTTAAGTGAGATTCTCTAGGATATGATTGGAATCTTGCACACATACATACGTTGAATAAGATATCAGGCCTTGAAGCCGTCAGATAAAGGAGAGAACCAATCATACCTCTGTAGACCTTCTGTTCTACCTTTTTGCTTACCTCTTCTCTTTCCAGAATGCACGTGGGATGCATTGGAATCTTTGATGACTTACATTCTGAGAGGTCAAATTTCTTCAGAAGTTCTCTGACATATTTGCACTGATGAATGTAAGTTCCCTCAGGATTTTGATTGATCTGAATTCCCAGAAAGAATTTCAGTTCTCCCATGAGGCTCATCTCAAATTCTGCCTGCATACACTTAGCAAATTTTCTTCCAAGAGAAGGATTAGTAGATCCAAAAATAATGTCATCAACATAAATTTGGCAAACTAAGATGTCATTCTTAACTGACTTACAGAATAAGGTAGTGTCCACCTTCCCTCTGGTGAATTCTTTTTCTAACAGAAAGTTACTTAGTCTTTCATACCAAGCTCTGGGAGCTTGTTTCAGACCATATAGTGACTTCTTTAGTTTGAAAACATACTCTGGGTGTTTTGTACTTTCAAAACCAGGGGGTTGGTGCACATAAACCTCTTCTTCTATATATCCATTTAAGAATGCACTCTTGACATCCATCTGATACAGAGTGATGCCTTTATTAACAGCAAACAAAATTAAAAGTCTGATAGATTCTAACCTGGCGACTGGAGCAAAGGTTTCTATATAGTCTATTCCCTCTTGCTGACCATAACCTTGTGCTACCAGTCGTGCTTTGTTTCTGATAACTTCACCTTGTTCGTTCAGCTTGTTTCTGAACACCCATCTTGTTCCAATGACGTTGAATCCTTTTGGTCTGGGAACAAGATCCCATACGTCATTTCTGGTGAATTGATTCAGCTCTTCTTGCATTGCTAGAATCCAGTTGTTGTCTAGAAGTGCTTCATCAATTGAGGAAGGTTCAATCAGAGACACAAGTCCCATGAGGGATTCTTCAGAGTTTCTGAAGCTGGCTCTTGTTCTGATTGGATCTTCCTTTCTTCCTAAGATAGTTTCTTCTGGGTGATCCAAGCTGCTTCTGGGTAGTCTATTCTGAGGTTGGTCAACAGATGTTGTTGGATTGCTAGCATTTCTCCTTTCAGATGTTGAAGGGGTGTCTTTGTTGAGAGCTTCTGATGACTTGTCTTCAGAACCTGTAAATTCAACTTCCATACCTGCAAAAACTTCATTCTGCTTTGACTTTTCAGAGTCAAGCTTATCATCAAAACAAACACTGATTGATTCTTCCACAATCTGTGTTTCTGTATTGTATACTTTGTACCCTCTTGAGCGTTCAGAGTATCCTAACATAATACACTTCTGTGCTTTAGAGTCAAACTTGTTCAAATAATTTTTTGTATTTAACATAAAACAAGTACATCCAAATGGATGAAAATATGAAATGTTGGGCTTTCTGTTCTTCCACAATTCATATGGAGTCTTTTCCAGAATAGGTCTTATTGAGATTCTATTCTGAATGTAGCACGCTGTGTTTATTGCCTCTGCCCAGAAGATCTTAGCAACGTTTGTCTCATTGATCATGGTTCTGGCCATTTCTTGCAATGTTCTGTTCTTTCGTTCTACAACTCCATTTTGTTGGGGAGTTCTAGGACAAGAGAAATCATGCAGAATGCCTCTGTCATTAAAGAATGACTCAAAATCTTTGTTTTCAAACTCTCCACCATGATCACTTCTGACTTTAACGATTCTAAGATCCTTTTCATTCTGAACTTGGTTACATAAGGTAACAAACACAGAGTGTGACTCGTCCTTGTGTCTTAAGAACTTTACCCATGTCCATCTGCTATAGTCATCTACGATTACTAACCCATACTTCTCGCCACTGACTGAAGCAGTTTTAACTGGTCCAAATAAGTCAATGTGCAGAAGTTCTAATGGCTTAGAGGTAGAAACAACATTTTTAGATTTGAAAGAAGGTTTTGCAAACTTGCCTTTCTGACATGCTTCACACAGAGCATCTGAATTGAACTTCAGATTAGGAAGTCCTCTGACCAGATTGAGTTTGTTAATCTGAGATATTCTTCTCATACTAACATGCCCCAATCTTCTGTGCCAGATCCATTGCTTGTTGTTAACAGACAGAAGACACTTTACATTCTGACTTTTCAGTTCAGAAAGTTTGATTTTATAAATGTTGTTTTTCCTCTTTCCATTGAATAGGATAGTCCCATCTTTCTGACTAACAGCTTTACATGATTTTTGATTAAAGATTATATCATAACCGTTATCACTTAATTGACTTATGGATAACAGATTATGCATTAATCCATCTACTAACAGAACATTATTTATAGAGGGAAGATTTCCATTACCTACAGTTCCAGAGCCAATGATCTTTCCCCTCTGATTGCCTCCAAAGCCAACGTGGCCTCCAGGCTTAAGTTCCAGGCTTTGGAACATATGCCTTCTTCCCGTCATGTGTCGCGAGCAGCCAGAGTCCAGGTACCATGACTGGTGTTTCTGATTTGCTGCTAAAGATATCTGCAACATGTATTATTTTATCCTTAGGTACCCAGATTTTCTTGGGTCCTGATTTGTTAGATTTACCAAAACTCTGGTTGAATTTTGGTTAATACTTACTGCTAGTATATTTAATATCATGTGTGTGACCATACACAAAATGTGAGTTCAGAGGAGTGTGTTTAATAGTTAAATCCATGGCATTCTTTGGTGTAGGAACCTTACCTTGGTATCATATTCCCTTTCTGCCGTTTTTGCTAACTCCATAGATCATTGAAGCCATTTTGCTTCTATCTATGCTTTTAGCAAGGAACTTCTGAAAGCTATGATCATACTCCTTGATGATCTCATCAGTGCTGCTGGGAGTTTCAGAAATTGTTTCCTTCTGAGAGTTTTGTAAAACATTTTCTAAATTTGAAATTTTATTTTTCAGCTCAGAATTTTCCAATTTAAGACTCTCAGTCTTATCAGAGTCAGATTCAAGATTCCTTTTCAGTTTTCTGAATTTAACTCTAATCAGCTGGTACCTTTCCAGAATTTCGTTAAGGCTTTCAGCAAGTTCAGCCTTAGTAAAATTAATTGCAAAGTCAGGAAATACCTCTTCAGTGTCTGATTCTGAGTCTGATTCAGAAGCTTCACTGTCTTCTGAAATGTTGGCCATGAGAGCTATGTTTGCTCTCTCATCATCTGATTCTGAGTCAGCTTCAGACGAGTCAGAGTCATCCCTTGTAGCCATGAGACTTTTCTTCTTTTCTCTTCCAAACTTCTTTTTGGGCTTTTCCCTCTGAAGCTTTGGGCAGTCACTCTTGTAGTGTCCTTGCTCATTGCATTCATAGCAGATGATGTCCTTGGTGTTTGGCTTTCTGCTTCCTGAGGAGCCTTCAGATCTTCTATATCCATAGGAAGAATCTGACCTTCTGTATCTGGAAGAGGACTCATTCTGATCAGATCTTCTGGGATTCCTGAACTTCCTTTGCCTCTGCTTCCATAGTTGGTTCACTCTTCTGGAGAGGAGGGAAAGTTCGTCTTCTTCTGATGAGGATCCATCAGATGTTTCTTCAACTGCCTGCAAAACTTTAGACTCAGATTTTTTGTTAGATTTTAATGCTAAAGGCTTACCTTGCTTCTGAGGTTCATCAGCTTCCAGCTCTATCTCGTGACTTCTGAGGGAGCTGATAAGTTCCTCCAGAGAAATTTTGTTGAGATCTTTAGCTAGCTTCAGAGCTGTAACCATTGGCCTCCACTGTTTTGGCAAGCTTCTGATGATCTTCTTGACATGATCAGCAGTAGAGTATCCTTTGTCCAGAACCTTGAGACCAGCCACCAGAATTTGGAATCTTGAGAACATTGTTTCAATGGATTCACTTTCTTCCATTTTGAATGCCTCATACTTTTGAATGAGCGCAAGAGCTTTAGTTTCTTTGACCTGAATGTTGCCTTCATGCGTCATTCTGAGTGAGTCAAACATGTTCTTTGTTGTGTCTCTGTTAGAGATCTTTTTATATTCAGCGTAAGAGATGGCGCTGAGAAGAATGGTTCTGGCCTTGTGGTGATTTTTGAAGTCACGCTTTTGTTGATCAGACATTGCTTTCCTATCAATCTTCTGACCGCTTGCATTCATTGGGTGCATGTATCCATCTGTCACCATGTCCCACATATCAGCATCATGTGCCAGAAAGAAGCTTTCAATTCTTTCTTTCCAGTAATCAAAATTTTCTCCATCAAAGACTGGAGGTTTGCCGCTGAATCTGTCTCTCTCTTCATTGTTGTCATTGCTGGTGTGTTGATAAGTTCCTGCCATTGTGTTTTTCTGACGCTGGATCTTGTACTGACACGGTTAAGTGTTTTAGCTCAGAACCAGGCGCTCTGATACCAATTGAAGAAGTGAAAAACACAAGAAGGGGGGTTGAATTGTAAAAACTTGAAATCAATTGCAGTCAACACGATATTTTTATCCTGGTTCGTTTGATCTCAAACTACTCCATTCCACCCGTCAAGACGATTTCGCCTCTCTCCAACAAGGTCTTAATCCACTATATTCAACTGAATATTACAACTGCTTTAACAACTGCTAAAGCCTTCTTGAGTCAAACCACAAACCGTTTTCTCAAGGAAATACTTTCTTACAGATAAATGAAATCTAAGTGTGTTGAATGTTTTCTACAAAAACTGTTTATCACAACTGTGATACTACACACGTTAAGCTTATGAGAACTAGAGTGCTAAAATAATTGAGTAAAGAATTTGAGAGCTTTAGCAAACTGAGAGTGAGGAATATGATGAATAGCTTTAGGCGTGTAGAGTGTTGTAGAGCATTAGCCAATTCAATCTTCACTGACTTGTTTATATAGCATTGGAAAAATGGTACGTTGAAGTCAGTTAATTTCATTTCAATGCCAATAACATTCTTTCCAAATTGAGAAGATCTTTGTCTGGAATAATGCCGTTGATAATAAAGCATCTCGAATGCACAGTACCGTTGCCACTTAAGCGTGTTCTGGCTTTGGCTTATTCTGACGCTGCTAGGTGCTGATGAGTTGTTATTATCTTGATCAGAGTTCAGATGTTACGCGCAGATCTGTTCATCAAGCTTCAGCGTAAGCACATGTTGATCTTCTGATTCTGGTATCTGATATAACATCCTCTGATGCTGATGTTGATATTTCATCTTCTGATGCTGATGATGATATTTTCTTGCTGATACCCATCAGAGTTTCTGTAAAACAGAATGTAATTTTTTAGGTAGCATATGTCTTACATGAATCATACAATTAATATATCTTTGCATTTTGTTATCATCAAAACTTAAACTTAGGGTAGTAGATTCAAACTTTGTTCTAACAGATACTACACTCATTGAGGGTTGTTTTCTTGGAATATTTTGGTCTCCATTAAAGAGGCTTGAGCTGAAACAATGAACAAGGAAACAATCCAGTGATATTGAGCTCCTTAGAACCCGGTTACTATTACTAGGACAGGTTGAGCCAACTAAACTTCAAGAGGGTACTTACCTATAAAACCCCATGCAAGCCTAAACTAGGAACTTGTTTGCTTTGCTTGTATATGCATACTTGTACATAACATCATGGACATCATGAACATCATATGCATCCACTAACCATTTCAAGGATTTCGGAGATTCATCTTTGTTCCTGTTTTGTAGGATATGGATTCACTTCGCAGGAAAACTATCCAAGTCAACCTTGTAAGAATTCCTCCACAACTTAAGGAGCTAGCTTCAAGGATCCCTGAAAGCTCTCCTTTCACCGAGAGACATGGTCGTCTACTTAACTTGGTCACCTCCAACACGGATGAGGATATGATGAAGGTGCTCTTTTAGTTCTTTGATCCTTTGCACCATTGCTTCACATTTCCCGACTATCAGCTTGTGCCTACTTTGGAAGAATTTTCTCAACTCTTAAGAATTCCAATTCTCAATCAACTACCTTTCAACGGTACGGAAAGATACCCAAAGTCAGAAGAGATTGCTCAAGCTCTGCACTTGCACTCATCTGATGTCACAACCCATTGGGAAACTAGGAGTGGTGTCAAAGGCTTCTTAGCAAAGTTTCTGTTTGAGAAAGCCCAAATCTGTTGGAATTCCTTAGACTTGCAAGCCTTTGAGGAAATTGTGGCTCTTCTTATCTATGGGATGGTCTTGTTCCCCAATCCTGACCAACTCATAGATGTGAGCGTCGTTAAAATCTTCATGTCACGCAATCTGGTGCCTACATTGCTGGGGGATATCCTATACTCTTTTCACACTCGTACAATGAGGAAGAGAGGTGTCCTTATGTGTTGCACTCCTCTCTTGGCAAGATGGTTTATTTCTCATCTTCCCCAATCAGTCTTAAGGAATGAGCAAGGTTTAAGGTGGTCACAAAGGTTAATGATGCTCGAACATTCAGACGTTCATTGGTGCTCCCGATCCAAAGAGAATGTCATCATCATTGATCGTTATGGGGAATTTCCTAATGTTCCTCTACTCGGAATTAGGGGAGGCATCACCTACAGCCCATGCTTAGCCTTAAGACAGTTTGGTTATGCCCGAAGAGATGGCCCACACGAGATGCTGATCCAAGGTTTGGTATTCGACTACGATAACAACAGTCAAGGTCTTTGCCAGAGATTCATCCGAGCTTGGAGGACATTAAACAAGGTGGATAGAAAGACTTTGGGACAAAAGAATTCCATCCCTCTTGAGCCTTACCTCAAGTGGGTACAAACCTGCGCTCAAAGTCTTATGATGCCTTATCCTTCCATCCTCCTGATGATCATTGAGCCTGTTAAGGAGGGAGAAGTTCCATACACTATCCTACATCCTGACATGCCCACATATCTTGAAGACCTACAAAGGGATTGGATACAACTCAAAGGGGAACGTGATACTTTCGAAGCCCAATTCTACGCGAGCGAGAAGAAGGTTTCGGAACTCACTAGGCTACTTCGTGAAGAGCAGACTCTAAATTCCTACATTGCACCGAAGAGGATGCGCACCACTTTTTATCTTAGAGAGTGTATTATTTTGTACTCAAACTCTATCTTATTAATATAACGTGTGTTTCTTTTTGTCTAAAACGAACTTGAATCTTTGAAATCCTTGAAAACATTGCATATGCACATATCATTCATCATAACATAAACAGGTCTTTTGCAACAAGTTCTCTTATCTCTCTGCTATTTATTTCAGTAAGATGGATCTCGAACAGACAGTCAAAGATCTTCAAGCTCAAAACACGTAGTTTCAACAGTTACTCATAACCCTGGCCAAAGGGAAAGAGGAGTTGAAGACTCTGTTGGCCAAAGAGAAGAAAAAGAAAGAAAAGAAACCAACTGGTGTTATAATTATGGGGAGAAGGTTTCAAGGACAGACTAGAAGAACCTTGGATATTGCAACAACATCTGATGAAAGAGATGGTAAAGGAAAGGAAACAGCAATTCCATCAGAATCTGAAGAGGAGGAAGAAGAGGAAGGCTACTCCTAAGAACAGTATTCGCCAGCTGATGATAAGTATAGACATCTTGAATAGCGTCTGAGTGCTATGGAGATACAGAGGGTACCAGGTCTAGACTTTGAAGAATTGGGTCTAGTGTCGGGAATTGTGATCCCACCAAAGTTCAAAGTGCCGTTATTTGCAAAATATGATGGGGTGTCATGTCCTAAGATGCACCTCTGATCATATGTGAGAAAAATCCAACCACACTCCGCTGATAAAGACTTGTGGGTGCACTTTTTCCAAGATAGTCTATCTGGAACACAACTCGATTGGTTTTACCAATTGGAAAGGGCCAACGTCCATAACTGGGAAGATCTTGACGCAACTTTCTATAAGCAATACCAGTATAATGCAGATTTGGCGCCTACTCGTACTCAACTTCGGAGTATGGCCATGGTTTCAAATGAGGGTTTCAAAGATTACACGCAAAAATGGATAGATCTAGCTGGGAGAGTCCAACCCCATCTATCTGAAATGGAATTGGTGGACATGTTCTTAGGCACTTTATCAGGCCCTTTCTTCAACCATTTAATTAGAAGCTCATCTGCAGGATTCACTGAGTTAATACTGACCGGAGAAAGGGTGGAAGCTGGCATAAAAAATGGAAAGATTCAGAAGGATTCATCTGCCTCTACAGCTGTGAGAAAGCCTTTCATTGGGAAGACGGAAGTATCTGCTGTTTACCCACCAAGGAACCAAGGGAGAATTAAACACCGTCCAACGGTAGGTGCTGTCATGATCTCTAAGTCCGAACCTACCCAACAAAGGATTAATCAACCAAGAACAAAAAGACCGGTAAGACATTTTACTCGGATAAACATGACTCTGTCTCAAATCTTGCCACAGTTATTGAAGACCAATCTGGTAACTCTGAAGGAAGCTCCGAAAAATCCCAATACAATATCCCCTCATTATCACCCCAATGCCTGTTGCGCATATCACTCTGAAAGTTCTGGGCACGATACCAATAACTGTTGGGCCCTGAAAAACAAAATACAAGATCTCATTGAAGCAAAGGAAATCGAATTTGATGCGCCCGAGAAGCCAAATGTTATCTCTGCTCCCATGCCCAGACATGTCCACAACGCTAATGCTATTGAAGAAGACTTGTTTGTTACCACAGTTGATGAACTCGTGACTCCTCTCACAATCATTAAGATAAACTTGTTGAAAGTCGGTGTGTTCCCGGGCTGTAATGAAGTTTGCCACCTCTGCTTATCCTCACTAACTGATTGCCCTTTGTTAAAAACCGGTATTCAACGCTTGATAGACAATAAAGAGATCCTGTTTGAATGTACTCCTGTTTCACCTGTTTCTGTTGAAGACGTTTTAATCATTACCATATCCGCCAATTCTTCCAGGGTTTCCAAAAAACCTGTTAGAAATACATTGGTTCCGAAAGCAACTCCTCTTATAATCATAATGCCTAGGCCAGTCCCATATGAATCAGACAAGGCCGTACCGTGGAATTACGCTGGGGACATTTATTACCATGGCATCAAACAAGATGGGTTGGCCTCCGAAGAAGAAGACTCTGACATTAGCAATATTGTCGGAACTAGTAAGATTACCCGAAGCGGTAGAATCTTTTCTCCAGAAATTTCCCCCCTCCCCCAAAGGTAATTTTTGGACCCGTGGTTGTTCCAAAGGTTACCTTTGTACCAATAATCATATATGAAAGTGCTCCTAATGACAAAGACGACACAATCCCTGCTTTCGTCCCTACCAACACTTCTACTTCTGAAACCCAAGGGAAAAATATTCAAGAAGAGCTTGTCCGGACGAAGGCTCAACCACTGACTATTCCCGAAGCTTCTAAGAAGGAAATGGAGGAGATCCTGAGAATAATAAAGAAGAGTGACTACGACGTAGTCGAACAGTTGGGGAAGACTCCCTCCAAGATTTCCATGCTGGTATTGTTACTGTGCTCTGAGGCGCATGCGAAAGCCCTGGTGAAGTTTCTGAAGACAACCCATGTACCTCAAGAGACGTCTACTGACCAATTTCAAGATTGTGTGGCCAGTCTGACAGCGGATAACGGCCTAGGCTTCTCGGATGCAGATCTGACACCAAGGGGAAGAAAGCACAACGAGGCATTGCATGTCTCTGTGGAATGTAGAGGAAAAACTCTTGCCCATGTCTTGGTAGACACTGGCTCATCTTTGAATGTTTTACCGAAGAAAGCTCTCGACAGATTGGATTACGAAGGACTGACGCTGAAACCCAGTAACATAGTCGTAAGAGCATTTGGTGGCTCAAAGAGGATGGTCCATGCAGAGGTGGACATCCCCATAAAGATTGGGACTCAAACTTTCAACTCGACCTTCTATGTAATGGACATCCGTCCCTCTTATTCCTGCCTGCTAGGACGGTCGTGGATCCATAATGTCGGTGTTGTCACCTCTACACTACACCAGATGCTGAAATATCCGGTCCATGGAAAGATTATCATTGTCCACGGAGAGGAAGAATATATGATTAGCCACCTCAATTCCTTCAGGTATGTGGAATTGGATGGCGAGTTCATTGAAACTCCTTTTCAACATTTTGAAGAAGTTCCCCAAGAGGTGGCAGTAACCAAAAATATGTCCCAGATTCCCGAGATTACGAAAACTCCACTTCGGATGTCATCTCTGAAGAACGCCAAATCTGTAATTGAGCAAGGAGGATGCACCATCTGGGGGAAACTTCCAGACATCCCGTATAAATCTGACAGGTTTGGTTTAGGGTTCACTTTAAATGCTCAGAAAGCTGTGTGCCGCGCCCGTGCTGGAGAGCCACCTTTGAAGATTAGCAACCGGGAGGTCAATGTAGTAGAAGATGGTGAAGAGGATTGCAGCTTGGAGGATTGGATCTTTCCTACTATCAACGGAGGACTTCGTAATTGGGAAGCCAGAGACTTTGTTCTGATAACTTTCACCCCTCAGTAATTTATCTTCCACATTTCTGTTGGATTTGTAATATTCACAAACAATTCGCATATTTTAAACCTTGTGTCTTGTCCGAGGCACAATGGTCCATTTGTAAGGGTTGTCATTTCATCTTCATATGACATTCAATGAATCACGGACGTTTGGCATACAAACTTTTATGCTCATTGTTTTTTCTTTTACATTTATTTTCCTTTAAAAAGATGGCTATACCCTTACACACACCCACACTCACAAATGTAGGTACCCATCCACTCTGGATCCCATTGGTAACGATACTGCTATGGCCTTTCATGACTCTGAGGATCTAATCTACCAAGCCGAAGACGAAGGTGAGGAAGATTGTGAAGTACCAGGGGAACTTGCCAGACTACTACAGCGAGAGGAAAGAGCTATTCAGCCTCATGAGGAACCGGTGGATACAATCAACTTAGGTACCGAGGAGAATAGAAAAGAGGTCAAAGTAGGTGCCAATCTAGAGGCTAGCGTCAAGGAGCGTCTGATTCAGCTGCTACATGATTATGTTGAGATCTTTGCCTGGTCATATGAAGACATGTCGGGACTTGATACAGACATCGTGGTACATCGCCTCCCAACAAGAGAAGATTGTTCACCAATGAAACAAAAAGTCCGCCGCATGAGACCTGATATGTCAGAAAAGATCAAAGCGGAAGTCATGAAACAATTCAATGCTGGATTCTTGGCTGTCACTTCCTATCCCCAATGGGTTGCCAACATTGTTCCCGTGCCTAAAAAGGACGGCAAAGTACGAATGTGCGTGGACTATAGAAATTTGAATAGGGCCATCCCTAAAGATGATTTTCCACTTCCCCACATCGATATCCTGGTTTACAATACGGCCCAGCACAAAGTGTTTTCTTTCATGGACAGATTCTCAGGTTACAACCAAATAAAAATGGCACCTGAGGACATGGAGAAAACTATATTTGTCACACAATGGGGCATATTCTGCTACAAAGTGATGCCATTTGGACTGAAGAATGTTGAGGCCACCTATCAGCGTGCCATGGTAGCCTTGTTTCATGATATGATACACCGTGAAATAGAGGTCTACGTAGATGACATGATAGCCCGATCACAAACTGAAGAAGAACACCTTGATCACTTACAAAAGCTGTTTGAGAGATTGAAGGAGTATAAGCTGAGGTTGAATCCGAACAAATGCACATTTGGAGTACGGTCCGGTAAACTCTTAGGTTTTATTGTTAGTAACAAGGGTATCAAGGTTGATCCTGCCAAGGTTAAAGCAATACAAGAAATGCCTGCTCCTAGTACTGAGAAGGAAGTCAGAGGATTCTTGGGACGCCTGAACTACATTGCCAGATTCATTTCTCACCTAACAGCTACTTGTGAGCTAATCTTCAAACTATTGAAGAAAGACCAGGTAGTCAGATGGAATGAAGAATGCCAGGTTGCCTTCGACAAGATCAAAGAGTATTTACAAGAGCCTTATGTGTTGCTACCACCAGTCAAAGGAAGACCGTTGATCATGTATCTGACTGTTTTAGAAAACTCAATGGGGTGTGTATTGGGGCAGCATGACGAGTCTGGATGAAAAGAGCATGCTATTTACCACCTGAGCAAAAAGTTTACTGAATGTGAAACCAGATATTCACTGCTCAAGAAAACTTGTTGCGCTCTGGCATGGGATGCTCGCCGGTTAAGACAGTATATGCTGACTCATACAACCTTGTTGATATCTAAGATGGATCCGATAAAGTATATCTTCGACAAGCCTGCTCTGTCTGGGAGGATAGTTAGATGGCAGATGATCCTAACAGAATACGACATACAATATACTACCCAAAAAGCTATAAAGGGCAGTGTATTGGCTGATCACCTTGCTCACCAGGCTGTAGAAGACTATCAGTCCATGAAGTTTGAGTTCCCGGATGAAGACATCATGACATTAGACAACCGTGAAGAAATCAGGCCATATGACGGACCTGAACAAGGATCCCAATGGACCCTGTTCTTTGATGAGGCATCCAATGCACTTGGTAATGGTATCGGCACCGTGCTCATATCTCCAGAAGGGTGTCATACTCCCTTCACGGCCATACTTTGCTTCAACTGTACGAACAACATGGCAGATTACGAAGCATGCATCTTCGGTCTCAGAGCTTCCATAGATTTGGGAATCAAATTCTTAGATGTATTTGGAGATTCAGCTTTGGTCATCAGTCAGATCAAAGGAGAGTAGGACACTAAGCACCCAAACCTTATCCCTTACAAAGAACGTGTTTTGACATTGCTACCACATTTTGAGAAGATTACCTTCGAGCATTTCCCGCGAGAAGAAAATCAGCTAGCCGATGCTCTAAGCTACAATGTCATTTATGTTCAAACTTAATTGGGACAACGAGGCTCCCCGGATCACCATCAAACAAATGGATGAACTAGTACACTGTCACGAGATCAATACTGAAGAAGTAATGGACCAACCTTGGTTTCATGAAGTCAAGAGGTATCTCGAGGATCAGGAATACCCAGAAGGAGCTTCAATTAATGATAAGAAGTTCTTAAGGAGGTTCTCTGCTAAGTTCTTCCTTAGTAACGACATCTTGTACAAACACAATCATGACTCCATTTTGCTGTGGTATGTGGATAGGTTGAAGCTAAAAAGATTATGGTTGAATTACACGAAGGTACTTTTGGCACCCACTCCAGTGGGCATACGATGGCAAAGAAAATCCTGCGGGCAGGCTATTATTGGTCTACCATGGAAGCAGATTGTTATCAACACTCTCGGACCTGCCATAAATGTCAAATTTATGCTGACAAAGTGCACGTGCCTCCAGTTCCTCTGAATGTCTTGACGACTCCTTGGCCCTTTGCTATGTGGGGAATTGACATGATTGGAGAGATCAAGCCGACGGCCTCCAATGGACACTACTTCATCCTAGTGGCCATTGACTATTGTACAAAGTGGGTTGAAGCAGCTTCCTTCACTTCCGTTACCAATAATGTTGTTGCCCGCTTCATCAAACATAATCTTATTTGTCGGTACGGTATCCCGGAAAGGATCATCACTGATAATGGTACAAATATTAACAATACTATGATCACCGCCTTGTGCGAGCAATTCAAAATTCTGCATCATAATTCTTCTCCCTACCGGCCAAAGATGAATGGTGATGTTGAAGCTGCAAATAAAAACATTAAAAAGATCATACAAAAGATGACAGTTGCATACAAAGACTGGCATGAGATGTTACTATTCGCTCTCCATGGGTATCGTACCACGGCTCGCACATCAACCGAGGCAACACCTTATTCTTTGGTATATGGCATGGAAGTTGTTTTACCTATTGAGGTTCAGATCCCCTCTGTGATACGGTGGGAGAACTGACTTGAGGTTTTGCGTTTGTTTTCGCAAATGTTGCGGTTAGCAAGAGTCGCCACCTACTTTTTATTTTATCCTAAGGAAAGGTTAAAAAGCACAGCAAAAACCTTTTGAGATGTTTTCTTGGGTTCGGGGAGTAGATTATAGAAAGGGAAGGTATTAGCACCCTTTCTATCCATGGTTATCCATGGGCTCTTAGTTACTTGCTTAGATCACTTGCCTTTTGTTTTCAATTGTTTTAAATGGTGCTTGAGTGTGTGGGTTTGAAAATGTTTTTGAAAAGAGGCCAATGTGGTGGCAACCTTTGTAATGATCCATGTGGGGATGTATACAAAGATGTATGTCTTTTGTAAAAGTTTTCATTTGTTTTTGAAAGTTGTTTTGAAAGTGTAGTGATGTGTGATTTTGAAATTAGGCAAGTGTTTTGTTTTGCAAGTTTGATTCAAGTAACTAAGAGGTTATCTACTCCTAAATTTCTCAAAAGATTATTGTTATGCTTTTAACCCTTTTAACAAGTTTGTTCCACCATTGTATTTGGTGGACAACCTTGTGTTAGGATGTGAAAGGGACGGGCGCGGGTCATCGTTTAGACCATAATTGTAACGACGTTAAATGTCTTTGGGCAATTTTCTTTAAGGGACTTGATCATTTGTTTTTGTTTGCTTTGAAAAGTTTTGTCGAGGGACTATGATCATTCAAATTATTTGCTTTGCCCAAAGAAGTTCAACATACAATATGGCCCATTTATTTGAAGGCAACAAGTGGAATACCCTAGGGGTGCAAGTGTGAGATGTGTTGTTTATTTTCATGCTCATTTGTCTTGTATTAGGTCAAACTATTTTTTTCGTTTTTTCGCATACAAACCCTAATTCTAACATGTTATCATTAGAAAGCAATAAAGTGCAAAATTAAATTTACTAAGCTATTACAAAGCCAAATATGGGAAGGGGGGTACAAATGTTCAAATGGGGATATTGACAAGAATTTAAATCTAAATTATTACATCATTTTGAATATTTGCAATTTAATCAATGTACAAAAATTAAATAACAATGCAAGATGCAAAAGAATGTTTTATATGTATGAAAAAAATATTATTTATGTAAAAGAGAAAAGAAAATAAAAATTATATTATTTTTTGGAGTATTTTGAATTTAGGGCAAAAACCCTAATTTTTAAAAGAAAATGCATTATTATCTAATTTAATACAACTATTTATTTATTATTTATAAAAAATAAAATAAAATGAAGTATATTATGAAAAAAGTATTTTTGTATCAAATATTAATAAAATGAAAAATTCAAGTATTTTTATATTTTATCTTAAATATATTAATAAATATATATACATACATATATTAATTTCTTAAATATGCATTATACACAAAATAAATATTTATTTAATATTTTAATAAAACAAATAAAAAGAGTATTTTTTATGTGAAATATTTTCAGAAGGTAAATAAAAATAAAAAATAAAAAAATGTATTTACACTATTTTTCTATTTATTCTAATAATAGTATATATATAATATTTATATGCAAACAAAAGAAATAAATCAAATAAATATGCCATATATTCAAAAAATGATGGAAAAAATATTTTTAATTTTTTAATGCCATGAGAAAAAATAAACAAAGTCAACCAAAAAAGAAAAAGTCAAAAAGAGTCAAAAATGAAGCAAATGGGCTCAGGGGGTGTAAACATGGAAATAGGGTGTGAAAAGAAAATAGTTCCAGGCCCAGCCCAGACCACTTCTTCTTCAACCTCTGTACAACATCCTTCAAGCAAAACACGCGTTTTTTATCTCTGGATTCCTGGACTTTCAAGCAAAACTCATAACATGAAAAGTGTAGAGCATTAAGAGACGGTTTCAACCATATAAAGAACTTGACCTATCTCTCTAAGATGAGGGAGAATTTCTCCTCCCCCAATTTCTGACCTAACTTTTCAACAATGTTCAGACATGAAATTCTCTAAGCACACGAAATATAAATGAAATCTAATCATATGAGCATGTTCAGGGCTATGATTGTGACATGTTTTCTTCAAAAACCTAAAGCTAACAATGCCTAATAAGGGAGATAGAACTCCATGAATATACCTGTTCAGTTGGAATCGAGCTTTGCAATGGAGGATGTTTCAGAGTGAAATGATGACTTGTATAGCTTCCTTGAAGTGTAAGGATGCTTTTCCAAGTCCTACTTTGTCTTGAAACTCCCTGAATCGAGCTAGTGAACTCCAACTGCAAAACAGAAATTTAAAAATGGTGAAGTGGCTTGGAGGTGTTACAGGTCAGGTTTCAGGACATGGTTAGCTTGCATATGTTGTAAGGAAGGTAGAGGAACAAGTTTGGACAAGAATGATCGAAGGGATTGAGAGATAGCACTCAATCTGCAGGGCTTGCTCTGTTTGAGCAGTTTTGTGGTGTTTCTGAGATGGAGAGTGCTTGAGAGGCAAATGGCTCGTGCAAAAGCTTGGTTGGGTAATTTGGAATGTGTTTGATAGCTTTTGTGTTGTGTCTCTATGCTGAGATGAGAGTTGTGATAAGTTATGCAATGTTACTTGAAAATGAAGCAAGCAATGGTCACTTTGTGTTTTAGGTCAGTAGGGGCCTCTAATCCTGCTGCATAAGCCTCTCTTGATCAGAGCAATTTTCCCATAATCTTGTGCCAAAAGGATTTTGCTTGTACCTTCTTGGATTTCAATTTGACATAAAGCTAATCTTTTCAAAAATGGAAAGTTCACTTTATCTAGTTTAGGATTAATCCACTATGCAATGTTAGAACACAAAGAACATGGCCTTAACACATTGAATATGCATTAAATTATTGAGTATGGAATGGTTCAAGGACCTGTAATCAAGCATAAAGCAAGCTAAGTTCAGATTTGCAAAGTTATGAACATGTTTTGATGAAGAACAAAAGTGAATTTTTGCCAACTTGTGAAATTCGAATCTCTCAAGTTATGAGGTTGTTTGATGAGTTCTTGGACATTTTGGAAAGCTTGGAATGTGTACTACAATCCATCTTTGAAATGCAAATCAAAATTCCAAGTGGAAGGGTATGAAAAGTGGCCTTGAAGTGGGCTAGAAAACCTTGTCAAAATAGGTTAAAATTTCACTAAGTTAAAAATGGTTTAGTGCCCTTATTCAAAAAATTGTAACTTGAGATACAAGCTTCAAATGAGAAAACTTTGTGAATCAAAGTTGTATATTATGCAACAAGCTACAACTTTCATGTTTTGACTTTTGTTTGAATCCAAATGGATCTTGGTGAAAAGATGGGGCAAAGTTGGGAAAAAATTAGGGTTTTCCATAACTTAGAAAAATTCTAAGTTATGAAAAATTCCATTTTCAAACCCTAATTTGCATTTTGTGATTTCTTGGTGAACAAGTTTCATGATTTGGCATGTTTTGATGAAAAATGAATCTTGACTCTTGATTTTGACCAAAAAGTCAAAGTTTGACTTTTCAGTATACAGTCAAAATTGATCAATTGACTGGGAAATTCAACTGTCAACCTTGTGTACTTGGGATCTTTTGAGCTTGATGAATGTGTCAAGACCATTTCATTGGGTCCTTGAGTCCCTATGTGAACTTGGTTTGCCATTGGCTAGGTCAAACAGTCAAAAATTGCCTTTGTGCAGTCAAAACCCTAAAAATGACCATTTTGCCCTTTTGGTGATCTGATCAAATTTCTTGTGGAATTGTGATCCAAACTTGATCAAATGGTTCATGTGAGTTCATAATGTTGATGTGGATCAAATTTCATGAGGTTTGACTGTCAATTGGCCACAGTTGACTTTTTCCCCAATACAGCTGATTTCTAGGTCAACTGTCCAATTGACTGGGCAAAACTTGGAATCAAGACTTGAAACTTGGTATGGGTAAACTTGGGAGTCCAACATGAAGCATGAAAGTCATCTTAGGCATTTTAGGTCAAAACATCCTTGGGAAAACACAAACCCTAATTTGAGTCCACAGTGCAAGGAGAAGTCTTGAGCAGAGGAAACCCTAACTGGATCTTGATCTTCAAAGGCCTTGTGATGAGAAAATGTTAAGGAAATGGGAGGGCAAATTTTGGGGTACAACACCCTCTCTGAGAATCATGAAGGATGCAGGTTTGAATGAAGACGATTGGATCCAAACTCGACTTGATCAACTGAACTTAATTGATGAAAAAAGACTTACTACTGTTTGCCATGGTCAAATGTATCAAAAACGGATGATCAAGGCTTTCAACAAGAAAGTCAGACGCCAAGTATATCAAGTTGGGGATCTAGTGATCAAACATATCATCTTACTACAAGGTGATCCCATGGGCAAATGGACTCCTACCTATGAAGTACCATTTATAATCAAGAACATATTCTCTGGTGGAGCAATGATCTTGACCACCATGGACGGTGACGACCTGCCACATCCTGCGAACGCGGACATAGTCAAAAGATACTACACATAAGAGACCCGCTAGGTTGACATACCTAGGCAAAACAAGGGCATCCCGATGAACCAAAAGGGTTCGGGCAAAAATTAGGGATACAAATAAATAATAAAAAATAAAAAAATCTGTACACCCGGCAAGTTGAAAACCAGAAAGGGCGACTTGGGCAAAAAGGGGTTTCCCAGTGGACTGAAAACCCGAAAGGGCGGTCCAGACAAAAGTTAGGGAATAAAAGCGTATGAATATGTCTCGTCGGATCACTTACGGACAACCTTTGACTTCCACTGACAAACTTGGAGTTTCTGATCAATCCAATTATCTTCGGACAAGGTAAATAGACAAGATACTTGGAGATACGAAGGCTATAGCAGAATGGGAACCCTAGGGGATTATTGCACATAGCTATCTTTCTTTCTATAAATTTTTCTTGTTTACGACGACATTCTCTTACTAGGGTGTTTGTCTCCTTTGTACAAAATACTTACTCAAAGTCAATACAAAAATATTCCCTTGAAAGTGCAAAAACTATTTGTCTTTACTCTTATGTTTTGTTTGCAAAAAAACGTCCAATGATTCATTAATGAACATATGCATTTGAACATGATTACCGTTTACGAATAAAAAAGATAGGGAAGAGACAATTACTAATAGGTCGACAGGATAGGGAAATATCTCGAGGCCATTCCATAAACTTTCTCCCCGTGGAGTTTTCCATAATCCCCAGCGGAACAAAACTCCCAGTTACCCAGCAGGACGAAGCTTCTAGTTTACCAATCCCTGGTAGAAGTCGCCCAATTTCTCCAAATTCCCCAGCAGGTTGTTGAGAAGCCTGGAATCCGACCAGATAACAGCTAACTTTTGAGTCTCTCCAGCCAAGGATAACTCCCAGTAGAGCGGAAGACAACTGAAACTCCTGAACTTCTTCAAACAGAAACCAACTTTTCCCCACAGAGTTTTCAATGCTCCTCAATGGAACAAAAACTCCCAATGTTTAATCCCCAGTAGAAGTCGTCAAGATTCTCAGGTTTCCCCAAACGAATCTTACGAGCAATACATGGCATTTCCCTTACAACAAGAGTTTATTTCTCTCAACAGAAATTCATCAACACTTCGACTTCAAGACATGAAGATTTACATATCCTTAACAATAGTCAGGGATTTGTTTTCCCCGAGCAGACAGCAGTGCAACAAATCAGCTCACATACGCATACATTGCATCCATATATCATAAACACTGATAAAGCAAATGCATTATATCATACATGTCATACAACATGATCTTGCATTTTAGCTAACCTTTTACCCTTTTCGGGATAAGATTAAAAGCTATCGTGAGCAATGTTCAAAGTTACCTGATACAGTTCAGATATGTTCCAGACACGGAAGCCATTCTGATACTCATTCAGATTCAACCTACATGATACAGTTCAGATACGCTCCAGACACGGAAGCCATTCTGATACTCATTCAGATTTCACACTCCTGATACAGCTCAGATACGCTCCAAACAGGGAAGCCATTCTGATACTCATTCAGATTTCACACTCCTGATACAGCTCAGATACGCTCCAGACACGTAAGCCATTCTGATACTCATTCAGATTCAACCTACCTGATACAGCTCAGATACACTCCAGACATGGAAGCCATTCTGATACTCATTCAGATTTCACACTCCTGATACAGCTCAGATATGCTCCAGACACGGAAGACATTTTGATACTCATTCAGATTCAACCTACCTGATACAGTTTAGATACGCTCTAGACACGGAAGCCATTCTGATACTCATTCAGATTTCACACTCCTGATACAGCTCAGATACGCTCCAGACACGGAAGCCATTCTGATACTCATTCAGATTCAACCTACCTGATACAGTTCAGATACTCTCCAGACACGGAAGCCATTCTGATACTCATTCAGATTTCACACTCTTGATACAGTTCAGATACGCTCCAGACACAGAAGTTATTCTGATACTCATTCAGATTCAAAGACCACTCCTGATACAGTTCGGATACGCTCCAAACACGGAAGTCGTTCTGATGTTCAAACATACAAATTACATCTCAACAAGCATTCTTGGATGATATCTACACGCCCATCTCCAACAAGATTCTATCACCTCTCCAAATGGCATCTTTAATCCTATTCCCTACACAATCAACCAACGCACCATCGAGTGCAAATTCCTGGGCACTCTAGTATTCAATCATCTTCCACTCTCAAGCCGCGAATGACAAACATGTCAATCTCGCTTTTCAAGTCTAAGAAGATTGAACAGAGGCAACTGTTGTACCCCAAAATTTTCCCTCTCGTTTTTCTCCATAAATCACCCTGGATCCTCAGATTTACTTCCAAGCTTTGAGTTACAAATTTTTCATGAAGATCACTCCCAAGGGCAAATTAGTCATTAGTGCTAAAAAACCAAACTTCTAAGTACTTGAGTTTTTTCTAAGTATTTAAGGGGAAAATGGCACTTCAGAGCTTCTAAACCAACCTCCAGGCAGGAGCAGTCAGAAGTTGCAAGCTTAGCATGTAACCTTCAGTCAGATGTTGCAAGCTTAGCTCAGCACGTAACCTTCAGTCAGAAGTTGCAAGCTTAGCTCAACACGTAACCTTCAGTCAGAAGTTGCAAGCTTAGCTCAACACATAACCTTCAGTCAGAATGTGGCTCTTCAGCAGCTACGTAAGCTCAGTCAGAATCTACCAAGGTAAGAACAGAAGATTATAAAACATGCTGGAAAGCCTAAAGGATCCCTCAGAACTGGCTAAGGCAACATGATACCAAAATCAGAACTTGGGTGCGTTGTTTTATGCTGAAGCAGAACTGCTGGCTCAGATTTAAGTAATGATGCAAAATCCCCCATTACAGGATTTCTGATTTTGACAAATCTCATCACCATTTGATGCTCATTAATGCTCACAACCACTTTTGAGTATTCATCCAAAGGGTCTCTCCACGTGTAGCATAGTAACACCTTTGTACAGATTTAGGTATGGGTCTATGCGACACTTTTCGCCTATGGGTGTCACTTTTCCTTAATCCTCGCTTACTATTCCAGCCTAGGCTAAAAGCTGTCAATCATCACAACTTTTTATGAACTTTCTTCAAGAGTAAGTCAGCACCTAATGCATGATATTGGCGCCACTTAACATTTTAAAAACTCACAAAGCTTTGCCTATAAATAGAACACCATTGTCCACTGAAAAAGCGGTCCAAGCCCTGAAAAATTGCTAGAAAAGAAACAGAAAGTTTTAGCAAGAAAACACCTTGAAACTCTGCCAAAATTCCTAGTGTTTCAAGAACCTTAAACCCAACTTTGAATATCCTGCCTTCAAACTCTATTTGTCCCCAAAGTATTTCTTGACTAAGAAATGCCCATACAGTTTTTGACCCATACATATACCCCCCATCCATCCATCCAAAGAACCTGTCCAGAACACCATCAGAGTTAAGGCTAACTCCAGTTCACAGAATTTCTTCCAACAGCAAGGTAAGCACTTGCTGACTCTCACCACACTGCTTAAGCATCATCATATTTGCATGCTCAAAAAACACAATGTAGATATCATGCTTCTGATGTTGCACATGTTCTGAGATTTTTACGCCTCTGTATGCTTAAGTAGAGAACGAATCAGTTCAGAACTGCCTTGAAGAAACTGAAACTCAGAGTTAGGATTAGCAAAGCCATACTTGCCTCTGATTTTTTGGTTCTGATTCTCCTTATTTCTGAAGCGCTATGACACCTGCTGAAACTGTCTTAGGCATGTCTTCTGTTTTGAGGAGAAATAACCAAATTGCAGATGTTCTGACTAGCACAGAGGGAGACCAAGTTCTGACTTTGACGCCAGCACTTCTGAGGCCTGTTTTGTTATTAGTAATATCAGAACTTCTGAAAATTATTGTGTTCCCAGCAGGGTCAGAACTTCTGACCCCATACATTTTCACTAACAGGTTTCTGTTTTGCAGCGCACCAGGGTCAGAAATTCTGGCCTATACATTTTCACTAACAGGTTGCTATTATGCAGCAGGCCAGAGTCAGAACTTCTGACTTCCTCTCAGCAGCACGCTGACCCCTTCCTTCTTTCTTTCTTTCTTCCCCTTGTTATTTTCTTTATTTTTCTCGCTGGTACTCCCTATTCATAAGTGTGTACCCCCACCTCCTAAATATTGTAATAGCGTAGGACTCAACATTTCCGCATTTTATCACTTTCAAATGTAAATGCTAGAAATTAGGATATGTATGGCAAGATAAAATCAATGAAATATAAAACCTAATTCAAGATAAAACCATGCATGCAATCAAACACACTTGCACACAAACACCCTTAGGGTTTCTCCACTTGGTTGCCTTATACAAAAATAGCCATGTTACGCATGTAAAGTATCTTGGTAAAACAAACAAAATCAAGAGATCATAGTCCCTCGATGATGCTATTCAAGGTTGCCTTACAAAATGATCTTAGTCCCTCGAAATGCTAAGATACTTTGCAACATTGCTAATCATAGTTATACGATGACCCGCGCCTGTCCTGTAAAACTCCAAAGATAGGGTTTCTTACCAAATCAATGGTAAGAAAACAATGTCAAAGGAATAGAAAATGCATAAGAAAGACATTTGATTAGGTAGATTGCTTCTAGTTACTTGCTCTATTTTCAAGCAAATAGCCTTGCTATTTTTCAAAACAAACACACACACACACTTTCAAACAATTAAACATTGAAAACATTTTCAAAAAGACAAACATCTTTGTATACATTCTTACGAACAAGAATCATTACAAAGATTGCCTAAACGAATAGCCTCTTTTACAAAATATTTTCAAAAACCACACCAAGCACATTTTCAAACAAACAAAAGCAAGTTGATCTAGCAAGTAACTAAGAGCCCATGGAAAACCATGGATGAAAAGGGTGCTAATACCTTCCCTTTTCATAATCTACCCCCTGAACTCAAGAAACAATCTCAAAGGTCTTTCCTATGCTTTTTCACCTTTCCTTTTGGATAAAAGAAAAGTCAGTGGCGACTCTTGCTAACCGCAACATTTGCGAACACAAATGCAAAACCTTCAAGTCAGTTCTCCCACCTTATCACAACTTCCCTTAAGTTCCTTCTCATCAGAGTTTTAGCTGCATCTCCTATCATAATTTGTACATGTTCAAACTTTTCAGAAAGTAGAGGTTAAGTAATTCAGAATGTTTGAGACTTTTGTCTCGGTAAACCATTATTGAAAATATCTTACTTTCTCCCCCTTTTTGTCAGTTATCAAAAAGGCAATATAATCAGATCCAAAAGAGATAAATTATATTTAAAACATAATGCAATGACAAGTTCCATAAACAAAGAGGTAAAAGTAAAAGTTACAGATAAACAACATTTAATAGAAAATCTAGGAAGGAGGGGGAAGACGTGTGAACAACGCTTCCAGCAAGCTCTTGATCTGAGTATTTGACTCTTCTTGCTTGCCCAAAATGCCTCTGATTTCCTTTGTAGTGTCTTCCTGTTTACCCAGAATACTTTTAATCTCTTTGTTCGTATCCTCCTGCTTATCCAACCTTGCATGGATTAAAGCATTTTCTTTCTTCAACTCTTCCAGAGTTTTCATGACTAAGGAGGAAGCTGGTGTCTCTTCAGGAGTTGGATGTTGCTCAAAGCATTCTGCAGCTTCTTCTGAGTGAACCATTTCTTCTGTTATAATCATGTGTTCTGGAGAAGTAGTCAGAGAGAGACTTTCTGATTCTGGTTCAGCTTTATTTGAAGGATGATGCTCTTTCCAGGGAGCATTATCCAGCGAGATGACATCTTTTTTGAACAGTTGGCTTGGGACTTGGTCTTGAAAATCCTTCAGCTTATCACTAAAGTTCTGCTGAACCTTTTCATAACTCTGTTCCTTCAGCTTCAGCATTTCAGAGCTAAGCCAATTTCTGAATTTTTTCCACATATAATCAGAAGCAGCAAGATTAGTCATCTCTTGACTTGCATTCTTAAAAGAATTTATCCATTCCTGCATTCCTGTTTCAAAAATCAACAAACTTGTACCAACATCTGATGTGGTTACAGTTGGTTTAGGTTTGGGAATGGCAGTTTTGTGAGAGGTGGAGGCTAGTCTTTCTAGCACAATTGGATCAATGACAAGTCTGAGGTTGTCAGTTGGACGACTAGTGGGTGAAGGAGTGGGAAAGTCAGGAACAATGATTGGTCTAGTGGGGGTGTTTGGAGGTGTGGATTCCAGAGATGAAGGGATTTCTGGAATGTCATGAATGGTGAGAGGCATGCAAACTGCAAGAGGTTCTATGATTCCAAGTATTGGGATTGTATCAGAATCTGAAGGAGAGTCTTCAGATAGGTTTGTGGCAGCATGTTGGGGTTCTGGTTCATGGATGTCAAGAGATGGATTTTCAGAAGGTTGGGTTTCTGGTTGTGGTGAGTCGGGGTTCAAATCTTCTGGTTGTGGTATTTTTGGTTGAGGAGTTTCTTGTTGAGGTGATTGTGGTTGTGAAGTTTCTGGTTGAGGAATTTCTGGTTGTGGAGAGTGTGGTTGCGGAATTTCTGGTTGAGGAGATTCTGGTGGTTGTTGAGAGTTTGGATTTTCTAGGAGTTGAGAATTTGGATTTTCTGGTAAGGGAGAGGAAAAGTCTTGATCAAATAGGTCAATGTCAGACAGAACTTTGGCAAGTTCTGGTTGATGTTCAGGGTTTAGATTTGGATTAGGGGAGTGAGGTTCATTCATAAAATGACCTATAGTTTCAGATGGATCAAACCCTATGTCAAAATCTTCAAAGGTTTGAGGTGATAGATTTTCTGGTTGAGAAGGCATGGCTTCAGATGTTGATATAGTTATTGATTCTATAACATAAATAGAAGATGGATTACCTTTCTTTTTGGCGGCTTTAGGTGTCTTCTGAGAGGATCCTTCTCCTGCTGCTTTCCTCTTCTTTGATTTCTTCAGAACAACCTCTGGAGCAACCTTGTGTAAATCCTGAATGTTGATTTTTGGGGCAGTTCCATTATCCTTGCACGCTTCAAGGTATCTGACTATTATTTCTGGTTTGTCAATCTCAGAAAATAGAGGAAAATCATTCAGAGGTATCCTTCTTGAAGTGATGGTCGCATGAGAAGTAACATATGGTTCCTTCTTGATATTCTCAATGATTTTCATTTTCTTCAGATTTTTAGCGTTCAAGGGCTTCCCAGCAGTTGCTTCCAATGTGCTGATTTCTTGAGCCTCCGTCAGATGTTCTATCAGCCTATTCTCTGTTAGAATATATGATATCAGCCTTCCTAAGGGAATCCAATCCCTCTTAGTCCTTTCGTCTTCTCTTGTTTCCTTCACACTTGTTCTGAGATGGTTAAAAAGCAAGTGTGGAAGATTTACCGTTATCCTCTTAGCAATGAAATAGATCAGAAATTGATGATCAATGTTGATATAATCAGGAGAGCTTGTAGGCTTCCTGTGGTTGATACATCCTAGAATGATTCTGGCCCAAATTTTGTGATGATTCTTCAAATCTATAATTTTACTGGAGGGTAGTACAAAAGTAAAAATTCCCCTTGCAATAGAACTTAGGTCAGAGCATCTCTCAGCCATGTCAATGCATCTAACACCACCACCATTGTATCCAAGAAGCTTTGCAATAATATCTTCTGTAATCACAATTTTCTTCTCCGTGACATAAGAAGTAACCTGGTGATTTGAAGAAGAAGCATGTATCTAGAATTCTTTGACAAGAATGGGAAAGGTTGGCCCTAATAGACGATCAAAGTACTTGTTCCATCCTTGAGCAGTAACGTCTTTATACAGGTTGAAGCCATTTTCTTGCAAGCTCTCAAAATCAATAATCAATTCAGAGAGAACTTCCAGATTATCAATAGGTGTGAGGAGCATTCTATGGGGTTCTTCATACTATTCCATTGAAGCAGATTCATGAGCACTGACATTTTTGAGACTTGATGAATCCATTGTTCACACGGGATTTTGTGGAAGATTAAAGGGGTTTTTGAAAGCAAGAACTTGAAATGAGAGAAAATATTAATAAGAGTAAAAGAGAATGAATGTAAAAAGTAAATTTTGAGTTTAAATAGGTTTCTTGAAAACGTAAGCAGTAAGAAAAAGAAATAATTAGTCATGATTATATGCATTAATGACACCTGAAATTAGGGGATTTAGAAAGATACTAAACGATTACTCTTGACAAGTGTCTCAATGCATCCAATCAGCGCCTTTGACCTTTCAGAAATTGAATGCGTGTTCAGCCTCAGAAAGTAGCTGATGAGAGGATGACAACTGTTTGATGATGTGAACTGCACGCTTATATCCTTGAAATGAAACGTTCATATCTTCATGGATAGATTCTGATGCAATATGTACTTCTAAACTCTGAAGACAGGTTGATCAGTTGTTCACAGAAAATAATAAAGTTCTGGGGGTTAAGATATAAATAAAACATTTTATTCTGGGCATAGCTTCATGCTGAGATGTTTCAGAATGAAGTTAAACCTATCTTCAGAAAGAGGTTTTGTAAATACATCAGCCCATTGATGGTCTGTGTTAATAAATTTTAAGCTAAGAATCCCTTTCTGAATATAGTCCCTAATAAAATAATGTTTTATTTCTATATGCTTAGTCCTAGAATGCAAAATTGAATTCTTACTGAGATATATAGTAGAAGTATTGTCACAGAGGATAGGAATGTTACTCTCAAATATGTTGAAGTCTTCAAGTTGACTTTTCATCCAGAGCATCTGCGTGCTACATCCAGCAGCTGCTATGTATTTAGCTTCTGCTGTTGATAGTGCTATTGTGGACTGTCTCTTGCTGGTCCATGAGATCAAATTTTCTCCCAGAAACTGGAAGCTTCCAGAAGTGCTTTTACGTTCTACTCTGTCTCCAACGAAGTCAGCGTCACAATATCCTACTAAGCTGTAATTATTTGATTTTCTATAAAACAAACCCAGATTAGTAGTACCTTTCAGATACTTGAAAATTCGCTTAACTGCTGTTAAGTGAGATTCTCTAGGATTTGATTGGAATCTAGCACATAAGCAAACACTAAACAAAATGTCAGGCCTTGAAGCCGTCAGATAGAGGAGAGAGCCAATCATACCTTTGTAGACCTTATGTTCTACCTTTTTACTTACCTCTTCCTTTTCCAGAATGCACGTGGGATGCATTGGAATCTTTGAGGGCTTACATTCTGAGAGATCAAATTTCTCTAGAAGTTCTCTGACATATTTGCTCTGATGAATGTAAGTTCCTTCTGGAGTTTGGTTTATCTTAATGCCCGGAAATAATTTGAGTTCCCCCATTAAGCTCATCTCAAACTCTGCCTGCATGCATTTAGCAAACTCTCTTCCCAGAGAGGGTTTAGTAGATCCAAAAATGATGTCATCAACATAAATCTGACATACTAAAATGTCATTCTTAACTGTCTTACAGAACAAGGTTATGTCCACTTTCCCTCTGGTGAATTCCTTTTCTAACAAGAAGTTACTTAGTCTTTCATACCAAGCTCTGGGAGCTTGTTTCAGACCATAGAGTGACTTCTTTAGTTTGAAAACATATTCTGGGTGTTTGGAATTCTCAAACCCAGGGGGTTGGTGCATATATACCTCTTCATCTATATATCCATTTAAGAATGCACTTTTGACATCCATCTGATACAGAGTGATGCCATTGTTTATAGTAAATGATATTAAAAGTCTGATAGATTCTAACCTGGCGACTGGAGCAAAGGTTTCTGTATAGTTTATCCCCTCTTGCTGACTATAACCTTGTGCTACCATTCGTGCTTTATTTTTGATGACTTCTCCTTGCTCATTCAATTTGTTTCTGAACACCCACTTTGTTCCAATGACATTGAATCCTTTTGGTTTGGGAACCAGATCCCACACGTCATTTTTGGTGAACTGATTTAATTCCTCCTGCATTTCCAGAATCCAGTCATTGTCTAGAAGCGCTTCATCAATTATTGTTGGTTCAATCAGAGAGACCAGTCCCATGAGGGGTTCTTTAAAGTTTCTGAATGTTGATCTTGTTCTGATTGGATCATCCTTCTTTCCCAGTATTTTATCTTCTGGGTGAGCCATGCTGCTTCTGGATAGCCTTTTTTGAAGTTGATCAACTGAAGTTGTTGGATTGCTTGCAATAACTCTTTCTGATGTTGTGGGAGTGTCTCTGTTGAGAACTTCTGACGAGTTGTCTTCAGTACCTATGAGTTCAACTTCCATACCTGCAAGGAATTCATTATGCTTTGACTTTTGAGAGTCAAGCTTATCATCAAACCTAACACTGATTGACTCTTCAACAATCTATGTTTCTGTATTATATACTATGTACCCTCTTGAGCGTTCAGAGTATCTTAACATAATACACTTTTGTGCTTTAGAGTCAAACTTGTTTAGATAATTTTTTGTATTCAGAATAAAGCAAGTGCATCCAAATAGATGAAAGTAAGAAATGTTGGGCTTTCTGTTCTTCCACAATTCATATGGAGTCGTTTCCAGAATAGGTCTTATGGAGATTCTATTCTGAATGTAACACGCTGTGTTGATTGCCTCTGCCCAGAAGATCTTAGCAATGTTAGTCTCATTGATCATGGTTTTGGCCATTTCTTACAATGTTCTATTCTTTCATTCTATAACTCCATTTTGTTGGGGAGTTCTAGGACAAGAGAAGTCATGCAAGATGCCTTTTTCATTAAAAACTAATTCAAAATTTTTATTTTCAAACTCCCCACCATGATCACTTTTGACTTTGACAATTCTAAGATCCTTTTCATTCTGAACTTGGTTGCAGAAGGTAACAAACACAGAGTGTGACTCGTCCTTGTGTCTTAAGAACTTTACCCATGTCCATCTGCTATAGTCATCTACAATTACTAACCCATACTTCTTTCCACTAATAGACGCAGTTTTTACTGGTCCAAATAAGTCAATATGCAGAAGTTCTAATGGCTTAGAGGTGGAAACAACATTTTTGGATTTGAAAGTAGGTTTTGCAAATTTGCCTTTCTGACATGCTTCACACAAAGCATTTGAGCTGAACTTCAAATTAGGAAGTCCTATGACCAGATTGAGTTTGTTAATTTGAGATACTCTTCTCATACTAACATGCCTCAATCTTCTGTGCCAGACCCATTGCTCGTTGTTAACAGAAAGTAGGCATTTTACATTATGACTCTTTAGTTCATAAAGCTTTATTTTATAAATGTTGTTTTTCCTCATTCCATTAAATAGGATAGTCCCATCTTTCTGACTAACAGCTTTACATGAATTTTGATTAAAGATTATATCATAACCGTTATCACTTAATTGACTTATGGATAACAGGTTATGCATTAATCCATCAACTAACAATACATTATTTATAGAGGGAATATTTCCATTACCTACTGTTCCAGAGCCAATGATCTTTCCTCTTTGGTTGCCTCCAAAGCCCACGTAGCCTCCAGGCTTAAGTTCCAGGCTTTGGAACATATGCCTTCTTCCCGTCATGTGTCACGAGCAGCCATAGTCCAGGTACCATGACTGGTGTTTTAGCCTTGCTGCTAAAGATATCTGCTACATATATAATTTTATCCTTAGGTACCCATATCTTCTTGGGTCCTGGTTTGTTAGTTTTACCAAAATTTTGATTGAATTTTGGTTTGACAGAATAATCACCACTTGTGTATTTTATGTCATGTGTGTGCCCATATATAAAATGTGATTTGAGCGGTGTGCGTTTTATGACTAAGTCCGTGGCCTTTTTAGGTGTAGATACCTTACCTTGATATCCTATCCCTTTTCTTCCATTTCTGCTAACTCCATAGATCATTGAAGCCATCTTGCGTATATCTATGTGTTTAGCTAGAAACTTCTGAAAGTTGTGATCATACTCTTTGATGATCTCATCAGCACTACTGGGAGTCTCTAAGATTGTTTCCTTCTCAGAATTTTGCAAATCATTTTATAATTTTGAAATTTTTTCTTTTAACTCAGAATTCTCTAATCTGAGACTCTCATACTTTTCAGAGTCAGAGGCAAGATCCCTTTTCAGGTTCTTGAATTTGACTCTAATTTGCTGATACCTTTCCAGAATTTCATTTAGACTTTCTGCAAGTTCAGCCTTAGTAAAATTAATGGTAAAGTCAGGAAATACATCTTCAGTGTCTAATTCTGAGTCTGAACCAGAAGCTTCACTGTCTTCTGACACATTTGCCATGAGAGCTATGTTTGCTCTTTCATCATCTGATTCTGAGTCAGCTTCAGAGGTGTCTGAATTATCCCATGTTGCCATGAGGCTTTTCTTCTTTTCCTTGAAGAACTTCTTTTTGGGCTTCTTCTTCTGAAGCCTTGGGCAGTCACTTTTGTAGTTCCCTTGCTCATTACACTCATAGCAGATGATGTCCTTGTTATTTGGCTTTCTATATCCTGAAGAACCTTCAGATCTTCTGTGTCCAGAGAAAGACACGGACTTTCTGTATCTGGAGGAGGATTCATTCTGATTCTCTACTCTTCTAGGATTTCTGAATTTCCATTGTCTCTGCTTCCACAATTGGTTCACCCTTCTGGAAAGGAGAGGCAGTTCATCTTCTTCTGATGAAGATCCATCAGAAGTTTCTTCCACAACCTGCAAAACCTTAGAGTCAGATTTTCTGTTAGATTTTAAAGCTAGTGGCTTACCTTGCTTTTGAGGCTCATCTTCTTCTAGCTCTATCTCGTGACTTCTTAGGGAGCTGAAAAGTTCCTCTAGAGATATTTTATTGAGATCTTTGGCTAGCTTAAGTGTTGTGACCATTGGCCTCCATTTCTTGGGTAAGCTTATGATGATCTTCTTAATGTGATCAGCAGTAGAATACCCATTGTCAAGAACCTTCAGTCCAACAACAAGGATTTGGAATCTTGAAAACATAGCTTCTATGGATTCACTGTCTTCCATCTTGAATGCCTCATACTTCTGAATGAGCGCAAGGGCCTTGGTTTCTTTGACTTGAATGTTGCCTTCATGCGTCATTCTCAGAGAGTCAAACATGTTCTTGGCAGTCTCTCTGTTTGAGATTTTCTCATATTATGAGTATGAGATAGCACTAAGGAGTATTGTTCTGGCCTTGTGGTGGTTTCTGAACTCACGCTTTTGCTGGTCATACATCATTTTTCTGTCTATCTTCTGACCACTTCCATCCACTGGATGTGTGTATCCATCAGTCACCATGTCCCACAGATCAGCATCATGGGCCAGAAAGAAACTCTCAATTCTATCTTTCCAGTAGTCAAAGTTTTCTCCATCAAAGACTGGAGGTTTGCCACTGAATCTGTCCTTGACTTTATGGTAGTCATTGCTGATGTTTTGGCTTGGTCCCACCATAGTGTTTTTCTAAAGCTTGGATCTTGTACTGACATGGTTAAGTGTTTAAGCTCAGAACCAGGCGCTCTGATACCAATTGAAGAAGTAAAAAACACAAGAAGGAGGGGTTGAATTGAAAACTTGAAATCAAAAGCACAGTGACACAATATTTTTATCCTAGTTTGTTTGATCTCAAACTACTCCAGTCCACCCGTCAAGGTGATTTCGCCTCTCTCCAACGAGGACTTAATTCACTAATCATAAAAGGATTACAATCACTACTTTAACAACTGTTAAAGTCTTCTTGAGTACAACCACAATTCGGTTAATCTCAAGGAACATTGTTTTAAAACAAAGATACAAGAATTCGTGTTGTTGTTTTTCGTTATAAAAACTGTTATCACAACTGTGATAATTTACACAAAATTAGAGCATGGAAATGTGATGAATAATGCTTGCAGCTTTTTGAATTCACGTGAGTAGTATATTGGCAAAATCGTGAATGATTTGAACACTGAGCTTGTTTATATAGGCAATGGATTCTTGATGATCATTCAGCATGATAAATGTCATTAACTCAGTTTCCATTTGGAGAAGATCTTGTCTGAAAGAAGCCGTTGTAATTTGATGTTGTCTTGAATGATTAGTAATGCTTCAGAATCTTACATCCTTGCCTGCTGCTGATACTTCAGAACATTGATGACTTGGATTATTATGCTCTTGTTCAGAATCAGAGTTTACTTCAATTAAGCGCATGTGTGATACGGTGGGAGAACTGACTAGAGGTTTTGTGTTTCATTCACACTTGTGCGGTTAGCAAGAGTCACCACCGACTTTTCTTTTATCCAAAAGGAAAGGTAAAAAAGCACAGGAAAGACCTTTCGAGAATTTTCTCGGGTTCGGGGGGTAGATTATGAAAAGGGAAGGTGTTAGCACCCTTTTCATCCATGGTTTTCCATGGGCTCTTAGTTACTTGTTTAGATCACTTGCTTTTGTTTAATTGTGTGCTTGTGGTGTGAGTTTTGAAAGTATTTTGGAAAGTTTCTTTGTAATGGTTCTCATCTCTATAAGAACATATACAAAGTTTTGTTTCGAAAAAAATAGTTCAAAGAGGTGTTTGTGAATCGTGTTTCGAAAGGTGTTTTTGAAAAGAGGTTTTGCCATGGTTCTCGTCTCTATAAGAACGTATGCAAAATGTTTTGTCTTTTGAAAGTGTTTTGAAATGGAGGTGTAAGTGTAAAAGTTTTTGTCGTGAGCAAGCGAGTAACTAAGAGCGAATCTATCTACTCGAAAGGTCTTAAGTTGTTCTTTTCTTCTTCCTTTTAATGGTTCTATCTTACCATTGATTTGGTAAGAAGCCCCATCATTGGATGTGAAGGGACAGGCGCGGGTCAATTTTACAATCATTGAAAGCAACTTGTGAGATGCTCTAGCAATTTTGTAAGGGACGAGATCGTTTTATCGAAAGCAACATCGAGGGTCATCGAGGGAGTACGATCTTTGTTTATCGAAGGGTCATTTGCTAGAGCGTCTCATATTCGAGGGACATGATTGTATTTCCGAGGTAACGAGCGGGGTTACCCTAGAGGTGCGCGTGTGAGAAAGTGTGTTGATTTCAAGTTATTTATTCTTGGATTAGGTCATCTATCGATTTATTTTTTAATCTTGCCATACATGCCTAATTACTATACATTATATAGAAAGCGATAAATTGCGGGAATTGAAATTCTAAGCTATTACAAAAGTATCCGGGAATAGGGGTACAATTGTTACAAATGGGGATAAATCAAAATATCAAGCAATACAACCAAATCGAATTGTTGCGCGATTTAATATAAAGCTATGACAATTTATGAAATAAAGAAATCAATAAAGTATGAAATGCAATGTATTTACTTGAAAAAGAAAATAAAACCTATTCTAAAAAAAGAATTGATTTGAAACTTTATTAATATTTGTGTATTTTATTCATTATGTAAACTATCTTTAAAGAAAGAAAATAAATTAAGTTAATTCTTTTGATGTTTTTATTAAGTGTAAAAAAATTAATAAAGATAAATTAAAAGAAAAAGAAAATGATAAAAAATTAACTTCAAGATTTAATTTAATTTAAAAAAAATGTATTGAGTTTTATTAAATTGTTAACAAAAAAGAAGTAAATTAAAAAAACCAGTACAAATGGGCTTAGGGAAATTCAAAGGTGCTAGGCCTAAAGATATATCGTCATTGCTGAAACAAAAAAGAAACAAGGCCAAAATGGGGGGGGGGAGGGAGCTAGCAACTGTGTGGGCCTAAAGGGTTTGCTAAGACAGGCCCAATACTCTCTTAAACTGTCTAATGCTTGATTAGGAAAACAAAAAAACGATTAGCGTTTTTACCCCTTTTGGTACAGCGGCGTCGCTTTGTCTTCTTCGTCCCTCTCGCTTCTCTCTTGTTCATCTTTCTCACTCTGGTTTGCGCTTTTTTTTCTGAAATCCCTAAGTTTGAAATGAACTTATCTAAGGGGTTTGAAATGTTTTGATCTGATCTTCCTCTCGCCTTCGTTACCGGAGCACTCTCTCTCTCATATCCTAAGCGCCAACGTTTTTGTTTCTTTGAAAGGGTATGATTCTGTTTTGTTTAAAGCTTACAGTTTTATCATTTTTTGTTGTCTTGTTCATGCTCTTCTTTTAATCTACTGGCTATTTATTTGAGATGCAGTAAATAGTTTGAAGAAAGAAGCCATACCTGCTTAGGGCTTTTCTGTGAAGTGGACGGGGACAGTGAGATCGAGGGAAATGCTCCTTGGTGGCGAAATTAGCGAGGGAGAAGAAATGAGGATTGAAAACCTTGCTTTTCTGGCTTGGATCCCCTTTTGACAGGTAACAACTTTTGTTGTTTTGATGATGATCTTGACTTGATGATGATTGCTGGGACTTCTGGATTTTGTGATTGGATATGTTTGCTGATGATTTGATGATGTTGTTTGCTGATGATTTGATGATGTTGTTGGTTTGGATACTGATTTGATGAGGATGTTGGACAGTTTAGATACTTTTCTGTTTCTTTTTTTTGTTTTGGTTACAGTTTGGGGGAAGTTTTGACAATTTTGATGTTTGAACTGAGTTGGTACTGTATTATAGGTTTTGGATTTTTGAACTGTTTGAATTGAGTTACAGGTTTGGATCTTTGTTATGGTTTGGGAGTTTTGGCTGTTTGTTGTTGTACAGTTTGGTTATGCGGGTTTTGAACTGTTTGAACTGAGTTACAGGTTTGGATCTTTGTGAATGTTTTTGTTGACAGTTTGAAATGGTTTTACTGTTTTGGTTTGACAGTTTTGAACCTTAATATTTTTGGAGGTTTGAAAACTGGTTTTGATAGTTTTGAAGGTTTTGGAAAATGTTTTTGAGAATGGTTTGATAGATTTGCCAGTTGTTGTTTCAGTTGCAGGTTTTTATGAGTTTTGTTGTTGGGAGGTTTTCTGAGTTGTGTTGTTGTTACAGTTGCAGGTTTGAGGTTTGATTTGGCTACAGTGTTTTGTTTCTGAGTTTGACAAAATGTTCTCTCCTTTTTCTTGCAGTTTTTCCTACTGTTATATTTAGGTTTCTTTTTGACAGCTTAATCAAAAAAGGGGGGAAAACCCCATACTTTGAATACTTTGGCCCCTTGTGCAGTTTTGTTTTTTCAGCACACTCTACGTAGCTTGTGGCAGTTTGTGGGCAGAGTAGCAAAGCTGTACCTTTTGTGCAATTCCAACAACTTAGATGATTTCTTTCCTCTCTCTCCTCTCTCAATGATAAAAGCAAATTGCTTTTTCACCTTTTTTTTTCTGAAAAGTTTGCAAAAATCTTGGAAAATGATGAAAAGGATATTGAAACAAGCCCCTTGCTTGTTGGCTTGGTTTACCATACTGTTGTACTTTCTTTGCCATGTTGTTGCATTCTTACTGCTATGCTACTTTGTCCAATTTGCTGCATTGTACTTTGTCCAATTTGCTGCATTGTTTGGCCCTGTTTGCTGCATTGTTTGGCCCTGTTTGCTGCATTGTTTGGCCCTGTTTTGCGCCTTGTTTGGACAGCCTAGTTGTTTGCTTGTTTGGAATATGTTTGGCTGCATTTCTTGTTTGGATAGCTTGCCTATATTTCTCTTGTTTGTGAACCAAGAAGAATAATCTTCTTGTGATTTGCAAATAAGAATGTGATGAATTAAAAATATAGCCCTCTGATTCCAAGTTGCAAACTTTAATGATGAACATTTTTCTTTCTTTTGAAAATTCTTGCTTATGCCCAATTAAATGTACTAATTATTTTTCTGTCCTTTGTTTTCATGTGAGCACAACTGGATGGTGACAAAGCAGAGGAAGCAAGAGACTTTGTGGCAAGCATGGAAGCAATGGAAGCTCAGTCATCCTTAGGCATAAATTTTATTTCTTTTCTTTGTAACTTAGAGAGAAACATTCAACAATTGTACTAATATATTTTTCAAATACAATAAGTTGTAAAACTTAAAGTATTTAAATAATAAATTGTTTTGTACCAATTTTTGAAATAAAATGGAGAAAGTCTGTTAGAACATAGTTTGATTCTACAACCCTCAGTTAGAGTTTTAATGATAACAAAATACAAGATTAAATGAATTATGAGATTTATATAAGACATATGTGCTACTCAAAATTATGATGTGTATTTGCAGGAAACTCTGATGAAATCAGCATCAGAACATCAGTATCAACATCAGCATCAGAAGATCAATACATGTGCTACGCTGAAGTCTGATGAACAGAATCTGCGCTTAACATACTCTGATTCTGATCAAGATCTTAACAATGTCATCAGCACTCAAAAGCAATCAGAATAAGCTAAAGCCAACACACTCTGATCTTAATCAAGCAGAACATTCTGAATTGTTAACGTTACTGCATTCAAGGCAGAT
This sequence comes from Vicia faba, assembly GCA_948472305.1. NCBI lineage: Eukaryota > Viridiplantae > Streptophyta > Magnoliopsida > Fabales > Fabaceae > Vicia > Vicia faba. The sequence goes on along the minus strand of OX451736.1, from coordinate 777,418,750 downwards.
TAATTACCAACGGCTTTATTCCAAGACAAAGATCTTCTCAAAATGGAAAGAACGTAATGAGCATTGAAATGGAATTATTAGCATCAACGTATCTTTTCCAAGAAGTATTTAAACAAATCAGTGAGAAAGGAAATGGCTAATGCTCTACAATACTCTACACGCCTAAAGCCAATCATCTTCGTCCTCACTCACTCAGTTTGCTAAAGCTCTCAAATTGCTTACTCTATAGTTCTAGCATTCTAGTTTCACATAAGCTTTATATTGTGTATTATCACAGTTGTGATATATAGTTTTTCCAGAAAACATTCAACACATATAATTGTTCATTTATTTGTAAGAAAGAATTTCCTTGAGAAACCGGTCTGTGGTTTAGACTCAAGAAGGCTTTAGCAGTTGTTAAAGCAGTTTTGTATTCAGTTGAATATAGTGGATTAAGACCTCGTTGGAGAGAGGCGAAATCACCTTGACGGGTGGACTAGAGTAGTTTGAGATCAAACGAACCAGGATAAAAATAACGTGTTGTCTGCATTTGATTTCAAGTTTCAACAATTCAACCCCCCTTCTTGTGTTTTTCACATCTTCAATTGGCATCAGAGCACCTGGTTCTGAGTTCATAACACTTAACTGTGTCAGTGCAAGATCCAGCATTGAAAAACACTATGGCAGGAACACATCACAACATCAGCAATGACAACAACGAAGAAAGAGACAGATTCAGTGGCAAACCTCCAATCTTTGATGGAGAGAACTTTGATTACTGGAAAGACTGAATTGAAAGCTTCTTTCTAGCCCATGATGCTGATCTGTAGGATATGGTGACAGATGGATACACGCACCCAGTGAATGCAAATGGTCAGAAGATTGACAGGAAAGCAATGTCTGATCAACAGAAGCGTGATTTCAAAAACCATCACAAGGCCATAACTATTCTTCTCAGTGCTATCTCTTACTCTGAATATGAAAAGATATCAAACAGAGACACTGCAAAGAACATGTTTGATTCTCTCAGAATGACGCATGAAGGCAACCTTCAAGTCAAAGAAACTAAAGCTCTTGCGCTCATTCAGATGTATGAGGCATTCAAGATGGAAGAAAGTGAATCTATTGAAACAATGTTCTCAAGATTTCAAATTATGGTTGTTGGTCTCAAAGTTCTGGACAAAGGGTATTCTACTGTTGATCATGTCAAGAGAAGATCATCAGAAGCTTGCCAAAACAGTGGAGGCCAATGGTCACAGCGCTGAAGCTAGCTAAGGATCTCAACACAATCTCTCTGGAGGAACTTGTTAGCTCCCTCAGAAGTCACGAGATAGAGCTAGAAGCTGATGAACCTCAAAAGCAAGGTAAGCCATTAGCTTTAAAATCTAACAGAAAATCTGACTCCAAGGTTTTGCAGGCTGTTGAAGAAACCTCTGATGGGTCCTCATCAGAAGAAGATGAATTGTCTCTCCTCTCCAGAAGGGTGAACCAACTGTGGAAGCAGAGGCAAAGAAAGTTCAGGAATCCCAGAAGATCTGAGAACCAGAACGAACCCTCCTCCAGATACAGAAGGTCAGAATCCTCCTCTGGACACAGAAGATCTGAAGGCTCTTCAGGAAGCAGAAAGCCAAACAACAAGGACATCATCTGCTATGAATGCAACGAGCAAGGACACTACAATAGTGACTACCCAAAGCTTCAGAAGGAAAAGCCCAGAAGAAAGTTTGGCAAGGAAAATAAGAAAAGTCTCATGGCTACATGGGATGACTCTGACACATCTGAAGCTGACTCAGAATCAGATGATGAGAGAGCAAACATAGCTCTCATAGCAAACATATCAGAAGATAGTGAAGCTTCTGAATCAGACTCTGAATCAGACACAGAAGAGGTATTTCCTGACTTTGCTATTAATTTTACTAAGGCTGAACTAGCTGAAAGCCTTAATGAGATTCTGGAAAGATATCAGCAGATCAGAGTCAAATTCAGAAACCTGAAAAGGGATCTTGCTTCTGACTCTGATAAAACTGAGAGTCTCAAGTTGGAAAATTCTGAGTTGAAAAATAAAGTTTTAAAATTAGAAAATATATTACAAAACTCTCAGAAGGAAACAATTCTTGAAACTCCCAGTAGTGCTGATGAGATCATCAAGGAGTATGATCACAGCTTTCAGAAGTTTCTTGCTAAAAGCATAAATAGAAGCAAAATGGCTTCAATGATCTATGGAGTTAGCAGAAATGGCGGAAAGGGAATAGGATACCAAGGTAAGGTACCTACACCAAAGAATTCCATGGATTTAGTTATTAAACGAACTCCACTTAAGTCACACTTTGTATATGGGCACACACACGACATCAAATATACTAGTAGCAATTATTCTGTCAAACCAAAATTCAACCAGAGTTTTGGTAAAACTAACAAATCAGGACCCAAGAAAATATGGGTACCTAAGGATAAAATAATACATGTTGCTAATATCTTTAGCAGCAAAGCAGAAACACCAGTCATGGTACTTGGACTCTGGCTGCTCACGACACATGACGGGAAGAAGGCATATGTTCCAAAGCCTGGAACTTAAGCCTGGAGGCCATGTAGGCTTTGGAGGCAATCAGAGGGGAAAGATCATTGGCTCTGGAACGGTAGGTAATGGAAATCTTCCCTCTATCAGTAATGTCTTATTAGTAGATGGATTAATGCATAACCTGTTATCCATAAGTCAATTAAGTGATAACGGTTATGATATAATCTTTAATCAAAATTCATGTAAAGTTGTTAGTCAGAAAGATGGGACTATCCTGTTTAATGGAAAGAGGAGAAACAACATTTACAAAATCAAACATTTTGAACTGAAAAGTCAGAATGTAAAGTGTCTTCTGTCTGTTAACAACGAGCAATGGATCTGGCACAGAAGATTGGGGCATGTTAGTATGAGAAGAATATCTCAGATTAACAAACTCAATCTGGTCAGAGGACTTCCTAATCTGAAGTTCAATTCAGATGCTCTGTGTGAAGCATGTCAGAAAGGCAAGTTTGCAAAACCTGCTTTTAAATCTAAAAACGTTGTTTCCACCTCTAAGCCATTAGAACTTCTGCACATTGACTTATTTGGACCAGTTAAAACTGCTTCAGTCAGTGGCAAGAAGTATGGGTTAGTAATCGTAGATGACTATAGCAGATGGACATGGGTAAAGTTCTTAAGACACAAGGACGAGTCACACTCTGTGTTTGTTACCTTCTGTAACCAAGTTCAGAATGAAAAGGATCTTAGAATCGGCAAAGTCAGAAGTGATCATGGTGGAGAGTTTGAAAACAAAGATTTTGAATCATTTTTTAATGACAAAGGCATTCTGCATGATTTCTCTTGTCCTAGAACTCCCCAGCAAAATGGAGTTGTAGAATGAAAGAACATAACATTGCAAGAAATGGCCAGAACCATGATCAATGAGACTAACATTGCTAAGATCTTCTGGGCAGAGGCAATAAACACAGCGTGCTACATTCAGAATAGAATCTCCATAAGACCTATTCTGGAAAAGACTCCATATGAATTGTGGAAGAACAGAAAGCCCAACATTTCATATTTTCATCCATTTGGATGTACTTGCTTTATTTTGAATACTAAAAATTATTTAAACAAGTTTGACTCTAAAGCACAAAAGTGTATTATGTTAGGATACTCTGAACGCTCAAGAGGGTACAGAGTATACATTACAGAAACACAGATTGTGGAAGAATCAATCAGTGTTCATTTTGATGATAAGCTTGACTCTCAAAAGTCAAAGCAGGACGAATTACTTGCAGGTATGGAAGTTGAATTCATAGGTACTGAGGACAAGTCATCAGAAGCTCTTAACAGAGACATTCCCTCAACATCAGAAAGAGGCACTGCAAGCAATCCAGCATCTTCTGTTGATCAACCTCAGAAAAGACCATCCAGAAGCAGCATGGATCACCCAGAAGAAACTATCTTAGGAAGAAAGGAAGATCCAATCAGAACAAGAGCCAACTTCAGAAACTCTGAAGAATCCCTCATGGGACTTATTTCTCTGATTGAACCATCCTCAATTGATGAAGCACTTTTGGACAATGACTGGATTCTAGCAATGCACGAGGAGCTGAATCAATTCACAAGGAATGACGTATGGGATCTAGTTCCTAAACCAAAAGGATTCAACGTCATTAGAATTAAATGGGTATTCAGAAACAAACTGAATGAACAAGGTGAAGTCATCAGAAACAAGGCACGATTGGTAGCACAAGGTTATAGTCAGCAAGAGGGGATAAACTATACATAAACCTTTGCTCCAGTCGCCAGGTTAGAATCTATCAGACTTTTAATTTCTTTTGCTGTTAATAAAGGCATCACTCTGTATCAGATGGATGTCAAGAGTGCATTCTTAAATGGCTATATAGAAGAAGAGGTATATGTGCACCAACCCCCTGGTTTTGAAAGTTCAAAAAATCCAGAATATGTTTTCAAACTAAAGAAGTCACTGTATGGTCTGAAACAAGCTCCCAGAGCTTGGTATGAAAGACTGAGTAACTTCCTGTTAGAAAAGGAATTCACCAGAGGGAAAGTGGACACAACCTTATTCTGTAAGACAGTTAAGAATGACATTCTAGTCTGCCAGATTTATGTTGATGATATAATATTTGGATCTACTAATCCCTCTCTGGGAAGAAAGTTTGCTAAGTGTATGCAGGCAGAATTTGAGATGAGCCTAATGGGGGAACTGAAATTCTTTCTGGGAATTCAGATCAATCAAACCCCAGAAGGAACTTACATTCATCAGAGCAAATATGTCAGAGAACTTCTGAAGAAATTTGATCTCTCAGAATGTAAGCCATCAAAGATTCCAATGCATCCCACGTGCATTCTGGAAAGAGAAGAGGTAAGCAAAAAGGTAGAACAGAAGGTCTACAGAGGTATGATTGGTTCTCTTCGTTATCTTACAGCTTCGAGACCTGATATTTTATTTAGTGTATGCATTTGTGCATGATTCCAATCAGATCCTAGAGAATCTCACTTAACAGTTGTTAAGCGAATTTTCAAGTATTTGAAAGGTACTACTAATCTGGGTCTGTTTTATAGAAAATCTAGTGATTATAGCTTAGTAGGTTACTGTGATGCTGACTTTGCTGGAGACAGAGTTGAACGTAAAAGTACTTCTGGAAGCTGCCAGTTTCTGGGAGAAAATCTGATCTCATGGTCCAGCAAAAGATAATCCACAATTGCTCTATCAACAACAGAAGCTGAATACATAGCAGCAGCTGGATGAAGCACACAAATGCTCTGGATGAAAAGTCAACTTGAGGACTTCCAGATTTATGAGAGTAACATTCCTATACTCTGTGATAATACTTCTGCCATTTGCTTAAGTAGAAATCCAATTTTGCATTCTAGCGCTAAGCATATAGAAATAAAACATCATTTTATTAGGGACTATATTCAGAAAGGAATTTTAAACTTAAAATTTATTGATACAGACCATCAATGGGCTGATATCTTCACAAAACCACTTTCTGAAGATAGGTTCAACTTCATTCTGAAACATCTCAGCATGAAGCTCTGTCCAGAATAAAACTGTTTTAATTTTATATATTAACCTTCAGAATTATGTTTATTTCTCTGTGAACTTCTGATCAATCCTCTTTCAGAACTTTTAGAAATGCAGATTGTATCAGACTCTATCCATGAAGCTCTGAGCTCTTCAGTTCAAGGATAGAAGTGATGTTCACTCAAAGCAAACAAGTGTCATCCAGTCATCAGCTGTCTCCTGAGGCTGAACACGCGTTCACGCTTCTGAAAAGGCAAAGCGCTGATTGGATGCATTGAGACACATGTCACTGGTAACCGTTTAAGTATCTTTCTGAAATCCCCTAAAATCAGCCATCATTAAATGCTATTAATCATGATTTATTTCTCTCTCTTAATCGTTTATGTTTTCAAAAAAAATTTCGAAATCTATTTAAACACCATTCACACCATTCACAACTTTTACCCTAACCTTCATTTTCAATCAATATTTATGTGTTTGTGTTCTTCCTTCTCGAGAAAATCCTTTCACATTTTTTCTCTTAAGAACTCGTGTAAACATGGCTTCTAGCAGCAATCTCTCTTCAGGTTCCCAGAAAGATGCATCAGCTGAGCAATATGAGGTTCCTCTCAGAACGCTACTCACTCCAGTCAAGAACCTTGAAGTTCTGTCAGAGATTATAGTGGATTTCAATAGTTTGAAGGAAAATGGTTTTGATTTATCAAAAGAGATTCAAGCTCAAGGATGGGAGAAATACTTTGACAGGTTGGTGGGTCCAACTTTTCCTATTTTGGTTAAGGAATTTTAGATTCACGCGTCTTCTTCAAATCACCAAGTCACTTCTTACATAATGGGGAAGAAGATAGTGATTACTGAAGACCTGATGGCAAAACTCATTGGGTACAATGGTGGTGGTATTCGCTGTATAGACATGGCAGAAAGATGCTCAGATGTTGCTGTTATAGCAAGGGAAATTTTCACGATGGGGCTTCCCTCCAGCAAGATAAGGGATCTGAAAGATAAGCACAAAATTTGGGCAAAGATTATTCTGGGCCTCAGATCATTCTAAGATACTTGGATGCTTGTAAAGCTGATGGGACAACACCTAATCTAAACATTCAAGATCTTCAGCAGAAAGCACCAGAGGTTGTTCTGAAGAAGACTAAGAAGAGAAAAGCTGCTCCAGAAGGATCATCACAACAGACTCCAAAGAAAAGAGGTAATCCTGTTTTTGTATCTGTTTTAAATTCAACTGTTGTTTCCACATCTATCCCTACTCCCATTCCAACACCAGCTGATATCCCAACACCACAAACCTTTGAAGATTTTGACACTGACTTTGACCCTTTTGATTCATTAACTCTCAGAAGATCCCGCTCCAAACCACAAAATCCAAACACTACAACCATACCAGAACCAGAACTTGCACAAGTTCTTTCTGATATTGACCAACACTCTTCCGCTCCCCAAACAGAAAATCCAAATCCAAACTCAGAAATTCCCATCTCACCACAACCTAACATTCCAATCTCTCCAACACCAGAACCAGAAATTCCACAACCTTCCTCTCCTCAACCAGAAATCAATCCACCCTCTCCTCAACATGAACAACCTGAGACTCAAAACTATGAGGCTCAAACCTTTGAGTCCCCTGAACCACAACCATTGGCCATTCAATTGCCCTGTGGTACAACTGTTAATATGGCTCAACTTCCCTCTTCACCAGAAACAACTCCACCAAATACTCCACATAGTCCAATCGTTATTTCTGACTCTCCCACTCCCTCACCTAAGAAAAATACAGAAAACCACAGCAAGACAGTCATTAAACTAACACTCCTTGAATGCCTTGCTGCAATAAACCAGAAAACTGCCATCCCTAAACCGAAATAACCAGATGTTGGTTCCAGCATTTTGAACTTTGAATCAGATATGCAGAAGTGGATCACTTCTTTGAAACAAGCAAGTCTGGAAGTGGTTGATCCTGTTGTATCAGATCATCTCTGGACTCAATTCAGAAGATGGGTATGCGCTGAAACCTTCAAGCTGCAAGACCAGAGCTATGGACAGGCTCAACAGAACTTCAGCAATCTGCTGAAGGAAATGGAAGGTCCAGTTCTGAGCAAGCTGCTGAAGGAAGAAGTTCTCCATCTGGACAGTGAGCCTTGGTCTGAAAAGCGTCCAGCATCTACAGTTCAACCTGCAGAAGAACAAACTATTCAAGATGAAGACTTGGGTCAAGTAGAAGAAACTATAGAAAGCTCTGAGAAGCAGCCTGTATCTGAAGATCCTCAAGCTTCCTCTCTTGACAGGCAAACTCTGGAAGATTTGAAGAGATCAGACATGCTGATGAATGAACGGATGGACAACCAGGATATCAAGATTGATTCTATAGCAAACATGGTAGCTAAGCAAAACGAAACCAGCGAACAAATCAAGAGCATGTTGGAAGTTCTGTTCACACAACTTCCTCCTTCTTCTTAGATTTTTCTTATGTTTTCTTTACACGTTTGTCTGTAATATTTCTACTTGTTCTAAACTATCATTGCTTCTGTTTTAATACAAACGTGTTTTGTTCTGATCTTTTTAACTCTGATTATATATGCTTTTTGATCGCTGACAAAAAGGGGGAGAAAGAATGATATTTTTCAATAACGGTTTACTGAGACAACAGTCTCAAACATTCTAACATTATATTTGAAGTTCTTTGCTCTGAAAAGCTTACAGGTACAAGAATCTGAAGAACTCTGATGAAGCAAAATTCGGATGCTCAAAGAAAGGTTTAATAAAGTTCTAATACTCAAGGTCTCAAGGAATCAAAGGGAAATAATCAACTCAGGGGGAGTTTTTCTCTTCATTACTCTGATACTTTTTATTCCTTACTCTCTTAGCTCTGATACCTTTTGCTCATTATCTGATCATCTCTGATACCGCTTCCTCTATATCCTTAAACTCTGATACTTTCATCATTTCATTTTTATTGAAAAAATCTAGTTTTTGTCATCATCAAAAAGGGGGAGATTGTTAGAACATAGTTTGATTCTACAACCCTCAGTTAGAGTTTTGATGATAACAAAATACAAGATTAAATGAATTATGAGATTTATATAAGACATATGTGCTACTCAAAATTATGCTGTGTATTTGCAGGAAACTCTGATGAAATCAGCATCAGAACATCAGTATCAACATCAGCATCAGAAGATCAATACATGTGCTACGCTAAAGTCCGATGAACAGAATCTGCGCTTAACATACTCTGATTCTGATCAAGATCTTAACAATGTCATCAGCACTCAAAAGCAATCAGAATAAGCTAAAGCCAACACACTCTGATCTTAATCAAGCAGAACATTCTGAAGTGTTAACGTTACTGCATTCAAGGCAGATTAATTACCAACGGCTTTATTCCAAGACAAAGATCTTCTCAAAATGGAAAGAACGTAATGAGCATTGAAATGGAATTATTAGCATCAACGTATCTTTTCCAAGAAGTATTTAAACAAATCAGTGAGAAAGGAAATGGCTAATGCTCTACAATACTCTACACGCCTAAAGCCAATCATCCTCGTCCTCACTTACTCAGTTTGCTAAAGCTCTCAAATTGCTTACTCTATAGTTCTAGCATTCTAGTTTCACATAAGCTTTATATTATGTATTATCATAGTTGTGATATATAGTTTTTCCAGAAAACATTCAACACACATAATTGTTCATTTATCTGTAAGAAAGAATTTCCTTGAGAAACCGGTCTGTGGTTTAGACTCAAGAAGGCTTTAGCAGTTGTTAAAGCAGTTTTGTATTCAGTTGAATATAGTGGATTAAGACCTCGTTGGAGAGAGGCGAAATCACCTTGACGGGTGGACTGGAGTAGTTTGAGATCAAACGAACCAGGATAAAAATAACGTGTTGTCTGCATTTGATTTCAAGTTTCAACAATTCAACCCCCCTTCTTGTGTTTTTCACATCTTCAAAGTCTTTATGAGATATTCTGGTGTCCATTAAAAAAAACCTTTACTGTTAATAGCTTGTAATTCTCTCTTTGTGTTTTCACTAATTCTTAAAGATCCCCTGATCAAGATAATTGAAACTGCATTCCAATAATTCCAATCAAGATAACTTAAATTCCAAGTAATCCAATAACTCTGTAATCTTGCAACTGCATTCCAATCAAAACACACATTGTCTATTCCAATTCCTAAACAAGCAAATGTTTTAGAAGACGTGAATCATCTGGTTAACCTTGAAAACAAACACTACCTTTTCAGTAAATTTGAGAGAGCATGAAAACATGTGAAAATCAATTGAATTTCTGAGAACTCAATTTCTTCTGAGAAATGCAAGAAAAACCCTAATTGCTGATTTACTGCCACAGGAGAAAATCTGTTTGATCGATTCCTGAGCCAATCTTGAATATTTGAGAAACCCTAGGGTTGTTCTTTTCTTATGAAAAATGGGAGGGCAAATTTTGGGGTACAACAGCAGGTTCTGTTCATCAATCTTTAGTGCATGTTCTGATTGCTTCAGCGTGTAGCTCTTATGGTGCTGCTTTGGTCAGAACTTCTACATACACAATAACATAATTTTTTTGGGTGCATATTTGTTCTTTGTATTTGTTATCATCAAAACTCTAACTAAGGTTTGTAGAATCAAACTATGCTCTAACACTTTGTATGCCAATTCTTCAGCTCTGTTGTAGTTGGATACACCCATTCTTCAAATGCAGCTCCTTCTTCAGAATCACCCATTGCATTGACTTCATGGCTTCCAATGCGGAGAGGTGGCTTTCCAGCACGAGCACGCCTCGCTTCCTTCTGAGCTTTGACGGTGAAGCCCAAACCAAACTTGTCAGCTTTAAATGGGATATCGAGGAGTTGCCCCCAAGTAACGCAGTTTCCTTCTTCAATTGTCGTGCGGGCATCTTTGAATGAAACCATCTTTGGCGTGGCCTTAACAGCTTTAAACTCATCGGAAGAACATTTGGTAGCAGCAATCATCAGTGGTACAACCTCAAAGGCTTGACACGAGGTCTCAATGAATTCTCCATCCATCTCTACGTACTTGAAAGAGTTAAGGTGGCTCACCATAAACTCTTCTTCTCCACAGACGGTGACTATTCTGCCCTTGACTGGATATTTGAGTTTCTGGTGGAGGGTTGAGGTTACTGCCCCAGCTTTATGGATCCACGGGTGACCTAACAGACAAGAATAGGCGGGACGAATATCCATAACATAGAAGGTGGAGTTGAAGATTTGGGAGCCCACTTTGATTGGAAGATCTACCTCCCCATGAACAGTCCTCTTTGATCTGGCAAACGCCCTTACAATGATATCGCTTGGCTTCAATACTAAACCTTCACTATCTAGATAGTCTAACGCCCCCCTTGGGTAATAAATTCAGAGAAGAACCAGTGTCGACTAGCACATATGCTAAGGTAGTCCATTTTCACTCGATAGAAACATGTAAAGCTTTATTGTGATTCTTCCCGAGAGGTGTTAAGTCAGCATCTGAAAATCCCAAGCCATTATCAGCTGTCAGGCTAGCCACGCAATTCTCAAATTGCTTTGTTGTTATCTCATGTGGGACATGAGCCTTTTTTAGGAACTTGATTAATGTCCGAGCATGGGCATCAGAACAAAGCAACAATGAAAACATTGAAATCTTAGAAGGTGTTTGCCCCAACTGTTCTATAATCTTGAAGTCGCTTTTTTTATGATCTTCAAGATCTCGTCCATCTCACGGGCGGAGGGTTCTTCATCAGCTACGTCTTTGGATGGTACTTCAATCACAACAGGCTCAACAACCTTCTCCTTCCCTCTTGTATCAGTACTTGGCTTGGCAGTAGTAATGCAGATGGGCGTCCTTGTAACAACTGGTGGTGAGATATTGGGTGAAACTATTATCCCAATTCTAGTTACTTTGCTTGAGCCAGCTATGTTACCGAAATTGTCATCTTTTTCTTCTTCAATCCATCCATCTTGTTTAATCCCATAATAGAACATCTCAACACCGTAATTCCATGGTACCGCCTTATTTGAAGAGTAGGGAATCGGTCAGGGACTGGTAATTATTAAGGGAGAAATAGTGGGTTCATTTGAAATCCTAATAGGACCTTTGGAGGTGATCCTAAGAGGCTTGTTTGAGATGGTAATAATGGAGAGGTCTTCACATTTGTTAATCAAACTCTTGGCAAGTGAAGTCTTTTCAAATAGAACTTCATGGCTATCCATCAGGCGTTGTATTCCTTTTTTCAGCCCTTCATATACATTGAGTTGTCTTGTATAACACACACAATCTTTTACACAGCTAGGGAAGATCCCAACTTTCAATGGATTATTCTTGATTATATTCGGCGGAGTATTCAATTTTTCAACAGAGGCAACAAAAATTGTATCTTCAATAGCATTAACACTCTTGTCATGCTTTGGCATCGGAGTGGTGATTACATTTGGTGTTGGAGGAGGATCAAATTCGATAGTTTTGTTATCAATCAAATCCTAGATTTTGTTCTTCAAGTCCCAGCACTGGTCAGTCTCGTGCCCGGGACTGCTTGAATGGTAAGTACACTTAGCGTTCAGATTATACTTTGGGGACAATGTGTCAGGGTTGGTGGGAAGATCGCGCAATGTCACTAAATTATCCTTGAGCAAATGTTGAAGGGCTTGAGACAGTGACATGCCTAACCTCGTAAATTGTCTTCTTGGAGTTTCAAAACGTTGATGATTTGCATATGGTCTTGGAGTAGGGGTTGGATTGGAGATTCAGACGACATTTACAGACGGATGATCATTCTTCTTGATACGGGCCCTTTCCCCGTATACAACATTGACTTCCTTTTTTTCAGCAAAAGGTTTCTTAATATGATTGGAAGTGGAGGTAGACGCCACAGAGATCTTCCCACTTTTTACGCCACTTTCAACTCTTTCACCGGTTAAGATTAATTCGGTGAAACCAGAAGAATAGCAGCCAACCAACAGATTAAAGAAGGGACCAGACAAAGTGCCCATGAACATGTCAATGTGTTCTCGATCAGTCAAGGGTGGTTGGACCCTACTAGCAAGGTTTCTCCACTTTTTGCGCATATTCCTTAAATCCTTTATTCTTCTACATGGTCATATCTTGCAATTGAACCCTCGTTGGCGCCAAGTCGGTGTTGTACTGATACTGGTGGTAGAAGGTCGTAGCTAAATCCTCCCAAGTATTGATACGAGAACCATCTAACTGATAAAACCATTCAAGTTGTGTTCCAACCAAGCTCTCTTGGAAAAAGTGAACCCAAAGCTTCTTATTAGTAGTGTGCGGTTGTATCTTGCGCACATAAGATTTCAAATGGAGTTTTGGACAAGAAACCCCATCGTACTTTGCAAAGATTGGTATTTTGAATTTATGGGGAATGACTACCCCAGAGATCAAACCCAAATCATCAAAATCTAAACCAGGGACGGTCTGGATTTCAACAGCTTTCAATATGTCTTCTAACTGCTTGTATTTGATATCAGTGGGTGGATACTGCTCATTAAAATAATCATCATCAGATACTTGATCATTGATACAGTCAGCCTGAGTACTCTTAACCTCACCAATCTGGTTCTCGTCCTCTTCAAATGAATCTCCTCCTACTGGAATTTGACAGACTGTCTCCTTGAACCTTCTACCCATGTTGAATAGAGCTTTCTTCTTTGGATTCTTCTTAGCGGCCAACAAAGCCATCATATCTTGTTGCCCCTTGGCTAGGGCTAGTAGAGTCTCTTGAAACTGAGAATTATGGGTTTGGAGATCCTTCACAGTTTGCTCTAGATCCATCTTGATGAAATAAACAGCAGAAAGATAAAGAAACTTGTTATGCGAAAACCTGTCATGTTATGATGCATGGAATATGTACATGCAAATGATTTCAAGGATTAATGACATTTAAATTTGTATAGACAAAAGAATGAACAAACGTTAATTCTCATTAGACAAAACAAGAAAGATTACATCATGCCTCTTGGGCTTACAAAATAGCTTTCTAAGATAGAAAGACCGAACGCATTCTCTTTGGCGCGAGATATGCATTCACACTTTGCTCTTCTTGTAGCTGCTTCGTAAGCTCCAAGACCCTCTTCTCACTAGCATAAAATTTAGCTTCTAAAGTATCTCTTTCTTCCTTAAGCTGGATCCAACCCTTTTGTAAGTCTTTGAGAGAGGTAGGCATGTCGGGATGGAGGATAGTGTAGGGAACATCTCCTTCGACCACAGGCTCCACGATGACTGGTAAGATGGAGGGATAAGGTATCATAAGTTTCTGAGCATGAGATCGTACCCATTTAAAGTAAGGCTTGAGGGGAATGGAATTATTGTGTCCCAGTGTCTTTCTATCTACCTTGTTCAACATCCTCCAAGCTCAGATAAATCTATGGCGGTGACCTTGATCGTCATTCTCATAGTCAAATACCACTCCTCGGATAAGCATTTCGTGGGGACCATCCCTTCGGGCGTAACCAAATTGTCGTAGGGCTAATCAGGGGTTGTAAGTGATACCTCCTCTAATGCCAAGCAAAGGCACATTAGGGAATTCTCCACAACGGTCGACGATAGTAACATTCTCCAAAGAGCGGGAACACCAATGAATATCTGAATGTCTGAGCGTCATCAACCTATGGGATCATCTTGAACCTTGCTCGTTCTTCAACATAAATTGGGGAAGATATGAAATAAACCATCTTGCCAAGAGAGGAGTACCACACATAAGGATACCTCTTTTCCTCATAGTACGAGTGTGAAAGGAATGTAGGATGTCCCCTAGCAAAGTAGGCACCAGGTTACGACACATGAAGATTTTGACGGTGTTCACATCTATGAGTTGGTCAGGATTTGGAAACAAAACCATCCCATAGATGAGGAGAGCCACAATTTCCTAAAAGGCTTGCAAATCCAAAGAGTTCCAACAGTTTTGGGCTTTCTCAAACAAGAACTTTGCTAGGAAACCTCTGACCACTCCTTGTTTCCCAATTAGTTCTGATATCAGATGGTTGCAAGTGTAGAGTTTGAGCAATATCTTCTGGCTTTGGATCTTTCCTCAAGAGTCGGGAGAATTCTTCCAAAGTTGGCACAAGTTGATAATCAGGAAATGTGAAGCAATGGTGTAAGGGATCAAAGAACTGAAAAAGCACCTTCATCATGTCTTCATCAGTGTTGGAGGTAACCAAGTTTAGTAGGCGACCATGTCTTTCGGTAAATGGATGATTTTTAGGAATTCTTGATGATAACTCTTTAAGTTGAGGAGGGATCCTTACGAGATTGACTTGAATGGTTTTCCTGTGAATAGAATCCATGTCCTATAAAACAGAACAAAGATAAATCCCAAAAATCCTTGAAATGGTTAGTGAGTATGAGTATGATGTGATGATGTTTATGATGTTATGTACAAGTAAATATACACAAACAAAGCAAACAAATCCTTAGGTTTAGGCTCGCATGGAGTCTCATAGGTAAGTACCCTCTTGAAGTTTTAGTTGGCTCAAACCTGTCCTAGTAATAGTAATCGGGTTCTAAGGAGCTCAATATCACTGGTTTGTTTCCTTGGGCATTGTTTCAGTGCAAGCCTCTTTAATGGCGAGCGAAATATCCCAAAAAACCAAACCTTAATGAGTGTAGTATCGAGTATCTACCAACTTCGGACTGCACCAAAGTCGGTCATCTCACTACGTCCTAAAGGCCAAGTTGGTCAAGTAAAGGTTCTAAAAGTTCATTAGTGCTTCATGACATCACTCAGTGGCCCCGTATTCTCCTTGACTACTCAAGGGCTACCGGTACCCAAAAATATGTCGCACTAACGTAGCTATTGCTTAGACAATGTCGGTATACCCCGCACAGTTTCCACAATATATTGCTACTTACCTATAAGGTATCCTAAATCCGGGTAGAGGATTCAAAACCAAACAAAAAACCATAATGTAAAGCATACAAGTCAAACAATGAAAGCAAGTAAATCTGATCTAACCCTAAGGTAACCCCACTCTAACTCCTCTTCCCCAGCAGAGTCGCCAGTTCTGAGGTACGGTGGGAGAACTGACTCGGTGTTTTGCGTTTTATGGCAAATGTTGCGGTTAGCAAGAGTCGCCATCAACTTTTCTTTTATCCAAAAGGAAAGGTGAAAAAGCACAGGAAAGACCTTTGAGATTGTTTCTTGAGTTCGGGGGTTAGATTATGAAAAGGGAAGGTATTAGCATCCTTTTCATCCATGGTTTTCCATGGGCTCTTAGTTACTTGCTAGATCACTTTCTTTTGTTTGAAAATGTGCTTTGTGTGGTTTTTGAAAGTATTTTGAAAAGGCGCCTTCGTTTAGGCAAACTTTTTAATGATTCTCGTTCGTAAGAATGTATACAAAATGTTGATCTTTTGCAAATGTTTTCAAGTTTGAAAGATGTTTTTTTTAAAGTGTTGGTGTTTGTTTTGAAAATAGGAAGGATGTTTTGTTTTGAAATTGATCAAGTAACTAGGAACATTCTACCTACTCAAAAGTCTTTCATATTCATTTCCTTTTTCCTTTGACGCTGTTATCTTGCCATTGACTTGGCAAGTAACCTTATCTTTGGATGTTAAAGGGACAGGTGTGGGTCTTTGTATAACCATTGTGATACGGTGGCAGAATCGACTGTTATACTGGTTTGCATTTTGTATTCGCAAATGTCGCGGTAAGCAAGAGTTGCCACCGACTTTTATTTCATCCAACAAAGGAAAAGGAAAAAGAACAGAAAAAACCTTTTTTCGAGATATTTATGAGTACGGGGGTAGATTATAGAAAGGGAAGGTTTTAGCACCCTTTCTATCTGTGGTTTTCCACGGGCTTTTAGGTACTTGCTCATTTTTAAATTGCTTGTGTGTGCTTGTTTTAAAAAGTTTTGTTTACTTCATGATAACCCTTGTATCGATCCTCAAGAGTGTGACGAAGTTGTTTTAAAAACTATTTTTTTTTAAAAGTGTTTGTGTGAAAAGTTTTTGTTTTGAGCAAGTACTTAAGAGCTTTCTACCTACTCGAAAAAAATTCTATTCATTTTCGTTTCCTTTAGACAGTGCTATCCTACTATTAAGGAGTAGGTAGCTCAGTCGTTGGAATTATAAAGGGACATTCAAAGGGACGAAATGGTCTATGAAGGCAACACGTAAAGATACCTTAGCGTTTCTAAGGGGCTATCGTCATAAGATCAATTCGTAGGCAACTAGAGGGACAAGTAGGGACTATGATCTTTATGACGATTTTGAATTGCGGGTCATTGCTAAGGTATCCCTACATTCGAGGGACATGACCGTTATTTCTGAGGCAACCAAGTGGGGCAAACCCTAGGAGTGAACATGTGCATGTGTTTGATTTCAGTTATTTAATCTTTGCACAATTAGGGTTGTCTACCATTTTAATTTTATTTATCTTTCGCATGCAATCCTAATGTCCATACATCTAACAGTTTAATAGTTGCGGAAATTAAAAGCGGAAAAGAAAATCTACGCTATTACAAGGCTTTTGGACAAATACACAAATATTTGACTGAAAATAAAATGCGGAAATTCAAAATCCTAATTAATCTATTACAAACCCAAAGCAGATACAATAATTTGAATTAAAAGAAAGTAAAGGTGTGCACGACGAAATAAATACGAGAATGAAGTCTAAGTCCTAAAAAATCTAATCAATTAAAGAGAAAATATTTTTTATATTTTATTATTAAGAAAAATATTTGAAATCTTAACCTAAATCTAATTAATTAAAAAAACATTTTTTTGGTATTCTATTGAAAAAATTAAATATTTATGAGTTAAACCTAATTTTTCTAATTAATTTTAATTATGAAAACAATCAAATCAAAATTAATTAATTTCCCAAAAAAACTAATTTTAATAAATAAAAACTAATTCTACATTTTTTTGTGATTTTTTTATTTTTATGATTTAATAATAAAAAAATGATTTTATGGAGAAAAAAATAATTAAGGCAAGTAATAAAATAAAAGAAATAAAAAAGAATTGGAATTGGGCTTGGTTGATGAGCAATTTGGAGATATGCTGCCAATTTTGTGTTGGGCCCAAAGCTGGTGGCCTAGGGTCCTGTGCCTGATCCGTTGGGACCAGCTTTTGAGGGTTCATGGTGGACTAGCATACGTTGCACGTTGGATCTGTGATGGAGATTAATCCAAGGGATGAGATCAGAGGGCGCGTGGGGGTATTCAGAAGATGAAGTGCACTAGATCTACAAACAAATAATTAGAAAAATGCAAAAGCAACACGCCTGGCATCGAACCCAGGACGCTTGCTTCAAACCCTTCACCCTTAACCGTCTGTGTTGTTTGCTAACTTGTTTATATAAATAACAAAAATCAATATAATATGAAAACAAGGTCTAATGCTGAGTCAACCTAACACGGGTGTACTGTGGGCCCTGTAATTTAAATGAACGAATCACAGGATGCTATCCTGCCACATCTGCACAGGGAGGGTCAAACCACCCCTCACAGTGGTTGACCACCATCATCTCCGGCGATCTCAAAAGTTCAACCTGCAAAATAGCGCGATTCTGATACATAAATTTGGCCTGCCCCCCTAAATCATAGGCTGTGAGTTCAACCATGGGATTAGTTTAACCTAAAATGATCTGCATCCTTAAAAATGAAGCTTGTACTTCTCTAAACCCTAACAATGGTGATTAGTAGTTATGGCCTTGTTCCTTGCATGTAACACGTTAGATAATTCACAAATAACAATAGGACTATGAATATGCAGCCAAAAATGAGTTATATCAAGAGTTAAACGAGTTTTGAGATCAAGAATTTTACCATCGTGAGAAGATCGGGCTAGGGCAATTCAATGTACTTTGGTCTTCAAGGGTGGATGAGATGAGGTGTTGGGATCCTCAGAATGATTATAGGATTCTTGGCTTCGACTGAAGGAGGTTGGATCATATGTTTTTAGAGTTGCACCTTTCTTGAACAATTTTGAAACTTTTGCTCAGGTTCTTTTTGTTGGTTGTGCCTCTGTATCTATGCTTTTAGGGGTTAGAATTTCCTCTTTATGTATGAGGTAAGACCTAGGTTAACATATATGGAAAGAATCCAAAAGAATAATGGAGTTTTATTTTGTTTCAAATCTTTCCAATTTTGCATATTTGTTACCCATTCCAAGCTTGCACGAATCTTTTGACATTATATAACCTATTTGGATTGTGATTCACTTCAAAATCCAATCAAAACATATCTTTACCATTTTCAAATCATTTATTTGATTAAATTTGGATTTTAAATGATTAAAAATCAAAATAAATCAAATAAATAAACAAAAAATGCATGGATTAGTTCATGGGTCGTGGACCATGTTAGGAACATGATACAAGCATAAAAAGTTGGGCCCATTTGAAGAACAATGCATTTTGGGCATTGTTGACTTTGGGAAAATTTCCAAAAATAGCCAACTTTGACAATCCATATCTCTCTCAATTTTGACTCTAATAGGGTGTTCTTGGACTTTTTCGAAAGTTTAGGATGTCCCCTAAGCAACCTCTTTGGTTTCATCTCAATTGGATATTCCATGTTCATGTAAGAAGCTTTGACCCAAAAGGTGTTTTTGTTGACTTTTGAAAACGACCTATAATGTCTGAATTTATATCTTTTCATGATTGCATTTCTTGAACTTGAGGGATGAATATGAGTTGTAGGTAATTTTATTCTCTTCAAAATGAGCCTTGGATGAGAAATTTCTGATAAAGTATGAGGAAGTTATGCCTGGTCAAAGTTTGGTTGACTTTTCCTGAGAAACCCAAATTTAGCAACTTTTGAGTTTTGATGAATTAGGAGCATTCCTTGGGGAATCATGATCAACCCTTGATCAAATGATGGATATCACTTCTAAGTGTTGATGTTGACCAAAAATCTTGAAGTTTGATTGTATGTGGGCCACAGTTGACTTTTGACCTAGTATAGTTGATTTTCAGGCATTTGAGCAGTTGACTGAGCAAACTTCTTGTGCAAGGCATGAAACTTGGCATGAATGGTCTTGAGAACCTATTAGGAATATGGAGAGCATATAAGGCCTTTGTAACTCACCCATATTGATGAAAATGGTAACCCTAATTGGAGGTTCATTGCTTTATGAGAGAGTTTGTCTGGTCAACTCTTAGGCATCCTTGAGCAAGTTAGGTATCTTAGTTGAGTAAAATGGGAGGGAAATTTTTGGGGTACAAAAGTTGCCCCTATTCAATCTTCTTAAACCTGAGGATGGAGATTGGATGGTCTGTTGTTGTACCCCAATTTTTGCCCCTAAAATCCCTTCATCATACCATGTTGATTCAATCACAACAAGATCATATTAAGGATTATGGTTCTTCTCCCTATCTTTAGCTTTGCTCTTTGAGGAATCACAAAGCACCTTGACTTGTTTTATTTTGTGATCATGAATATTTTGCTTTGATATTCTTTCTAATTAATAAAATGCAATGTTGGTTTGTCTTACTTGTTAATAATGTAGGTAAAGGCAATGAGGTTTAGCAAGTTGCTTCATGGGTCCATGAGTTTATTTCCATGCCCTGGTCAATAAATCTTGAGAAATTCAAACCTCGCCATTGAATTTGTTTGGGAAGAAATGGCATGACAAGGCTTATTTTGGTTCAACATATTTCAAAGTTATCAAAATTGATTCAAAAGTACAAGGGGTTGAGGGAAGAAGTTATCATGATTGGACAAGGTCTTGTTCCTATTGGTTACAAGAGCATATTTCTCTATAATTTCAAGATATGGAAGTGGTTTTGGTGGCTATGAGTCCTCATCATTATCCTCAACAACTTCTATTCATAAAGAAAGAATATTGGCACAAGAAGTTTGTTCAAACTTGTCAAAGTTCCTCAAAGCATTCTCTTGATCTAAAGGCTAGGGTTTTGAACTTCAAAGGAGCATATTGTGATACGGTGGGAGAACTGACTTGAGGTTTTGCGTTTGTGTTCGCAAATGTTTCGGTTTAGCAAGAGTCGCCACCGACTTTTTATTTTATCCTAAGGAAAGGTCAAAAAGCACAGAAAAGACCTTTGAGATGTTTTCTCGGGTTCAGGGGGTAGATTATGAAAAGGGAAGGTGCTAGCACCCTTTTCATCCATGGTTTTCCATGGGCTCTTAGTTACTTGTTTAGATCACTTGCCTTTGCTTTTCAATTGTTTGAAATGGTGCTTGGTGTGTGCGGTTTTGAAAATGTTTTGAAAAATAAGCCTTGTCTAGGCAACCTTTGTAATAATTCTTGTTTGAATATATACAAAGGTGTGTGTCTTTTTGAAAAGATATTTCAATGTTTTGAAAGTTTGTTTTGAATTTGTGTTGTGATGTATGTTTGAAAGTAGCAAGGATTTTTTGCATGTTTTTTGATCAAGTAACTAAGAGTTGTCTACCCTGTTTTACTCAAAGATATTTCTTATGTTTTCAACCCTTTTGACAGTGTTATTTCATCATTGTATTTGGTGAATAACCTTGTGTTAGGATGTTAAACGGGACAGGCGCGGGTCATCGTATACAATCATTGAAAGCAACTTGTGAGACGCTCTAGCAATTTTGTAAGGGACGAGATCGTTTTATCGAAGGCAACATCGAGGGTCATCGAGGGACTACGATCTTTGTTTATCGAAGGGGCATTTGCTAGAGTGTCTCATACTCGAGGGACATGATTCCTTTTTCCGAGGCAACAAGTGAGGTTACCCTAGAGGTGCAAGTGTGCATCGTGTTTGTCAATTTCATGCATTTGTCTTGTATTAGGTTATCTAGCGATTGATTTTGAATCTTGCCATACAAACCCTAATTACTATACAGTATATTGAAAGCAATAAATTGCGGGAATTTAAAGTCTAAGTTATTACAAAAGAGTATCCGGGGATGGGGGTACAATTATTTACAAATGGGGATGAGTCTCAAAAGAATAATAATTTCCAAATATGTGTTACAACCAAATCGAATTGTCGCGATTCAAATAAAATAACAATAAGAAAAATTATGAGATGCATGTATTTATTTACAAATAAGAATCTATTCTACAAGAAATAAAGATTGAAAATTATATTATTACTTGTATCTTATTAATTAACAAAATATTAACTCAAATTAAAATAAATAAAAAAACCTTTTTTTGATATTTTCATTATGTGATAATAAAAAGAAAATGGTTTAGAACAAATAATAAAAATCAAATCATTTTAAATATTATTTAAAGTATTATTATTATTATTATTTCTTTGTGTTTGTACTAAATGTAACAAAAGAAAATCATATTAAGAAAATCATAACAAAATTTTAATACATTATTTGTTTTTATTATTGGTATCAAAGAAAATAAAATAATTGTTTAAAATGGCATTAGTTAATAAAAGATATTAGTTTGAAGAAATAAAAAAAAAAGGATGATGGGCCTTGGGATTTATGTGCTATGGTTCATAATGAATGAAGAAGAACAATTAGCAAGTCAGAATGAAAAGGGGGGTGTGCGTGCTTAGCAAAAACGTTGGGCCTAAGCATTTGTTTGGGCAAAGGCCCAGTATCTGGTTTGCACAATTTTGTTAGGGTTTGGTTTTGATTAGGGTTTGCAAGTTTGGTACACAGCGGCGTCGCTTCGTTCTTCTTCTCCTCTCTTCATCTTTCTCATCCACATGCACTTCTGATTCTTCCTCAAACCTCCAGGTTGCCGGAGCGCCACCCTAGCCCTCTCACCTCTTCACGAAAAACCAAGGCCTTTGCTTCGAACGGTATGGTTTCGTTTCAAACGCGTTTTAGGGTTTTTTACAGTATCAATGTTTGATTGTTTGATTCTCTTGATTTTGTTCAAATTTGTTTTTTAATCCATGGTTGTTATGTGCTTGAAATGCAGTAAGAGTTGGAGGAGAGATTTACCTTGAGTTTTTGTTTCTGAAAAAGAGAGATAGAGGGTGAGCCGATGGTGCTCCTTGGTGGCCAGGCGGAGGAAGAGAAAAGATGGGCACGCTTTGGCTTCTGGTACCTTTGTCTTTTCTTTCTTTTTGAATGTTTGATGATGAAATTGTTCTGAGAACTGTTGATTTCTGTTGTTGATGATGAATATTCTGAAACTGTTTTGGTTGCTTCTGAACCTCTTCTTCTTTCTTGGATTTTGATGGGTTGATAATCTCTGAAACTGTTATTGTTTGTTGTTAGTGATGATGTATTTCTGAAACTCCTATTGTTGCTTCTGAAAACCCTTTGTGGATTGCTTCTGATTTTCTCTTCCTCTTCTCTTGAAGTGTTAATGATGATACATTTCTGAACTTGAATGTTCATTGTTGTTGATGAATAATTTTTGAGACTGTTTTGAAACTTTTGAACCCTGTTGTTTTTTTTGGATATGATGTTAATGATGACAATAGCTTCTGAAACTTGTTACTTGGATCGTTTTAGATAATCCTGAGTTGGTAGGCTGAGTTTGTATGCTATGTTTGAAAGGTTTTTGGCTACTTGTTTGGCCTGGCAGTTTGTTATGTTCAGTTTAGATTTAAGGGTTTTGGTTGTGTTTCATAGTTTTGCAGTTTGAAATGCAAGCTTGTTGTAGTTTGGCTAGCAGGTTTATGCAGGTTTTGAGCTAGCTTGAATTTGTAGTTTGGACAGCTTTGAGTTGTTGTAGCTTGGCTTTGCAGGCTTGTAGGCTTGCAAGTTTTGTACAGGTTTTGCAAGCAGGTTTGGAAGCTGTAGTTTGCAGTTTTGTAAATTTGATAACAGTTTGGTGGTTGGTTTTTGATGATGTTTGGGCAAGCTTTGTTGGTGGGCTTGCTTGGTCCTGATGTTTCTGCTAGCAGGTTTGAAATGCAGGCTTGATTTGTTTGTGTTTTGTTTGACTTGTAGTTTTGGCCAAACAGGTTTGGAGTTTGGTTTGCAGTTGGAACTGCAGGTTTGCAGTTTGTTGTTTGATTTGTAGTTGGAACTGCAGGTTTGGCAAGGTTGTGTTTAGTTTGTAGATTCACAGTTTGGTTACCCGATGTGTGTTTTTTGTGGCTTCACAATTTGGTTATAGGTTGTGTGTTTTGTTGATTTGAGCAAAACAGGTTTGGCCAGTTACAGTAGTTTGGCTTATTGAGTTTATGCTTAGGCTTATGCAGGTTCTCCTCTCTCTGAACTGCTATGCAGTTTTTCTGTTTATATCTCTCTTTGTTTCTGTTAACTTATGCCAGCCTTAGCCAAACTGCAAACTTTTCATTAAAGGTTCTCCCTTTCTCTCTCTCTCATAAGCACTTTTTTGCTTATTATATTATTTATTCTGAAAAGTTTGTCTAGGCTGGAAAATGATGATGGCTATTACAAGCCTCTTGGCTTGTAATTTGGTTTTCCTCTGCTGCATTGTATTACCTGCTGCATATTTTCTGCATTGTGTACCTTCTGTACTTGTATGCTTTATGTGCTTTTGCCTTGACAGTTTGCATCTAGTTGCTATGCTTCTTGACTTGTTTATATTTGCCTTGCAATTTGCTGAAATGTTTGCAATGTTTTAGTTACTGCAGCTTGGCATTCAGTTTTGAATTTGGCACCTTGGTTTGCCTTGTATCTTCACTTTGTAATTCAATATGCTTGCATTTTTTATCTTTTACTTTTCTCTTTGTGAACCAAGAAGGGTGATCTTCTTGTGATTTGCAAAGAGAAAAATAAAAACATGATGAACAAATAGCATTCTGATTCCAGCCGGCAAACTTTAGTGATGATTTTCTTTCTTTCTTTTCATTTGAAAATTCTTATACTAATTTCTTTTTCTCTGTCTTTTGCAGGTGAGTACCAATTGGATGATAGAGGAAGCAGTAGAAGTCAAAGATCTTAGGAGATTAGGCTTAGATTTATTTTTTCATTTATTGTAAACAAATATTATCTTAAATACTATAAGTTGTAATCTTACAATATTTAAATAAATTTTGTAACAACATTTGAAGTAAATAAAAGTCTTTATCCAAAAGAAAATTTCTACTGTCAAATATCTTTTCAATTTTTTCCTTTGCCTCTTCACTTTAAGATTCCTGATTAAAAATAAACTGAAACGGCATTCCAGTATTTCCAATACAGATAACTTAAAATCCAAGTAATCTTAAACAACTCTGCACTCTCATAACTTGCGACAGCATTCTAATCAACACACGCGTTGTGTATTCCAATAAGCAAGCAAGCATTCCATTAACAAACAAACGTTTCGTTCCATTAACAAACAGGTGCCTTAATATTCCAAATAAGAGTCTCAGTTCTTATCCCAGATAATCAGGGCCTTGAGAAACAACCAATAAACTTGAACAAGCATGAAAACAATGTAACAGTTAACTGAATTTCTGAGGATTCAGTTTCTTCTGAGAAATACGAGCGAAAACCCTAATTCTGGATTTGTTGCCAAAGAAAGGTCTGTTTGATCAATTCCTGAGCCAATCTCAAAAATTAGAGAAAACCCTGGGGTTGTGATTTTCTTGTGAAAAAGGGAGGGCAAATTTTGGGGTACAACAGTTGCCCCTGTTCAATCTTCTCTAACCTGAAGAGTTAGATTGGCAATTTTGTCG
Source organism: Vicia faba (assembly GCA_948472305.1). Lineage (NCBI taxonomy): Eukaryota > Viridiplantae > Streptophyta > Magnoliopsida > Fabales > Fabaceae > Vicia > Vicia faba. The sequence goes on along the minus strand of OX451736.1, from coordinate 777,393,712 downwards.
TTCGTGACTCGAAGGTAAAAGATGATTGAACACTAGAGTGCCCATAAATTTTCACTCGTCAAAGCATAGTTGAGGGAATGGTCTTAAAGATGCCATCTGGAGATGTGACAAAATCTTGTCGGAGATGGGCTTCAAGATGCCATCCAAGAACGTTCGTTGAACTGTATGTTGTAGGTGAAAGAATGAGTATCAGAAATGTATCCATGTTTGGAACGTCTCTGAGCTGGGGGTCTGAATAAGCAATAGATTAGCATCCGTGTTTGGAGCTTCCGTAAACTGTTTTCAGTGGTTGAATCTGAACAAGCGATAGATTAACATCCATGTTGGGAAGCATCCATAAACTGTTTTCATGATTCTGGAGTTGAAGCTTGCTAAACTTATCCTTAAAAGGGTAAAATGTTAGCTGAAACACAGATTTATGTTGCGTGAAATGTATGAGGCAATGTATGTGTTATGTCAATGTTTATGATATATGAATGCAATGAATGCGCATGTAAGCTAATTAGCCGTCTTGCTGAGGAAGATAAATCTTGGATAGCTGGAGATAATAAAATATTTGACCGCTGTCGGGGAAAATAAATCCTTGACTGCTGATGGGGATTGAAAATCCTTTGATCGTTGAGAATGAGAATTCCTGGGACCACTGCTGTGGAAATCAAGAGTTTGGGTTGTATGCCAATCTATGGGGATTCCTGTTTTGTCGTTTAAGGAGAACTCCATTGGGGAATATCTGAAAACTCTATAGAGAATTGAGAATGAGAATCTTCATTATGCTAGGGGACATTTGTACTGAGGGGTCAAGAACGAGAATCTTCGATCTGCAGGGGATTTGAAATTCTTACAAATTCACGCTGAGAGTAAAGAAAGCTCCGGAGAATCAAGGATGAAAATCTTGATTTTGTTGGGGATTAAGAACTCTGTGGGGAATGTCTATACTGTTGTGGAGTGACTATCCTGCTGGAGAAGCTTATTCCTGTTTGGAAGAAGTTCAGAAGTTAAGTCGTATGCCACTTTGAGAATGAGAATTTTCATTTTGTCGGGAATATCAAGAATTCAGGTTATACGCCACTTTGAGAATGAGAATCTTCATTCTGTCGGGAATATCGGGAACTCGAGTAATATGCCACCTTGAGAATGAGAATCTTCATTCTGTTGGGAATATTAGTAATTCAGGTAATATAGCACTTTGAGAATGATAATCTTCATTATGTCGGGAATATCAGGTTATATGTCACTTTGAGAATGAGAATCTTCATTCTGTCGGGAATATCAGGAGGTTGGGTGTATGTCAATCTACTAGGGAAGCAAAAATGAGAATCTTCATTCAGGCGTTTGGGTCAGAAGGTTGGGTGTATGCCAATCTACTGAGGTTTTGAGGATGAGAATCTTCATTCTGTTGACGGTATCAGGAGCTTGGGAGTATACCAATCTTCTGAGGTTTTAAGGATGAGAATCTTCATTCTGTTAACGGTATCAGGAGCTTGGGAGTATACCAGTCTTCTGAGGTTTCAAGGATGAGAATCTTCATTCTGTTAACGGCATCAAGAGCTTGGGAGTATACCAATCTTCTGAGGTTTTAAGGATGAGAATCTTCATTCTGTTAACGGTATCAGGAGCTTGGGAGTATACCAATCTTCTGAGGTTTTAAGGATGAGAATCTTCATTCTGTTAACGGTATCAGGAGCTTGGGAGTATACCAATCTTCTGAGGTTTCAAGGATGAGAATCTTCATTCTGTTAACGGTATCAGGAGCTTGGGAGTATACCAATCTTCTGAGGTTTCAAGGATGAGAATCTTCATTCTTGAGAGAAACGGAATTTTAGGAGATTCATTTGTCCATTATTCTGCTGGTGGGTTGTTTCTGTTGAGATTTAGGCACTCGTCCGTAATTCAACTGAAGTAAAAACTTTATCGCTTGAATTTGATTGTACCTTTCCTGAAAGGTAAAGGTTAGTGGCATATATCAAACAATGATGTTCTCAAAATAAATGAGATTGCGTTGCATGATATCCTGATGCACGGAGGTGTAATGTTTTTCAAGACGACCTTTCGCTGGGGACAATAAATCCCGAGCTGGTGAAGGAGAAAAGAGTTAGATTCTTCATCTCTGATAGTGAAGAAAAATCAGGATAAATCGCTGAGAGATTTATCTGAAATATCAAAAACTCAGAATATCTTCCACTGGCATAAGAATCAGGGAGATCTTAGTGTCGATTTGACCAAAACAGAGAGGGTCTTGGATTAACTTTGACTCGAACGGACGATGGAGGAATCTTTGACAACCATTACTCCAACAAGTGATGAAGGAATCTTTGACGATCGTAACTTCAAAAGGTGATGATAATCTTTACCCGCTGATCAATCTGCATATGTCATGAATGTCGTTGAAATGTAATTTCGTTTTGCAGAATAAATCCTTGACAAGTGTTGGGGAAATAAACCCATGACTGTTGGTCTGCTAGAGAGGTGATAAACTTCTCGAGGATGCTTGAATTCCTTTTCAGAAGGGCTTTGGAGATATTTGTCATTGCCCCTAGTATCAGATGTTTGTGGCACTGCCAGGAAATTTGGATTGTACGTAACCCTTTGTTGGGATTGACGTTCAATGCCCCAAGTGACAGTGACGGTGACTTGCCCCAGGTTAATATGCAATTGAGAGATTTCTTGAAATCTTGACTGGACTGCCCCAGTTTTACTGGATCTTGAGTGATTTGTTAAAATCTTGACTGGACTGCCCCATGTTTACTGGACGATATCATATAAGGCCCCCTTTTGTTGATGGGATATTTTTGCAACGGGAGTGTCATCCCACTTGAAGTGATTTTATTCATTGAGAGAGCTTCTGTTCATTCGAACATTCACTGTGTGAATTTCTTCGCTGTCAAACAAATAACCATTTGCAAACAACGATATTCAAATAATGCAAAGTTTATGCTTGTCTCGAAGTTTTGAAAAATGCGCTTTTTAGCAGAAAACTTTTATAAGACAAACTCAGCTCAAGATTTAGAGCAAAGCTTTACAGGAGTCAGGATACCTTTTGTAACAGTATGCTTTCGAATGAACCCATGCTTCAATTAGGACTTTTGAAGGGTTGTAACGTGGCTTGGTTCACGGTTTAAGAAACAAAGGATAAAGGCTCAAAGTATTTTTGTACCCACCCGCTCTTTGTGATGTTCTTCAATCCTAAACTCAGTTAATCGTGCGTCGAACTCTATTCGAGTTTGGAACGACGTTTTGGTGATGGTCCACACAAGTTGAATTTTTTGGAAGGCAGTCATTTTTGCAACATTTTTCATGTTGTTGAGGATTTGTAATGACCTCTTTCTCCCTTTTTTTTTGTTATCCCTAATTTTTGCCTAACCGTTCCTATTTTTGAGATTACAGTCAGCGGGATGCCCCAGCTTTCTTAAGCCTCCTTTGTTGGTTTTGACTCAGTGGGATTTTCTTTTTTGAGAGATAATGACTGCCTATGAGATAAGGAACCATCACTGTCTTTTGATTCCAAAGGAATGTTTTTGATGTCATTTGTTGTATTACGAACTGAGAGTTGGCGACTTTAATGCGCATCTTTTGAATTAACTGAGAGACTACCTTGCCCCAGGTTTGATTAAAGGTTTCAATTTGTGTTAAAACAGGAAACTTCTACTTCTTTGGCTCGAAGGGGTTGACTAGGGATTATCTTCCTTATAACTCTAGTGTTTAGGATTTGAAAGAAAAGCATGTACATCGTTAGCAAGGTCTGTCCAAAAGCATACTGTATGAGATTATGGTATTGTTTCCGTCATCCTCCCTCTAAAGACTTGTAACTTTTAGCAAGAGTTAAATATCATAAAGAAAGTTGGAAGCATAATTCAAGAATAGTGAAAACGAATGGATGAATTCAAGACAAACATATGCAATGCATTAATGAAACAGAGTTTGACATCAACAGATAATTGTTTGAAATAACAAAAGAAATTACAACTTGAAAATTCAAATGAAACAAAAGTCTCTTAGTTCGAACTTGTCATTTCAGGTGGAGAACCCTCAACGGAAGATTTTCATATCGCCATTCGGCATGAATTTCAGCACTCCTCTGTCAATCAAGTCTTGAATTTTGTTTTTCAAAGCCCAACAGTCGTCGGTGTCATGTCCAGGACTATAGGAGTGGTATACACACAATGCGTCGGGGTGATAGCTAGGAGCAGAGGTATTGAGATTCTGAAGAGGATCCTTTAAAGAAGTCAGATTAACCTCCAACAAGCGTTCCAGTATTAGAGATAATGGTATGTCAGTCTCAGTGAAATGTCTTCCAGATGCATTTTGCTTACGCCGATTACCCCTTTGATGCTGGCGAGGTTGTTGCTGGGCTTGTGACCCTGAAGCAAGCTGAGGAGCCTTTCCCTTGTCTTCTTGTCCCAAAGGAAGTTGAATGATGACTTGATCTTCAACCCTAGTTGTTTGCCCCACTTGGTTATCTTGAAGCAGTTTATTGATGAGGACCCTGAGCTCCTTTTGTCTTTGAGCCAAGTCTTGAATGAGAGCCATCTGGCCGACCAGTTGTCCCATCATCTGGATTTTCATTATTGCCAACTCAATTTGTAGCCCTTCCAACTGATCATTCTTGATGCCGCCTGGATTCCCTAGGACCATGCCCCTTGTGAGGAGAGCTTTCACCTCTTCTTGCCCCTGGGACAGGTTCAAGAAGATTTCTTGAAGTTGAGCGTTCTGAGCCTGGATATCTTCGACAGTCCTCTCTAGAGCCATCTCTACTAAAATAAACAGTAGGAGAATAAGGAAACCTGAAAGGGAAAACCTGTCATGATACAATGCATGATATGTGGATGCATGTTTTCAAGGATCTCGCGGGGTAAACACAAGAAAATGTTAGAGATTGAACTTCGATCAACATCTTTGATCGGAGAACTTTGTATCGGTGGATGTCTTTCCACGAGAATCAAGCTCACCATGTCAAGTGGGTCATAGCCCTTTATTCAAGTTGTTGCACTTGATCTTTGACGGTGTTTGTTTAGAGGAAAATGAAACCTCTTGCCCTTTGGTAGACGTCTGGTTCAACGTGACCCTGCATCAAAGACCCTCGAGATCCTTGAAATGGTTATTGAAAATGCTATGGTATGATGTTATGATGTTATGTACAGGTATGCAAAAGTAAGCAAGTGTATATACAGGTAATCATATTCACACAAAGCAGACAAGTCCTTAGGTTTAGGCTTGCATGGGGTTTGTAGGTAAGTACCCTCTTGAAGTTAGTTGGCTCTACCTGTCCTAGAAATAGTAACCGGGTTCTAAGGAGCTCAATATCACTAGAATATTTTTTGTGTTCATTGTTTCAGTTTAGCCACTTAACTGGCGACCGAAATATTCCAAGAAAATAACCCTCAATGAGTTTAGTATCGAGTATCTACCAACTTCAGACTGCACCAAAGCTGGTCATCTCACTACCCCTAATAAGGCCAAGATGGTCAAGTAAGGTTCTAAGAGTTCGTTAGTGCTTCATGACATCACTCAGTGGCCCCGTATTCTCTTTGATTGACTCAAAGGCTATCGGTACCCACAAATATGTCGCACTAACATATCCACTGCTTCAACCATATCGGTATACCTCGCACAGTTCCCTCACAGTTTATTGCTACTTACCTAAAAGGTGCCCCCAAATCCGGGTGTAGGATTTAAAACAAACCCAAAAAGTAAAGCAATCAAAGCAAACAAGATAAGCATGTAAAGGTGATCTAAAACCCTAAGGTAACCCCACTTTTCAAAATTCCCCAGCAGAGTTTCCAGTTCTGTGATACGGTGGGAGAACTGACTTGAGGTTTTGCGTTTGTGTTCGCAAATGTTTCGGTTTAGCAAAAGTCACCACCGACTTTTTATTTTATCCTAAGGAAAGGTCAAAAAGCATAGAAAAGACCTTTGAGATGTTTTCTCGGGTTCGGGGGGTAGATTATGAAAAGGGCAGGTGATAGCACCCTTTTCATCCATGGTTTTCCATGGGCTCTTAGTTACTTGTTTAGATCACTTGCCTTTGCTTTTCAATTGTTTGAAATGGTGCTTGGTGTGTGCGGTTTTGGAAATGTTTTGAAAAAGAAGCCTTGTCTAGGCAACCTTTGTAATAATTCTTGTTTGAATATATACAAAGGTGTGTGTCTTTTTGAAAAGATATTTCAATGTTTTGAAAGTTTGTTTTGAATTTGTGTTGTGATGTATGTTTGAAAGTAGCAAGGATGTTTTGCAAGTTTTTTGATCAAGTAACTAAGAGTTGTCTACCCTATTTTACTCAAAGATCTTTCTTATGTTTCAACCCTTTTGACAGTGTTATTTCATCATTGTATTTGGTGAATAACCTTGTGTTAGGATGTTAAACGGGACAGGTGCGGGTCATCGCATACAATCATTGAAAGCAACTTGTGAGACGCTCTAACAATTTTGTAAGGGACGAGATCGTTTTATCGAAGGCAACATCGAGGGTCATCGAGGGACTACGATCTTTGTTTATCGAAGGGGCATTTTCTAGAGTGTCTCATACTCGAGGGACATGATTGCTTTTTCCGAGGCAACAAGCGAGGTTACCCTAGAGGTGCAAGTGTGCATCTTGTTTGTCAATTTCATGCATTTGTCTTGTATTAGGTTATCTAGCGATTGATTTTGAATCTTGCCATACAAACCCTAATTACTATACAGTATATTGAAAGCAATAAATTGCGGGAATTTAAAGCCTAAGTTATTACAAAAGAGTATCCGGGGATGGGGGTACAATTATTTACAAATGGGGATGAGTCTCACAAGAATAATAATATCCAAATATGTGTTACAACCAAATCGAATTGTCGCGATTCAAATAAAATAACAATAAGAAAAAACAATAAATTATGAGATGCATGTATTTATTTACAAATAAGAATCTATTCTACAAGAAAGAAAGATTGAAAATTATATTATTACTTGTATCTTATTAATTAACAAAATATTAACTCAAATTAAAAAAAAAACTTTTTTGATATTTTCATTATGTGATAATAAAAAGAAAATGGTTTAGAACAAATAATAAAAATCAAATCATTTTAAATATTATTTAAAGTATTTTTTTTTTTTTGTGTTTGTACTAAATGTAACAAAAGAAAATCATATTAAGAAAATCATAACAAAATTTTAATACATTATTTGTTTTTATTATTGGTATCAAATAAAATAAAATAAATTGTTTAAAATGGCATTAGTTAATAAAAGATATTAGTTTGAAGAAGCAAAAAAAAGGATGATGGGCCTTGGGATTTATGTGTTATGGCCCATAATGAATGAAGAAAAACAATTAGCAAGTCTGAATGAAAAGGGGGGTGTGCGTGCTTAGCAAAAACGTTGGGCCTAAGCATTTGTTTGGGCAAAGGCCCAGTATCCGGTTTGCACAATTTTGTTAGGGTTTGGTTTTGATTAGGGTTTGCAAGTTTGGTACACAGCGGCGTCGCTTCGTTCTTCTTCTCCTCTCTTCATCTTTCGCATCCACATGCACTTCTGATTCTTCCTCAAACCTCCAGGTTGCCGGAGCGCCACCCTAGCCCTCTCACCTCTTCACAACAAACCAAGGCCTTTGCTTCGAACAATATGGTTTCGTTTCAAACGTGTTTTAGGGTTTTTTACAGTATCAATGTTTGATTGTTTGATTCTCTTGATTTTGTTCAGATTTGTTTTTTAATCCATGGTTGTTATGTGCTTGAAATGCAGTAAGAGTTGGAGGAGAGATTTACCTTGAGTTTTTGTTTCTGAAAAAGAGAGATGGAGGGTGAGTCGGTGGTGCTCCTTGGTGGCCAGGCAGAGGAAGAGAAAAGATGGGCACGCTTTGGCTTCTGGTACCTTTGTCTTTTCTTTCTTTTTAAATGTTTGATGATGAAATTGTCCTGAGAACTGTTGATTTCTGTTGTTGATGATGAATATTTTGAAACTGTTTTGGTTGCTTCTGAACCTCTTCTTCTTTCTTGGATTTTGATGGGTTGATAATCTCTGAAACTGTTATTGTTTGTTGTTAGTGATGATGTATTTCTGAAACTCCTATTGTTGCTTCTGAAAACCCTTTGTGGATTGCTTTTGATTTTCTCTTCCTCTTCTCTTGAAGTGTTAATGATGATACATTTCTGAAACTTGAATGTTCATTGTTGTTGATGAATAATTTCTGAGACTGTTTTGAAACTTTTGAACCTTGTTGTTTTTTTTGGATATGATGTTAATGATGACAATAGCTTCTGAAACTTGTTACTTGGATCGTTTTAGATAATCCTGAGTTGGTAGGCTGAGTTTGTATGCTATGTTTTAAAGGTTTTTGGCTACTTGTTTGGCCTGGCAGTTTGTTATGTTCAGTTTGGATTTGAGGGTTTTGGTTGTGTTTCATAGTTTTGCAGTTTGAAATGCAAGCTTGTTGTAGTTTGGCTAGCAGGTTTATGCAGGTTTTGAGCTAGCTTGAATTTGTAGTTTGGACAGGTTTGAGCTGTTGTAGCTTTGGCTTTGCAGGCTTGTAGGCTTGCAAGTTTTGTACAGGTTTTGCAAGCAGGTTTGGAAGCTGTAGTTTGCATTTTTGTAAATTTGATAATAGTTTGGTGGTTGGTTTTTGATGATGTTTGGGCAAGCTTTGTTGGTGGGCTTGCTTGGTCCTGATGTTTCTGCTAGCAGGTTTGAAATGCAGGCTTGATTTGTTTGTGTTTTGTTTGACTTGCAGTTTTGGCCAAACAGGTTTGGAGTTTGGTTTGCAGTTGGAACTGCAAGTTTGCAGTTTTTTGTTTGATTTGCAGTTGGAACTGCAAGTTTGGCAAGGCTGTGTTTAGTTTGTAGCTTCACAGTTTGGTTACAGGCTGTGTGTTTTTTGTGGCTTCACAGTTTGGTTACAAGCTGTGTGTTTTGTTGATTTGAGCAAAACAGGTTTGGCCAGTTGCAGTAGTTTGGCTTGTTGATTTTATGCTTAGGCTTATGCAGGTTCTCCTCTCTCTGAACTGCTATGCAATTTTTCTTTTTATATCTCTCTTTGTTTCTGTTAACTTATGCCAGCCTTAGCTAAACTGCAAACTTTTCATTAAAGGTTATCCCTTTCTCTCTCTCTCTCTCTCTCTCTCTCTCTCTCTCTCTCTCTCTCTCTCTCTCTCTCTCTCTCTCTCTCTCTCTCTCTCTCTCTCTCATAAGCACTTTTTTGCTTATTATATTATTTATTCTGAAAAGTTTGTTTAGGCTGGAAAATGGTGATGGCTATTACAAGCCTCTTGGCTTATAATTTGGTTTTCCTCTGCTGCATTATATTACCTGCTGCATATTTTCTGCATTGTGTACCTTCTGTACTTGTATGCTTTATGTGTTTTTGCCTTGATAGTTTGCATCTAGTTGCTATGCTTCTTGACTTGTTTATATTTGCCTTGCAATTTGCTGCAATGTTTGCAATGTTTTAGTTACTGCAGCTTGGCATTCAGTTTTGAATTTGGCGCCTTGATTTGCCTTGTATCTTCACTTTGTAATTCAATATGCTTGCATTTTTTATCTTTTACTTTTCTCTTTGTGAACCAAGAAGAGTGATCTTCTTGTGATTTGCAAAGAGAATAATAAAAACATGATGAACAAATAGCATTCTGATTCCGGCCGACAAACTTTAGTGATGATTTTCTTTCTTTCTTTTCATTTGAAAATTCTTATACTAATTTCTTTTTATCTGTCTTTTGCAGGTGAGTACCAATTGGATGATAGAGGAAGCAGTAGAAGTCAAAGATCTTAGGAGATTAGGCTTAGATTTATTTTTTCATTTATTGTAAACAAATATTATCTTAAATACTATAAGTTTTAATCTTACAATATTTAAATAAATTTTGTAACAACATTTGAAGTAAATAAAAGTCTTTATCCAAAAGAAAATTTCTACTGTCAAATATCTTTTCAATTTTTTCCTTTGCCTCTTCACTTTAAGATTCCTGATTAAAAATAAACTGAAACGGCATTCCAGTATTTCCAATACAGATAACTTAAAATCCAAGTAATCTTAAAAAACTCTGCACTCTCATAACTTGCGACAACATTCCAATCAACACACGCGTTGTGTATTCCAATAAGCAAGCAAGCATTCCATTAACAAACAAACGTTTTGTTCCATTAACAAACAGATGCCTTAATATTCCAAATAAGAGTCTTAGTTCTTATCCCAGATAATCAGGGCCTTGAGAAACAACCAATAAACTTGAACAAGCGTGAAAACAATGTAACAGTTAACTGAATTTCTGAGGATTCAGTTTCTTCTGAGAAATACGAGCGAAAACCCTAATTCCGGATTTGTTGCCAAAGAAAGGTCTGTTTGATCAATTCCTGAGCCAATCTCAAAAATCAGAGAAAACCCTGGGGTTGTGATTTTCTTGTGAAAAAGGGAGGGGAAATTTTGGGGTACAACACATATCTTGCTCACCTTTTAGTATTTTTGAGTGATTCCAAATACATCTTTCTCTTAAAAGAGTTACCAACAAATCACTTCAAAAGTTCCAAGGAGTTTTCATGTGGAAGGAACTTGGTGAAGAAGAAAGATTACAAGTCATCCAGATGAATCCCCAATTTTCCATATGTGACTTCAAATGGTCATAACTTGGTCAATTTTTATCACCTTGAGTCCATTATTTTTCCATAATTATCTTAAAGATGTGTACTTTATGCCTTCTTTTATATGCAAAGTGAGAAAATGGATGGAAGTTTCCCTAAATATGGAAAAGATTATAGGTCATTTCATGATTTTTGGCCAACTTCAACAAGTCATAACTTGCTCATTTTTTGGAGATTTTGAGTGGTTCAAATTTCAAAATGTCATTCAAGAGATCTACTTCATTCCATCTTTTTTGGTCAAGAGCAAATTCTAAGAGGAATGCCATGTTTAGATACAAAATATTATAGGTCATTTTTGAAGAAGAATTTGAAATATTTCTAAGTATGGAAAGTCAACTCTTTTTCTTCAACTTTGACTCCATGTAACTTTCAGCTCAAGCATCCATTTGATTCCACTCTTTTTCCATTGCAAAGCTTGTAACCTAATCTTTCCAAAGCATCAAGATTATGCCTTAAGACCCCTTGAGTTGGAAATGCCATGGATTTGAATTTGGTAACTTGAAACTGAATTTTTCACAAAGTCGAAATTTTGAAATCCATAATGTGACTTCTAAACACAAGATTTATGCGCGTTTTTTATCTAAACTTGATTAGCAAACTATCCAGAAGTGATTAGCACCCCAAAACGCAAGATTTGGCTGAGTTTTGATGGAAATGAAGTCACACCTCACTCGTGCTCGACCCTTTCTAAATTTCCCTCCAAACTTCCTTGTTTCTTCAAATTTTCATTCCCATTCACTTCCCTATAAATAGAGGGTCATCCCCCATCCATTTTCCCAAGCTTAGAGAGCCAAGAACACCCTGCCAAAACCTCACACGAACCCACTTTTTTTTAATTCAGTTTCTGAAATTTAAGCTTTCTTTTCCAAAATTCTTTGTGCATTCATCATCCTTGAGCATCATACAAACTCTCCAGCACTTAAACCAATCAAAACGATCCATAATTCAAGCTACAGAAGTCCAATTTCAGAGCTTCTTACTTGAACTTCGAAAAGGTAGAATTCTCCACCATTTGAATATAAATCAAGCACTAATATATTCTACTCCTTCTTCTTATTCTAATGCTGCTTACAAATTTTAAATCCATTGAGAATTGAGAGAGAAATCTAAAATTGAAGGTGCTCGCCATTTTCTGAGTTTTTGATTCATATCTCTCTCCATACCTTATATAAATTTGGTGCGATGGTTGTGTTAGAATCGTCTTGAAGAGACGAGTTCAATGATGCTAGCCTGGGATCCTAATTTTTCCATTTGAAGGATCTCACAAAATCCCCATTGCAGGGTGTCTGGAGGTTGAAGACGATAACATGTCTCGTCTCAGCCAATGATAGCGTGCCAAACGTTTTAATTTTATTGGTTGCCATTTTTCTGATCACATGTGTGTTTCACTAAGGTCCATATCAAGCACAGTGCATCTGATCCATTGGATTAGCTTACTAACGCGTTTTGACTATGATCTGATGGTCCACATCTTTTTGGTTTTATTTTATTTTCTGATTTTATATTTTTATTGATTAAATTTTCAAAAATTCATAACTCTTTTATTTTTTATCCAAAAATTATGAAAAAATTCACAAAAATACTTTGAATTATTTCTGATCTCATGAATATTTTTTCACATTTTTATTTTAACATTTGGTATTTTTTATATTTTTTGTATTATTTGCTTACTTCTAATTACTTAAAAAATACTTTCTGACATTTTTTAATTCTGGAAAAAATCATAAATATTATTTTGCACATTTTTGACTTTCTGAAAATTTTATGGAATTTTATGTTGAGGTTTACTATTTTTTATCTATTTTATGTTTGTTTTAGTAATTTTAAATGGTTTGAAAATAGTTCCTGACTTTTAAAAATTACCAAATTTTTATAAAAATATTTGGATTCATTTCTGATTTTTCTATGGCCTTATTTTTCATTTCTTGATTAATTTAAGCATAATTGATATTTTCCTCATCATTTTCTATTTTTAAACATTTTTTTACCTTTTAATGTATATATTAAATATAATATTATTTTGTGATTATTTTCTGGTTGTCTTGAGTTGATTTTTTGATCATGACTTTATTAACATCATTGGACTTGGGTGTTGAGTTCAACTCCACTAAAATGGATGAATGATTTTAATAATAGTTTGATTAAATTTCTAATTCAAAAGTGGTTTATTCATTTTTTACCCTAATCCCTCTTCATCTCATCCCCTTCTTATTGCACTAAATGTTGTTGGAGCATGATCTTTATATCATGTCTCAAAATAAATGGTGCATAGATTGCTATTGACCGGCCTCAAAATAGGTGCGACTTCTATATAAGTCCACTTACGATTGCTTAACATAGCGCTAAATTTTGTCCCGATTCGAATAAATGATCATTCGTGGCCCAAACTTATGATTGCAAGCCCAAGTATGTTAATTTGATCTCTTTGATCCAATAACCTTGAGATTTATTGTGTGGAGGCTTTGGTTCTACCAATCCTCTAATGGATCTACAACACCTTTGGTCAACGCGAATCACTTAAACATTGTTTATCATTAAATGGTACTTGTGAGAATTCCAAATGGATGATATACTTGACAAAAAGCAAATGCAACTTGTTGCGTGGAGGCTTTGGTTCTACCAATCCTCTAATGAGTTCCAAATGCAAGTTTCAAGATGGTCATCCAACTAACCACTAATTATTGACTTGTTTTATCTTATGCTTTTATTCTTTTTTATGCTTTATGTACTATTTATTTTTTGGCATTTACGTTTCATGCCATTTTCATCTTTGCTCATTTGAGCATTTATTTTCTTGTCATTTTTACTTTGCTCATTTGAGCTTTTCTTTTCTTTTCTTAAGATACTTAATAATCAACATAAACCCTAAAAAACTCTTAATGGTACTTGGACTATTTGGTTACTATCCTTGGCATTATGGAGCATGGGACTTTTTCTTGGACTTAGGATTAGAAACCTTGGCCTATCTTGGAGACCTTGTGATCTTATCTGATTATTTTTGTCTGGAGTTCTTGGGGTTTACCTCAAGACGTTGGGTTGCTTGTTTGTTTTTGTGTGCAGGTTTTTGTGATTACATTCTCTGTTTGTAATCTGGAATTCACTCGTATACAACCGTTACTCTGCCCAATTTTTGTGAAGACTTAATACACTTGAAGTTTAGTTCTCTCAAGAGGTCTAGTATCTTTTCTTGCTTGGTTTGAATCCAAAGAATGGGAATTCTACCTTGGCTCATAATGTCAGGGTTTGGCTTCTTGTTGGTTAGATGGTTCTTATCTTTAGCTTTTACCTTATGCTTTAGGATAGCCTCTTCTTCTCCTCCCATCTTCTTTAATTTCAAAACCTTCTCCCTCCTTTTGAAAACTCTTCTTGTTTCTAAACATGAAACACTTTCATAATAAACTTGGACCTAGGTCCATGCATTTTCAAAATCTTTTCATAAATAAACTTCAATCAATTTAATAATACCTTGACAATTTTTGTGAGAAGACTAAAAGTCAATCAATCTCATTCCAAACCATTTTTTGCCACTTTGGCATTTATCTTTAAAACTTTTCTCAAAAGATTAGACTCGTGTCAATCTTTGTAGTGATGCAAACAACTATACTTCTACGGTATGTAGTGAAGTGAGATATTTTCCACTTGGGTGTTGAGTGAGACATTGTTGATTTTAAAATCCAAGCCATATCCTCCACTTTGAGATGGTGCAAATTCTCCTTTCTCATGATTGTGGGTAGTAAGTATGTTTTCCACACGAACAATGACGATGATGTCTTATCTCTTAAAATTAACCAACACACTTGTGTATCAAATTTTTAAAAGAGGAACTACGTGTACCCTGATCCCCTATTGCACGAAAGGTGGTATGTAGGCACTAAAGGTTCACAACTGCGGTGGGTGCAAAAATCATAAAAAATATATACTTCTCTTCTCACCTCCATCATCTATTTCTATACAACACATTTTATAGCCAAAATATACAGATTTTACAAAGAGGTTCTTGCAGAGTACTATAGATGTTTAGGGTGCTAATACCTTCCCTTTGCATAACCAACCCCCTTACCTTGAATCTTTCCCCCTCTTTTTGGGTTATTCGCTCTTTTCCCATTCCTTTGGAAACAAGAAAGCGCGGTGGCGATTTTTATTTTGATTTGTACAAAGTCTAGTCAATCCAATGGCTTAGTCTTGAACATTTCTACCGCTACAAAAAAACGGCGACTTCGCTGGGGACAGATTGACCTCTTGCTTGTCCATCCCTAAGTGGGTTGAGCCTATCTTTGTTTATATATGTATATGTGCTATTGTTATTTATGTGTTATATTTTGTATATATGTTTGTTTGGATTTTCCTGGTTTTCAGGGTGCTTGGTGATTACTCATAAGTCCTATACCCGGACTTGGGCAAACTTTAAGATAGGATGGGCGGTATAGTCATGTTAACTTTGAGGGAGTAATCCCAAAAAAGGAGGCATGAGATCCCTCACTCAGTGGAGGCCCCTTTGACTGTAGTGTCATTTACCGAGTAATCGAGAAGACATACTGCTTTCGACCTGAGAGCCTGCTGAAACTGAGGACCGTAGAATACCAAACCCATCTTGGCCTCTTAGGTGCAGTACGGAAGCTATGACGGAGTAATCCGGAAATAGTTGTCACACGATACTACGCTCGGACGAGTCTTTCTTAAGAATATTACTAATTACCGAGTTAATGGGGAAGTTGGCAATATCCGAAGGAAGGATGTAGACTCTGGGAACCTCTAGAACCTTGTTCGGCAGGTGATAACTTTTTAGACCAACACCTTATGGGTAGTACCTTCGACCTCATGCTCGTGACGTTGAACCTATGAACCCTATATGTGTGATCTTGTGTGTGATTGTTGTATCATGCATCCATGCACTCATAAGCATCTTTTGAAGAAAACAATATTTCAAGGGATTTAAAGGTTAACTATGTGAATATCTCAGGTACTTTTAACCATGGATTCTGGAAAGAGAAAGACTGGGAAATATAGTTTCAAGGATCCCAAGATAGATGAGTTGGTCAGTCTAATTCCAGAGATCGAGTGTTCTGTAGACTTTCGGAAGAAGTATGGATCCATTATTCTTCTCATGAAGCTGAAGATGAAGGAGGGTATTCTCTCGACCTTGGTCCAGTTCTATAATCTGATGTATCACTGCTTTACTTTTCCCGATTATCAGTTGATGCCTACACTGGAGGAGTATTCTTATATGTTGGATTTACCTGTTATCGATCGTGTTCCTTTTACTGGTTTGGAGGGCAAGCCAAAACCACATGAGATTGCTGCTTTGATTCACTTAGGGAAGTCTAAGGTGGAAGCGCATATGACTACCAAAGGAGGGATTAGAGGATTACCAACTCAGTTTTTATTGGAGAAATCTCGTTACTTTGCTAGAATGAAGAGTATGGTTGCTTTTGAGGCCATCTTTGCTTTACTTGCTTACAGATTGTTCTTATTTCCTAATGTGAACAAGTTTTTCGACATTAACGCTATCAGAATTTTCATGATTGGAAACCTGGTTCCTACACTGTTGGGTGATGCTTATTACTATGTTCATCTTCGGAGTTCCTATCATGGGGGAATGAATATTTGTTGCACGCCTTTGTTGTACCGGTGGCTCATCTCTCATATGCCTCAGTCTGATGCTTTTTGAGATGTCAAGAAGGAACCCC
The DNA here is from genome assembly GCA_948472305.1 of Vicia faba. Classification (NCBI taxonomy): domain Eukaryota; kingdom Viridiplantae; phylum Streptophyta; class Magnoliopsida; order Fabales; family Fabaceae; genus Vicia; species Vicia faba. The sequence continues at coordinate 777,377,420 of OX451736.1, read as the reverse complement.
GTTGGGCTCCTAAGATCATGGCACTTACTTACTCGGATATTGATTGGTATCATCGAGCTTATCAGGATGTGGAGATTATTGACAGTTGTGGTAGTTTCCCCAATGTACCTCTTCCTGGTATAAAGGGAGGAATTAACTATAACCCTGTTCTTGCACGGCGACAGCTTGGTTATCCGATGAGCGATAAGCCGAATAGCATTCATTTGGAGTAGTTTCTTTCTGAAGGAAGGAGAAGACCATAGGGAAGCTATGAAGCAGATTATGAAGGCCTGGAGTCACATTCATAAGAAGAGTAGGAAGGATTTGGGACCTAGGGGGGCTATTTCTTTGGAGCCATATCTTCAGTGGGTCCGATCGAGAGCCATTCAGTTGAAGATGCTGTATACTCGGGAGACACCCATGCCTGATCTATTTGTAAAGACCACTCCTCCCTTATTAGATGATCTAGAAGAGCTGCAACTTGCTTTGGTTAGGATGCAACGGGAAAGGGATGCTTGGAAGAACAAATTCCAGACTTTAGAGAGTTCCTACAGAGCAGACCTGAAGGAGAAAGACGATTTGATCGAGATCCTTGAGAGTCGAGCAGTAGAGTCTATGGAGAGGTAAGGGGATTTATTTTCCCCTAAGCCTCAAACAGGTACTGATTACTCACTTTCTGATTCAGATGATTGGAAGGAGGTTACCATCATACATGTGGAAGAAAACCAGAGGTTGAGAGCTCAGATTTTCAGGCTCACAGGAAAGCGCCAGCGTACAGATTGATCTCCATCAGTTCTTTTTCTCAGGATTTTAGATTATATTTTCATCTTGTACTTGGGATCATTGAAACTTGTAATCCATTTTGAAGTTATTATAATAAAAAATTTCAGTATTTCAAAAGCTTTATTACTTTGATATTTGCAATATACCTATAAATCTTAAATCCCTTGAAATATTAAATAATGAAGCAAAAATAATCATGTGCATTGCATGTCATGCATCATATTGCACATATTTCTTGCATTTATTATGCATATCCAGGTGCCTTACCCAACTTTTTACTTTATTCAGCAAGCTGACTCATCACTACAACACTCGGGCTAATTTCAAAAAGAAGATGGACAACTTAGAACAGGAGAATCGCGAGCTACGCAAAGAAGTTTCTACTTTGAAGGCCGGCTTGGCCAATTTGACTACTCTGATGGGATCTCTGGTGGTTGCTCAGAATCAGCCACCGAGTGTTCAACCTCAACCAACAAGGGCAATACTGAAGTTCCGACTGTTCTTGTATCCGCTACTCCGGTTGTTGTACAGAACTGTATGCTTAAAGGTTATCCATGGGGAATGCTAGAGAATTTTGCACCTGAAGGTTTCAATCTTGGCCCTCAAGATGCTCCAGTGGTTCAGACTGTTGTTACTCTGGCACCTCCTGTGGTGCATATTGTTCCTGCTGCACCTCCTTCGGTGAATTTGGTTCCGTTTGTTAATGAAGATGGGTGTCGTCCTTTCCCTCCACCGAGTGAAGACTTGGGTCATTACGACAGAATGGATGATTTTAAAGAGCAGTTTGATATAATGCAAAGAGAGATGAAGGCTCTTAGGGGAAAAGAAATATTCATGCAGAATGTGAATGAGCTGTGTTTGATCCCGAATGTTAAGATACCTGCTAAGTTCAAGGTCCCGGAATTTGATAAGTACAAGGGCAACACTTGCCCTCGTGCTCACCTGGTGATGTACGTAAGGAGAATGTCTACCCACACTGATAATCAGCATTTGCTGATTCACTTTTTTCAGGATAGTTTGACTGGCGCAACACTGAAATGGTATATGAGCTTGGACAACGCCAACATCCATACTTTTAATGATCTTGGAGAAGCATTCATCAAACAATACAAGTACAATGTGGACATGGCGCCCGACCGTGACCAACTTAGGGCCATGGTTCAGAAAGACAGGGAATCGTTCAAAGAGTATGCACAGAGATGGCCGAGGTAGCCGCCCAAGTGATTCCTCCCATGGAAGAGAAGGAAATGACTAAGATTTTTCTAAAGACGCTGGGTGCTTTCTACTATGAAAGGATGGTAGAAAGTGCACCAAGTGATTTTACAAAGATGGTAGGAATGGGTGTTCGCCTAGAAGAGGTTGTAAGAGAAGGTCGTTTGATGAAGAGTGAAGGATCCGGAGGTGTGAAGAAGCCACCTTATGGGTTTACCAAGAAGAAAGAAGGGGACACAAATGTTTTTATACAAGAGAGGAGGGTAAACACTTCTAGAAGGAATTATCAGCGTCACCAACAAGTCGCCTCAGTTACTCATGTGATGAGTGCCGCTCCAACTACCGTTGCTTATCAAAGACCGTCCCAGCAGGGGAACTAGGGGAATAATCAGAGAAGGGAGAACTATGACCTTATTCCCATGAGCTATGCAGAGCTACTACCGGCATTGATTCAAAAGAAGTTGGTCCAGACACGACCACCTCCCACCGTACCATCACCATTGCCTTGGTATTACAAGGCATACCAAACGTGTGCTTTTCATCAGGGAGCACCAGGGTATAGTGTTGGTAATTGTTATCCTTTGAGGACTGAAGTGCAAAGGTTGGTGAAGTCTGGAATTCTATCTTTCAAGGACATGGGACCTAATGTGAAAGATAATCCTCTACCCAAACATGAGGGAGTAAATGCTGTAAATATGGTGGTCGGTTGTCCAGGCGACTTTCGGATTTTTGACATTAATCTGGTTAGAGGAGATTTGGTGAAAATGCACGCAGACCTCTGTGAATTCAGCTACTATACGCATGACCATGCTGGTTGTGCTGTTTGTAGTACAGACATACAGGGTTGCGAGAAGATAAAGGCAGATTTATAAGAGATGGTGGATGAGGGTTTAATCTATATAATCAGGCCTAGGGCAGAGTATGAAGAGGAAGTGAATATGGTTTTTGGATGTCCTGGTGAATTCAGAATTTTTGATGTGGAGTATTTGAATGAGGATCTCGTGCAGTTGCATGCTACCTTTTGTCGTACTACTGGTCAGGTGAAACACCAATATGGGTCTTGCATAGTTTGTTGTCGAGACCACCGAGGATATTCTGTTGTGAGGGAGGGTTTTCAGTTGCTGTTAGACAATGGAACTATCAATATCACATGTCAGAGGGACGATTATCATGAGATTGATATGGTTGAAGTTTATTTAATGGAAGAAGATTCAGAGGAAGAGTATGCCTCCGCAAATGAGTATTTCTCTTCAGACAAAGATTTGTTTGCCAGAAATGACTTTTTGATGTCTGATTGTGTTAAGGAAGGGGTAAACGTCATTGTGTCTTGTTTTGGTGCACCCGCGCATCTTGAAGTGGAGTACCATAACAAACCAGTTGTTACCCCATTGGTAATTAGTTTGCCAGGTCCTATTCCCTACAAATTAGATAAGGTTGTGCCTTACAAATACAACGCTACAATCTTAGAAGATGGGGTGGAAGTTCCCATCCAACCAATGCCTGATGTTGGAAATATAGAAGAAAATAGTAGGGTGACCCGTAGCGGTCGTGTGTTTGCGCCGGTTATTCGAAGATATGTTGTTGCTGGAAAGAAAATTGCTGAGAATGATGAGCCTAAGAAGGTTACATGAGAGACTAGCGGGGCTACATTAGAGAAAGAAGTGGATGATATTTTGAAGATAATTAAGATGAGCGACTACAGAATTGTAGATCAGCTACTGCAAACTCCTTCAAAGATATATATCCTAGCTTTATTGATGAACTCCTCTGCTCATAGAGAATCATTGATGAGAGTACTAGACCAAGCTTTTGTGGAGAGTGACATGCCATTAGATTAATTCAGCAGTGTAATTGGAAACATTACGTCATGTAATAACTTGAGTTTCTGCGGTGATGAGTTACCAGATGAAGGGAGGAATCACAACCTGGCCCTCCACATATCTATGAATTGCAAGAATGATTCACTGTCCAATGTGCTAATTGATAATGGATCCGCGTTGAATGTTATACCGAGGAGTACTCTCATGAAGTTAAAGTATCAAGGAGCACCTATGCGTCCGAGTGGCATCATTGTGAAGGCATTTGATGGGTCGAGGAAATCTGTCATCGGTGAAGTGGACTTACCCATCCATATAGGACCACATTTGTTCCTGATAATCTTCCAGGTCATGGACATTATTCCTGCATATAGTTGTTTGCTAGGACGACCATGGATACATGAAGCAGGGGCTGTCACTTTAACTCTGCATCAGAAGCTAAAGTTTGTGCGTGAAGGGAAGGTAGTGATCATAAATGGGGAGCAGGTGTTGTTGATATCTCATTTGTCCTCTTTCAATATTGTAGAAGCGGATGAGGCTGCTGTTGGAACCCAGTTCCAGGCCCTATCCATTAACAACATAAGAAGAAATGAGAATTCTGTGGTTTCGCTGAAGGACACGCAACAGGTTGTGCGCAATGGTCATAATACAGTTTGGGGACGAATTATGGATCCACCCGTGAATAAGAACATAACTAGTTTAGGTTTCTCTTCAAAGAATGGCAAAGGTGAAAGTTTGAAGTCAAAGTCTATTGTGAACAGTTATCAGGATATTTTCCGCAGCGGAGGCTACCTCCATCCAATTGGTTCTGGAATTAATGTTGTCGAAGAGGATGAAGCAGAGCAGGAAGTACCGAATTATGTGACGCATGGAGTCATGGTTCAGAACTGGGTCACCATTGATGTTACTTCTTGCATACATCTTTCAAAGTAATTTGTTTTGTTAATCTGTTTCTTTCTTTTGAAAAGCTTTCACTATGCCCAAGGCGGAAGTATTAATGTTGTAGGGCTTATCTGTTTGTTATGACTTTTAAGATCATTAATAAAAGTTGTCTTTGCTTCCCAAATTATGTCTTTATTTTCTGCTTTTTCTTGGGAAATGGTAATAAAAAATATAAAAAAAACCCTTTCAAAATAAATAATAACTGAAAATCAATCTGCATGATCACTTGTTATATGTGTCAGTTTCTAAAAGCAATCATAAATCATATGTGCAGATTAATTAAAAAACCTGTTGAATACAATGACCCTGCACCCTCTCCCAACTTTGAATATCCTGTGTTTGGGGCTGAAGAAGAAGATTATGATGAGATTCCAGAAGAGGTCTCACAGTTGCTTGAGCACGAGGAAAATACCATTCAGCCATATAAAGAGCCTTTGGAAGTGATTAATTTGGGTTCAGAAGAAGATCCGAAGGAAGTCAAGATTGGAGCATCGTTGCATCCCGATGTAAAGAGCGGGTTGATTGAGTTGTTGAAAGAGTATGTGAATATTTTTGCTTAGTCTTATCAAGACATGCCTGATGTAGATACAGATATTATCGAGCATCGTTTGCCGCTGAAGCCAGAGTGTCCGCCAGTTAAATAAAAGTTGAGAAGAACCCACCCAGATATGGCAGTAAATATCAAAGAGGAGGTCCTAAAGCAGATTAAGGCTGGTTTTCTTGTGACGTCAGTATATCCTCAATGGATTACCAATATTGTCCCAGTACCAAAAAAAGACGGAAAAGTCTGCATGTGCATAGATTACAGAGATCTAAATAAAGCTAGTCCAAAAGATGATTTTCCATTACCTCACATCGACATGTTAGTGGACAGCACAGCAAAATTCAAAGTATTCTCGTTCATGGACGGATTTTCCGGGTATAATCAAATAAGAATGGCTCTAGAGGACATGGAAAAAACAACGTTTATCACACCCTGGGGAATATTCTATTACAGAGTGATGCCCTTCGGGTTGAAGAACACGGGTGCAACGTACCAGAGGGTATGACAACCCTATTCCATGATCTGATGCACAAAGAAATCGAAGTATATGTTGATGATATGATTTCCAAATCCCAGATTGAAGAAGGGCATATAGAAGATTTGTTGAAGTTGTTTCAGCGTTTAAGGAAGTATCGTCTCCGCTTGAATCCAAATAAATGCACCTTCGGTGTTCGATTGGGGAAATTGTTGGGTTCCATTGTTAGCCAGAAAGGAATTGAAGTTGACCCTGATAAAGTCAAAGAAATTCAAGAAATTCCAGCACCAAGAACTGAAAAGCAAGTCATAGGTTTCCTCGGGCGTTTGAATTATATTTCCAGATTTATTTCCCACATGAGTGCAACATGTGAACCGGTCTTTAAGTTTTTAAAGAAAGATCAAGGTTGTGTGTGGACGAACGACTGCCAAAGGGCATTTGAGAGTATTAAAGAATATCTGATTGAACCTCCTATCTTGCTCCCTCTCGTAGAAGGAAGACCGTTGATTATGTATCTAACATTGTTAGATAAATCCATGGGTTGTATTCTGGGACAACAGGATGAAACAGGGAAGAAGGAGTTCGCCATTTATTATCTCAACAAAAAATTCAATGATTGTGAGTCGCAGTATTCCATGCTAGAAAATACATGTTGTGCTTTGTCCTAGGCAGAAAAGCGTTTGCGGTAGTATATGTTGAATCATACCACTTGGTTGATCTCCAAAATGGATCCAATCAAGTATATTTTTGAAAAGCCTGCTCTTACCGGGAGAATTTCCTGCTGGCAGATGTTGTTATTTGAATATGATACCGAGTACCGCACTAAAAAGGCTATTAAAAGTAGTGTGTTGGCAGATTACCTTGCTCACCAACCGGTGGAAGATCATCAGTCTGCAGAATATGAATTCCCCGATGAGGATGTGATGTTCCTGAAAGTGAAATATTGTGACGAACCATTGCATGAGGAAGGCCCTGACCCTGAATCTCATTGGAGTATGATTTTTGATGGAGTGGTGAATGCTTATGGTAAAGGAATTCGTGTTGTGATTGTCACTCCTCATGGATCGCACATTCCTTTTACTGCAAGGTTAACATTCGATTGCACTAATAATATGGCAGAATATGAGGCTTGCATCATGGGTCTTGAGGAAGCTATTGATCTCAGAATCAAAATTCTAGATGTGTATGGTGATTCTGCTTTGGTAATAAATCATATTAAAGGAGAATGGAACACTCGTCACCCTGGCTTGATCCCTTACAAAGATTATGCTAGAAGATTATTACCCTTCTTCAATAAAGTTGAATTCCATCACATCCCTATAGATGAAAATCAAATGGTGGATGCTCTGGCAACTCTGGCTTCCATGTACCAAGTGAATACTTGGAATGATATACCCTGAATTACAGTTCGACGACTAGATAGACCCACTCATGTGTTTACGACAGAGGAGGTAGCAGATGAAAAACCTTGGTACTATGATATCAAGCATTTTCTTCAGACTCAGGAATACCCGATTGGTGCATCGAGGAAAGATAGAAAGACACTGAGAAGATTGGCAGGCAGTTTCTTCCTCAGTGAAAATGTGTTATACAAGAGAAATTATGACATGGTCTTGCTCAGATGCGTGGATAGACATGAAGCAGACATGTTGATGCATGAGATTCATGAAGGTTCATTTGGCACTCATGCTAATGGACATTCTATGGCTAAAAAGATGCTAAGGGCGGGTTATTATTGGCTAACAATGGAATCCGACTGTTACAAATTTGCAAAGAAGTGCCATAAATGCCAAGTTTGTGCAGATAAGGTCCATGTGCCTCCGACACTTCTCAATATGATTTCCTCCCCATGGCCTTTCTCTATGTGGGGTATTGACATGATCGGGACGATAGAACCCAAAGCTTCGAATGGGCACCATTTTATCTTGGTAGCAATTGACTACTTCACCAAATGGGTAGAGGCTGCTTCATATGCCAATGTTACCAAACATGTGGTTGTGAGTTTCATCAAAAATAATCTTATATGCCGGTATGGCGTGCCAAGCAGAATCATCACTGACAATGGCTTGAATTTGAACAACAAGATGATGACAAAACTGTGTGAAGAGTTCAAGATTGTCCATCACAATTCATCTCCATACAGGCCAAAGATGAATGGGGTTGTTGAAGCTGCTAATAAGAATATCAAGAGAATTATCCAGAAAATGGTTGTTACTTATAAGGATTCGTATGAAATGCTCCCTTTTGCTCTGCATGGATATCGAACATCTGTTTGCACTTCAACATGAGCAACCCCATTCTCCCTGGTGTATGGAATGGAAGTTGCACTCCCTGTCGAGGTAGAGATTCCATCGTTCCGTGTGATAATGGAAACCAAATTGACAGAGGCTGAATGGGTCCAGAATAGGTTTGACCAATTGAATTTGATTGAGGAAAATAGAATGACACCTTTATGTCATGGGCAGTTATATCAGAGAAGAATGAAGAAAGCATTTGATAAAAAGGTCAAACCTCGTGAATTCAGAGAAGGCGACCTCGTGCTCAGGAAGATCATGTCTTTTAACACTGATTATAGGGGCAAGTGGACTCCCAATTTTGAAGGCCCGTATGTTGTCAAGAAAGCCTTCTCTGGTGGTGCATTAATTCTTGAAACTATGGATGGCGAGGAGTTCCCACGTCCCATGAATGCTGATGCAGTTAATAAATACTTCGCCTAAAGAAATAAAAGAACAACTCGCTAAGTTGAAAACCCGAATGGGAGGCTTAGGCAAAAAGGAGCGTCTCGGTAGGCCAAAAACCCGAAAGGGCGGTCTAGGCAAAAATTAGAGACATAAACAGAATAAATTTCCCGCTAAGTTGAAAACCTGCAAGGGCAGCTTAGGCAAAAGTTAGGGATTTTCTTGGCATGTAACTACGTCAGACAAGACTTGATCGTTGAAGCAACAATCTTCGCAGATCTTCACCATATTTCAACAAAAGCTGTTGCTCATGATTTCAAAAGTTGTTAGGGGGAATAGTGGTCATTGTGTCTCAATGTATCTTTTCCATTATGTATTACCATTTCCCAAACTTTGTAATCACCCATGGAGTCTCGCCATTCACAGACTACCATTCTATTAATGAAATTCGAGCTTTTACCCAATTCTTTATATTCTTATTTTATTTAGCTTGCGAAGACTCCATTTATTACTGATGATAACTTTCAAAGCAAAAAGATTAAAAAGTAAAATTGACTTTTCAAAAAAAAGAGATCTTTACAATTCAATTTACTTTGAGATTAGTGATGACACAATGACAACAAAATTGTTGATCCCAGGAATGAACAAACTTCGGTTGTTTTGAGAAGTTTTACTTTCTTCATGAAGGTTCTCTCAGGTAATTTTGCTGGTATGTACACGATCTTTGTATGTTTCTCAGATAGTTAAAGACGATACCAATCGGGGTAAGGTGCAGTATTGGGTTTGTGATCCCATTGTCCCCAGTCAGGTCTTGGTTCATGTTTGATTTTGGGTTTGCATGGTCAGAAGCCTTTGTCCCAGATTCCCCAGCGAAGTCTTCCCTCATATGATGAAAGGTTTTATTCCCTTGGTGTGCTGAGATGTCGCTCTTTCTGTAGTATTGGCATTATTGTTGGTATTTATTTCCCAGGCAACTAGGCCAGGGCAATATCTTTTCTGAGAAGTGTTGAAATGATTATCAACCTTTGGGTTTTCATCCACCAAGTGCTGGGTTTAATTTAAAATCCCCATGGGTTTGACCTCTTTCTATATTGATGACTTATTGATTCCCCGGGAAGGCTATCCTATGGCATCTTTTGTTGGAATAAGTTTTCATGATGTAAAGTTTCAGTCCACATTTTTCTCTAGGGAGGTAGGCTCGAATTCCCCAGTGAGGCTTGATTGTTTCAGCGTCAGTCTGCTTTATTTGAGGATGGTCTTGCAATCTCCAGTAGATGTTGCTTTTGGAAAACTATTTCCCCAATGAAGCCGGAAGAAGGATGTTCTATCTTGGTATCTGTTTAATTTGTCTACCTCCGAATTATGTTTCTCTTTAGTAAACTTAAAGGCAAGCAATAGGTTTGGTTTCCGCAGTTGGCTTTTACCTTTCTTGGAATGATCTTTCTAGTTGAAGTTTAGCCAAGTGTTGTTAGTACCTGAGGCAGTTTCGTTTGTTTATTCCTACTGATTGTGTATCTGTTTTGCCAGCATACGCACGATAGCACTCATACATTCATACATACATCATGCATGGCTAAAATTGACAAATCATTGTTCATTGGCATTTTGCTCTGGCCTTCCTGCAACACTCCTTGCTTAGATGGATTCAGTTTTCCCTCTTGAGTTTATTTCTCAAAGGATGTATATTTGTTGGCTGTCTTGCTCTAATTTATTTCTGATTTGGATTTGTGGTTGCATGACAATATTATTTACTTTAGATTTCTGAAAGCTTCGAGTTTTAGTTTGTGCATTTATTTTGCACGAGAAGACTTTATCACCTCAGCAGGAATATCATGGCATTTCCCCGGGAAGTCATATTTCTATCCCCAGAAAAGTCATTTCTTTTTGCAATTCTCCATGACAACAAGTAACAAGTCTGTTTATTTGAGACAACTTATGTTTGACCTTTTCCAGGAAGATTTCCTTGGTTAAAGAAGAAGTTGAGACCCGTTCTAGGTGAAACACCCGAATTTTGGGGAAAACTTGATGATATATATTCTCTTTCTACCTTCAGTGAATGTTGATAGGACATAGGCAGTGAACATCGGTGTTTGTTATCCTTTTGCTATCTTCAGTGAACATTGATAGTTCATAGTCAGTGAACGGCGGTGATATGATATATTTTCTCTTTCTACCTTCAGTGAACGTTGGTAGGACATCAGCAGTGAACGTCAGTGTTTGTTATCTTTTTGCTATCTTCAGTGAACGTTGATAGTTCATCGTCAGTGAATGGCGGTGATATGATATATTTTCTCTTTCTACCTTCAGTGAACATTGGTAGGACATCGGCAGTGAACGTCGGTGTTTGTTATCATTTTGCTATCTTCAGTGAACGTTGATAGTTCATCGTCAGTGAACGGCGGTGATATGATATATTTTCTCTTTCTACCTTCAGTGAACGTTGGTAGGACATCGGTAGTGAACGCCGGTGTTTATTATCTTTTTGCTATCTTCAGTGAACGTTGATAGTTCATTGTCAGTGAACGGCGGTGATATGATATATTTTCTCTTTCTACCTTCAGTGAACGTTGGTAGGACATCGACAATGAACATCAGTGTTTGTTATCTTTTTGCTATCTTCAGTGAATGTTGATAGTTCATTGTCAGTGAACGGCGGTGATATGATATTTTCTCTTTCTACCTTCAGTGAACGTTGGTAGGACATCGGCAGTGAACGTTGGTGTTTGTTATCTTTTTGCTATCTTCAGTGAACGTTGATAGTTCATCATCAGTGAACGGTGGTGATATGATATATTTTCTCTTTCTACCTTCAGTGAACGTTGGTAGGACATCGTCAGTGAACATCGATGTTTGTTATCTTTTTGCTATCTTTAGTGAAAGTTGATAGTTCATCATCAGTGAACGGCAGTGATATGATATATTTTCTCTTTCTACCTTCAGTGAATGTTGGTAGGACATCAGCAGTGAACGTCGGTGTTTATTATCCTTTTGCTATCTTCAGTGAATATTGATAGTTCTTCGTCAGTGAAGGGCGGTGATATGATATTCTCTTTCTACCTTCAGTGAAAGTTGGTAGACCATCGACAGTGAACGTCGATGCTTGTTATCTTCCTCTCTGATTCAATTCTTTTGGTCCACCAGTGATTTATTTTCCTGGTGGTGTTGCTCCTTTATTTCTTTATTTTTGTTGCATCCCTAGTGATACTTTGCGTCTCTTTGGTACTGTTTATATGCATTCATATGCATAAGCATTTGCATGGCATCTTAAGGCCAAAAATAGGGTTTGTTTTATATTTAAGTATCTTCGATCACGTCGACACGAAGATTTTCAACCTTTGTATCTTCGGATAGAAGAAACTTAAATAAGGGCAGCTGTTGTACCCTAATTTTTGCCCCTAATGTCCCTTCATCATACCATGTTGATTCAATCACAACAAGATCACATTAAAGCTTTTGGTTCTTCTCCCTATCTTTAGCTTTGCTCTTTAAGGAATCCCAAAGCACCTTGACTTGTTTTCTTTTGTGATCATGAATATTTTGCTTTGTTCTTATTTCTAATTAATAAAATACAATGTTGGTTTGTCTTACTTGTTAATAATGTAGGTAAAGGAAATGAGGTTTAGCAAGTTGCTTCATGGGTCCATGAGTTTATTTCCATGCCCTGGTCAATAAATCTTGAGAAATTCAAACCTCACCATTGAAGTTGTTTTGGAAGAAATGGCATGACAAGGCTTATTTTGGTTCAACATATTTCAAAGTTATCAAAATTGATTCAAAAGTACAAGGGGTTGAGGGAAGAAGTTGTCATGATTGGACAAGGTCTTGTTCCTATTGGTCACAAGAGCACATTTCTCTCTAATTTCAAGATATGTAAGTGGTTTTGGTGGCTATGAGTCCTCATCATCATCCTAAACAACTTCTATTCACAAAGAAAGAATATTGGCATAAGAAGTTTGTTCAAACTTGTCAAAGTTCCTCAAAGCATTCTCTTGATCTAGAGGCTAGGGTTTTGAACTTCAAAGAAGCATATCTTGCTCACCTTTTGGTATTTTTGAGTGATTCCAAATACATATTTCTCTTCAAAGAGTTACCAACAAATCACTTCAAAAGTTCCAAGAAGTTTTCATGTGGAAGGAACTTGGTGAAGAAGAAAGATTACAAGTCATCCAGATGAATCGCCAATTTTCCATATGTGACTTAAAATGGTCATAACATGGTCAATTTTTATCACCTTGATTCCATTATTTTTCCATAATGATCTTAAAGATGTGTACTTTATGCCTTATTTTATATTCAAAGTGATAAAATGGATGGAAGTTTCCCTAAATATGCAAAAGATTATAGGTCATTTCATGTTTTTTGGCCAACTTCAACAAGTCATAACTTGCTCATTTTTTGGATATTTTGAGTGGTTAAAATTTCAAAATGTCATTCAAGAGATCTACTTCATTCCATCTTTTTTTGTCAAGAGCAAATTCTAAGAGGAAGGCCATGTTTGGATACAAAAGATGATAGGTCATTTTTTAAGAAGAATTTGAAATATTTCTAAGTATGGAAAGTCAACTCTTTTTCTTCAAGTTTGACTCCAAGTAACTTTCAGCTCAAGCATCCATTTGATTCCACTATTTTTCCATTCCAAAGCTTGTAACCTCATCTTTCCAAAGCATCAAGAATTATTCCCTAAGACCCCTTGAGTTGGAAATGCCATGGATTTGAATTTGGTAACTTGAAACTGAATTTTTCACAAAGTCGAAATTTTGAAATCCATAATGTGACTTCTAAACACAAGATTTATGCGCGTTTTTGATCTAAACTTGATTAGCAAACTTGCCAGAAGTGATTAGCACCCCAAAATGCAAGATTTGGTTGAGTTTTGATGGAAATGAAGTCACACCTCACTCGTGCTCGACCCTTGCTCAATTTCCCTCCAAACTTCCTTGTTTCTTCAAATTTTCATTCCCATTCACTTCCCTATAAATAGAGGGTCAGCCCCCATCCATTTTCCCAAGCTTAGAGAGCCAAGAACACCCTGCCAAAACCTCACACGAACCCACTTTTTTTTAATTCAGTTTCTGAAATTTAAGCTTCCGTTTCCAAAATTCTTTGCGCATTCATCATCCTTGAGCATCATACAAACTCTCCAGCACTCAAACCAATCAAAACGACCCATAATTTAAGCTACAGAAGTCCAGTTTCAGAGCTTCTTACTTGAACTTCGAAAAGGTAGAATTCTCCACCATTTGAATCCAAATTAAGCACTAATCTATTCTACTCCTTCTTATTATTCTAATGCTGCTTACAATTTTTAAATCCATTGAGAATTGAGAGAGAAATCTAAAATTGAAGGTGCTTGCCATTTTATGAGTTTTTGATTCATATCTCTCTCCATACCTCATATAAATTTGGTGCGATGGTTGTGTTAGAATCGTCTTGAAGAGACGAGTTCAATGATGCTAGCATGGGATCCTAATTTTTTCCATTTGAAGAATCTCATAAAATCCCCATTGCAGGGTGTCTGGAGGTTGAAGATGATGACATGTCTCATCTCAGCCAATGATAGCGTGCCAAACGTTTTAATTTCATTGGTTGCCCTTTTTCTGATCACATGTGTGTTTAACTAAGGTCCATATCAAGCACAACACGTCTGGTCCATTGGATTAGCTTACTAACGCGTTTTGACTATGATATGATGGTCCACATCTTTTTGGTTTTATTTTATTTTCTGATTTTATATTTTTATTGATTAAATTTTCAAAAATTCATAACTCTTTTATTTTTTATCCAAAAATTATGAAAAAATTCACAAAAATACTTTGAATTATTTCTGATCTCATGAATATTTTTTCACATTTTTATTTTAACATTTGGTATTTTTTATATTTTTTATATTATTTTTTTACTTTTAATTACTTAAAAAATACTTTCTGACATTTTTTAATTCTGGAAAAATTCATAAATATTATTTTGCACATTTTTGACTTTCTGAAAATTTTATGGAATTTTATGTTGAGGTTTACTATTTTTGATGTATTTTATGTTTGTTTTAGTAATTTTAAATGGTTTAAAAATAGTTTCTGAATTTTAAAAATTACCAAATTTTTTATAAAAATATCTGGATCCATTTCTGATTTTTCTATAGCCTTATTTTTCATTTCTTGATTAATTTGAACATAATTGATATTTTCCTCATCATTTTCTATTTTTAAACATTTTTTTACCTTTTAATGTATATATTAAATATAATATTATTTTGTGATTATTTTCTGGCTGTCTTGAGTTGATTTTTTGATCATGACTTTATTAACATCATTGGATCTTGGGTGTTGAGTTCAACTCCACCAAAATGGATGAATGATTTTAATAATAGTTTGATTAAATTTCTAATTCAAAAGTGGTTTATTCATTTTTTACCCTAATACCTCTTCATCTCATCCCCTTCTTATTGCACTAAATGTTGTTGGAGCATGATCTTTATATCATGTCTCAAAACAAATGGTGCATAGATTGCTATTGACCGGCCTCAAAATAGGTGTGAGTTCTATATAAGTCCACTTACGATTTCTTAACATAGCGCTAAATTTTGTCCTGATTCGAATAAATGATCTTTCGTGGCCCAAACTTATGATTGCAAGCCCGAGTATGTTAATTTGATCTCTTTGATCCAATAACCTTGAGATTCATTGTGTGGAGGATTTGGTTCTACCAATCCTCTAATGGATCTACAACACCTTTGGTCAACGCGGATTACTTAAACATCGTTGATCATTAAATGGTACTTGTGAGAATTCCAAATGGATGATATACTTGACAAAAAGCAAATGCAACTTGTTGTGTGGAGGCTTTGGTTCTACCAATCCTCTATTGAGTTCAAAATGCAAGTTTCAAGATGGTCATCCAACTAACCACTAATTATTGACTTGTTTTATCTTATGCTTTTATTCTTTTTTATGCTTTATGTACTATTTATTTTTTAGCATTTACGTTTCATGCCATTTTCATCTTTGCTCATTTGAGCATTTATTTTCTTGTCATTTTTACTTTGCTCACTTGAGCTTTTCTTTTCCTTTCTTAAGATACTTAATAATCAACATAAACCCTAAAAAACTCTTAATGGTACTTAGACTATTTGGTTACTATCCTTGGCATTATGGAGCATGAGACTTTTTCTTGGACTTAGGATTAGAAACCTTGGCCTATCTTAGAGACCTTGTGATCTTATCTGATTATTTTGTTTGGAGTTCTTGAGGTTTACCTCAAGACATTGGGTTGCTTGTTTGTTTTTGTGTGCAGGTTTTTATGATTACATTCTATGTTTGTAATTTGGAATTCACTCGTATACAGCCGTTACTCTGCCCAATTTTTGTGAAGACTTAATACACTTGAAGTTTGGTTCTCTCAAGAGGTCTTGTATCTTTGCTTGCTTGGTTTCAATCCAAAGAATGAGAATTCTACCTTGGCTCATAATGTCAGGTTTTGACTTCTTGTTGGTTAGATGGTTCTTATCTTTAGCTTTTACCTTATGCTTTAGGATAGACTCTTCTTCTCCTCCCATCTTCTTTAATTTCAAAACCTTATCCCTCCTTTTGAAAACTCTTCTTCTTTCTAAACTTGAAACACTTTCATAATAAACTTGGACCTGGGACCATGCATTTTCAAAATCTTTTCATAAATAAACTTCAATCAATTTAATAATACCTTGACATTTTTTGTGAGAAGACTAAAAGTCAATCAATCTCATTCCAAACCATTTTTTGCCACTTTGTCATTTATCTTTAAAACTTTTCTCAAAACATTAGACTCGTGTCAATCCTTGTAGTGATACAAACAACTATACTTCTACGATATATAGTGAAGTGAGATATTTTCCACTTGGGTGTTGAGTGAGGCATTGTTGATTTTAAAATCCAAGCCATATCCTCCACTTTGAGATGATGCAAATTCTCCTTTCTCATGATTGTGGGTAGTAAGTATGTTTTCCACACGGACAATGACGATGATGTCTTATCTCTTAAAATTAACCAACACACTTGTGTATAAAATTTTTAAAAGAGGAACTACGTGTACCCTAATCCCCTATTGCACGAAAAGTGGTACGTAGGCACTAAAGGTTCGCAACTGCGGCAGGTACAAAAATCATAAAAAATATATACTTCTCTTCTCACCTCCACCATCTATTTCTATACAACATATTTTATAGCCAAAATATACAGATTTTACAAAGAGGTTCCTGCGGAGTACCGTAGATGTTTAGGGTGCTAATACCTTCCCTTTGCATAACCAACCCCCCTTACCTTGAATATTTCCCCCTCTTTTTGGGTTATTCACTCTTTTCCCATTCCTTTGGAAACAATAAAGCGCGGTGGCAATTTTTATTTTGATTTGTACAAAGTCTAGTCAATCCAATGGCTTAGTCTTGAACATTTCTACCGCTACATCTGCCTTTCGTGATCTGAAGGTGGTAGGTGATTGAACACTAGAGTGCCTAGAAATTTGCACTCATATGAAGTAACATTGATTGGTGATATTAGGAATGGGCTTACAGATGCCATTTGGGAGTCGACAGAGAGTCGTCAGAGATGGGCTTAAAGATGCCATCCAGAAAAGATATCGGTTGCATAAGAGATTCCTTTGCAAGAATTCATGTATCTACTGTTGAGGAAGACTTCGTCGGGGAATGTTGATTTATGTCTTGGGTAACAAAGTCTAGGAGCTTCAGTATCCATTACTCTACTAGGGGATTAACTCTTAATTAAGGAGGTGGAAGTGAGTTTTATATCTGGTCAGGGTCCAGGTTGCACATCGATTTACTGGGGAAATGTGAAACCTTCTGTGTCCGGTCGGGTCCAGGTCTTATAGTGTTATAAATTGTTGTCTGGATATAAGGGAGAAGGAACCTGGATAGCAGGGTTACTTCGAAATGAAAGCCTGGATAGTAGGGCCATGAGAAGGAACCTGGATAGTAGGGTTACTTCAAAATGAAAGCCTGGATAGTAGGGTTACTTCGAGATGAAAGTCTGGATAGTAGGGCTATAAGAAGGAACCTATATAGTAGGGTTACTTCGAGATGAAAGCCTGGATAGTAGGGCTATAAGAAGGAACCTGGATAGTAGGGTTACTTTGAGGTGAAAGCTTGGATAGTATGGTGTTGCACCCCAAAATTTGCCCTCCCATATTCTTCAAGAAATGGCCAAGTCAAGTCACAAAATTCCTCAAGGGTTGTGCAGTCCAACTGTCTCCTATACAATCAAAACTAGGGTTTGTGTTCTGATCAAGAAAAGGAAGTTTTCAAAGGCCCAATCAAGTCCCACATGCTTACAAATATGGTCAAGTATCCTCATATCAAGTTTCAAGGCATTCAGCTCAAAATTGCACAGTCAAAACCCTAAATTGCACTACAGTCAACTGTAGGGGCAAAATGGTCATTTGGCAGTCAAAAGTTCAAATTTTTGGTCAACATATCATTTTGAAGCCACAAAAATCATTTGATCAATGCTTGATCATGATTCTCAAGATTTGGCTCAGAAATCATCAAAGATGCAAAAGTTACTATATTTGGACAGCTGAAAAAGTCAACTGAAATTGACCAGGGCATAACTTTCACATGGATTATCAGAAAAATTCCATCCAAAGCTCATTTTGAAGAGAAAGACATTTCCTACAATTCATATTCATATTCCAAGTCCAAGAAATGCTCTCACAAAAAGTTATCAATTTCAACATTATAGGTCATTTTCAAAAGTCAACAAAAAGGGACTTTAAGTCAAAGGCCATAACTTGAGATTGGTAAATCAAAATGCCATGGGACCAAAGGAATTGGTTAAAGGACTCAAAGACCTTTCCAAAATGTCCAAGAACATGTGAAAATCTTAAAAATTGAGCAAGTTATGCCTTGTGGAAGTTGGGAAATATTTGGGAATTTTGAAAAGTCAACTTTACTTCAAATGACCTAAATTTGCTAATGGGCCCATTTTTCTTCCAAGATTCATCATTCCAAGCATGTGCACGACCACTTGGCCCAAAGGGAAGTATTTTCTCATTTTTTATTTATTTATTTGAATTTTTATTCATATTAATTCAATTAAATTATTTAAATACATGAAAAATATCAAACTTGACCTAAAAAATCTTTTCATGCATGTTTTACTCTCAATACCACGTGCACATCCTAATTAGGCAAGTTTTGGTTGAATTTGAGCTAATTGACACCAAATGCACATGAAAAGATATGGAAAAGATCTTAAGGAAATCAAATATGCAAATCATTGAATGCCATGGATATTGTTCAATTTTGTTGACCTAAAAGCTTTACTACATATTCAGAATCACAAACCTAATGGCATTAGACTCCAAGCTGCGCAGGAAACCATTGACCAAACTTGAAAATTTTTCATAAAAAGGCAATTCTGAAATCATTGTTTCAGGTGGATTCAAGGCATAATACTGATCCCATTAGCTTCCTTGGGTAACATAGAACGCATTCCAATCAAGAACAACGACCAAAGCTTCAAGAACTGGTAGTTTGAACTCACACTGCATCAAGAAAAACTCCTAATCGTGCATACCAATTCATGCATTTTTTATAAGTTTTGATATGTGTTTTGCATTCCTGATGAAGTTTACAAGCTAACCATTATGTTTAATTGCATTATTACACGTTATATTCGATTCCACCATGTTTGAGATTCTAGGGTTTGCAGGTTTTAAATTAGGGGTTTTCAGACCAAGAAAAATTAGACCATCACAGTACCACCATTGCAATCAATGCATTTGGACGAAGAGATTGATATAGTCGCGCCTAATTTATGTTTAGAATTGAGCTATTCGCTATTTTTCTAAAAGCTGCCTAAACCCACGCATCCAAAACTGTTGCCTTTGAGTTTGTGTTACAGGAAAAGTGAAGAAGATGATTTCGTGTCCATCAGCCATTGGTCCGTTTGAATTGCGCGCGTTTTTGAAGCATTAACTTTCGTTTATTTTTATTACGTTTATTGTTTGTTAAACATACAAATAATTCAAATGGCTCAGCTGGCAGGTGTATGTGCGTGTGACCTTCATGACCTGGGTTCAAGTCCCAGGTCTGAACAAATTCAATATTATTTTTGTATACTAATTCCCATACAGGTTCAGCCTTGAAGTACACCATGCACCAGCATAATCAAGCGTGCCACGTCCATTCCAACACTAGATCAATGGTCATGAACTGAAGCCTATGGTGGATCCAGGTCAACGCCTCAACACGCTATGCAAAAAGTCAAAAGGGCCACTGCTTATTGGGCCAGATTTTCATGAACACACCTCACAATTTGGGACTACACCCCCACCCTGGTTTGCTTTTCTCTTCATATTTTATTTATTTTTAATTATTGTGTTATTTATTTTTATTGTTTTAATTAATTAATTATTTTTTTTACAAAATATAAAAACATCATAAAAAAATCCAGAAAAAGATAAAAAAATGTAATAAATTATTTCACTCTAATATTTTCATAAATAAATTAACATGAAATTATTAGCTTTAATTAGGTAACAATTTTAATTTCTTTTAATGACAAAAATATAAAAATATATAGAGTTTAGGTTTAATTGTTAATTTTATCCCTTTTAATTTCTTTTTTTTACAATAATAATGTTTATTTTATTTATTTTCTATAATTAAATTTTGCATGTAAATTAACTTAGATTTAAATTAGGTTAAAACTTAATATTTTCACAATAAACCTAAAAAACATTAGAATTAGGGTTTGACGCTTCATTTCAATTTTAATTAATTATTTTTTCTATTAAATTTTAATAACCAAAAATACCAAAAAAACATTGTCTTTTCAATTTTAATTTCAACCCTTCATTAACTTTAAAAAATTTTGCAAAAGGGTCCAACGCCCATGTTCGTAATTTATTTAATTTCGCGCATTTATTTTATGTCGTTTGTTATAATTATGTAATTCTCCCAAAGCGTTGTAACAATTTATACTTTTCGCACTTTTATTTCTTTTGCTTTATTTATTTTCCGTCAAATCGGGTCCGGTTTAATTTTGGCGATGTGGACCCGCGCCATTTGTAATAGTTGTAGATTTATTTTCCTCGTAAATATTAACTGTTAAATAAATGCATGCAAGAATGAATGACAAAAATAAAAACAAAACGTTAGATCACCAATAACCTGACAAGACAAATACAAATGAAAACGACACACGAATCGCACACACCACCCCTAGGGTACGCCTCACTGTTGCCTTTCGAAAGGTGATCGTCGAGTAGAGGATGTCTTAGTAAGTCCTCATGATCCGGGAACCTGGCATGAGGGTAGCTTCTAAGGTGTCTTCCCATTGCTCTGGTGATCACCATGTCCCTACAAATTCGAATTGACCCGAACACCTCCAACGGTGGTGCTACCTACCTCTCAATGGTGGGATGGCACTACTTTAAAGGACTTTTACACAGACGAATTCCTTAGGGTAGGTAGGTTCTCAAGGATACTTGCTCTAAATTTCAAAACAAAACAAAAGACTTTTCACACCAACACATTTTCAAAAGCTTTCAAAGCAAACTTTTCAAACACTCTGACGTACGAGTCGAACTGAAATTTTTCAAAGAAACTTTTTAAACCCACATTGAAAAGCAAGCAAACATTTTTGAAAACACAATGAGCAAGTATCTAAGAGCCCATGGATAACCATGGATAGAAAGGGTGCTAACACCTTCCCTTTCTATAACCTACCTCCCGAACCGAGAGCAATCTCTTTAAGGAATTTTTCTGTGCTTTTGTCCTTTCCATTTGGAGAAAATAAAAGACGGTGGCGACTCTTGCTTCCGCGACATTTCGCGAACCAGCGTTAAACAGTCAGTTCCAGATCCACCGATCACAGAACTGGCGACTCTGCTGGGGAACCTTTATAAAGTGAGGTGTACCTTAGGGCTAGGTCATAACTGTGTTTTCACTTGTATTGATTTGCTTGCTTTAATATTGTGGGTTGCATCGGAGATACATAGATCCTAACCCGGATCTGGGGATACCCTGTCTAGGTAGCATAAGCTGTGAGGGACCTGTCCGGCGTAGACCGACACAGGTGAAGCAGTGGCTACGTTGGTGTGGCACCTTAGTCTGTACCGATATCCCTTGTGTCGCAACGAGGAGAATATGGGTCTTCTAAGGAGTCATTAAGCACCAACAACCTTAGAACCTTAATTGACACAACTTGGCCTTTAGAATTGTAGCAGTATGCTACGCCCATTGAGGCTAAACTCTCATGATGGTTCTGGCTGCAAGAAAAGATTGCGATGCTGGAGTTATGACCGATTGAGGGTAGTCAATGATATTGGGATCCTCTAAGAACCCGGTTACTTTTGATTAGGACAGGTATGAACCAACAAACTGAAAGAGGGTAGTACCTAGACCTCATGCTGGCCTAAACTTTAGGGGCTTGCCTTGTGTGACTTGTGTGCCTTACCATGTTTGTCTTTGTATCTGTATGTGGTGTGCTTTATCATAACATCATAGCATCATGAGCATTGCATGCATCCTGCATAAGGACTGACCATTTCAAAGACAAGAGGGTTTCATCTTTGCTCTGTTTTGTAGGACATTATGATGCCCGTGCGAAGGAATACTATCCGGTTCAACTTTGTTCGTTCACCTGAGTTGCTTGATGAGTTGGTTGGCAGAATTCCAAATACCACTTCCTTCATTCAGAGGCATGGCTCTCTTCTCAGTTTAGTCACTGCAAAGCGGGATCAACAGTTGATGAGTGTTCTGACCCAGTTCTATGACCCTCTGTACCAGTGCTTCACCTTTCAAGACTTCCAGCTGGTCCCTACCCTGGAAGAGTTCTCTGATTTGCTTGGTATCCCTATCTTGGATCAGACTCCCTTTACTGGTTGGGAAAAGACCCTCAGGCTTGAGGATGTGGCTGCAGCTCTTCCTTTGACCCATCAAGAGGTAACAGACAACTGGGTGACCAGAAGCGGAGTTAAGGGTTTCTTGGCTAAGTTTCTAATTGGTAAAGCTAACAATTTCTGGAATGACCTGGACTTTAGGGCATATGAATACATCTTGGCTCTCCTAATCTATGGGTTAGTCCTATTTCCTAATCCTGACAACTTCATCAATGTCACTGCCATAAGGATCTTTATGTCTCAGAATCCTGTGCCCACTCTCTTGGGTGACATCTTGCAACAACTTCATGCCCGTACTATCCGAAGACGAGGAACCCTATGGTGTTGTATCCCTTTGTTGGTGAGGTGGTTTATTTCGCACCTCCCTAAGTTCGTACTGAAGAACCAAGAAGGAAGAGGTTGGGCTCATAGGTTAATGTCTCTCACCGATAAAGACATCATTTGGACTTGCAGAGGTTTGGATGAGATAGCTATTATTGATCGATGCGGGGAATACCCTAATGTTCCTCTGATTGGTACTCAAGGAGGGATCTCTTACAATCCATGTCTAGCACTCCGTCAGTTTGGAAGAGCAAGAAGAGCAGGCCCCCATGAGATGTTGGTGCCTCACATCAGTTTCGAGTTTCAGGTGGATAGTGACGAGCTGCGTCGTAGGTTCATCAAGGCTTGGGACAAGGTTCATAAAGCTGACCCACAAGAGCTAGGGCCAAAGACTTCTTTACCTATGGAAGCCTACTACAAATGGGTTCGCATCCGTGCTCAGAAGTTAGGTATGCCGTATGAAGCTGTCAGACCCGTCATTCTCGAGTGTCCTGACAAAGATGGTGTTCCTCCAACTGTCCTTCCTCCTCAGATACCTGCTGATTATGAGACATTGAAGAGATCTTGGTCGCAACTGCGAGAAGAGCGGGATTCTTACCGGGAAAAGTTCAACGAGCAGGAATCAAAGATCCAGAAGCTGACAAAGCAGTTGGAGAATGAGAGAGCTCTGAATGCCTACATCCGTACTGAGAAGAGGAGACCATGGGATCAATAAGGAACTCTGAATGTGCCTTTACAGTTTTTATTTCCTTTCCAGTATTTCCTTTCATGTAACGCCTAAGGGCAACTTGTTGAATAATTTCAGTTGCAAAGTTGAATCTAATGAAGTGTGTTCTTTTTTGTTTACAAAGTTGATTCCCGATTGTCTTTGAAAACATAATTCATACGCATTTCATACATCATGTGCATAGCAGGTTTTCCCCTTTTTTCAGGTTGCTTACAGTTCTTCGCTGTTTATTTCAGCATCATGAATCCCGAATCTGCATCAACTGAGACATCAATCAAGGCTCTCCAGGTGCAGAATGCACAATTCCAAGAACTAATCAAGGGTCTGGCTAAAGGCCAAGAAGAACTGAAGGCTATGCTCCTGAAGAAGGAGAAGAAGAAGAAGAGAAGAACTGTTCTGTTCAACTCGGGCCGAAGGTTTGGTAACACTCTGCAGCATGAAGAGGCTGGTTCTTCTGTTGGCAAGAGTCCTTCTCAGGCAGAAGTAAAGGTTCCTAGTCCGGTCGTCTCCGACAACGAGACGGATTTTGATGAAGAGCAGTACCCTCCTGCAGATGACAGGTACAAACAACTGGAGGACAGGTTGAAGGCTATGGAGGTGCAACAGGCACCTGGGCTGGATTTCGGAGATCTGGGTTTGTCGACCGGTGTGATTATCCCGCATAAATTCAAAGCACCATCCTTCTCCAAATATGACGGGGCGTCCTGTCCCAAGCTGCACTTGAGGTCTTATGTTCGGAAAATTCAGCCGTACTCTGCGGATAAGAATTTATGAATCCACTTCTTCCAGGAGAGTCTTTCAGGGACTCATCTCGAATGGTTCTATCAGCTGGATGGGACCAAAGTTCGTAACTGGGAGGAGTTGGCTACTGCTTTCTACAAGCAGTATCAATATAATGCCGACCTTGCCCCCACGCGCACCCAACTCCAGGGTATGGCGTTAGGTGCAAGCGAAGGTTTTAAGGAGTACACTCAGAAATGGAGAGACCTGGCCGGCAGGGTGCAGCCACCATTGAATGATCGGGAGCTGGTAGATATGTTCTTGGGGACCCTATCTGGGCCATTCTTCAACCATCTCATTGGGAATTCTTCAGCTGGTTTCACTGATTTGATCTTGACTGGAGAGAGAATTGAAGCTGGGCTGAAATCTGGGAAGATTGCGAAGGGTGCGTCATCTAGTTCGGAGAAGAAACCGTTTAAGAAGGAGTCTAGTGCCGTGTATGGTTCTAGGAAATCAGAGAGACCTGAGCACCGCCAATCTGTCAGTGCGGGGATGATTGCTAAGCCTGCTGCCGCTCCTCGGCCAAACAATTCTCAAAGGGCTGAAAGACCCCGGAGGGAGTTTATCCGGCTAAACATGACCCTATCGCAGATCCTGCCACAGTTGCTAGCCACCAACTTAGTGACTATCAGGGAAGCCCCGAAGTTCCCCAATACAACATCTCCCAAGTACAACCCGAATGCTCGTTGTGCTTACCACTCAGAAAGCCCGGGGCACTCTAATGATGACTGTTGGGCACTAAAGAACAAGCTGCAGGACCTCATTGATGCTAAGGAGGTACAGTTTGAGGCGTCCGACAAGCCTAATGTGGTGACAGCTCCCCTGCCTGCTCATGGAGTTAATGCTATTGGGGATGAAGAGGAAGTTGATGAAGCTGAGTTTGATAGCTGGATCTACCCGGCAACTGATGGAGGACTTAACAATTGGAGCGCAAAGGACAATCTCCCTGTTTCTTTTGTTACTAAGTAATAAATTTCTTTGTTTTGTTATTTTGTAATAAACAATGATAAACTCTATGGCCCGGTGTCTTACCCGAGGCACCGTGGTTCTATTTGTGAGGGCATACAAATTGTCATTTCATATACCATGAATGAAAATCTTGGACGTTTTTCGCATTGCAAATATTGTGTTCCTTTTCTGTCTTTCTTTTCCTTTACATAATTTTCAAAACAGCTGTATTTACACACACACTCACTCATACAGGTTCCAATCCACTCTGGATCTTACTGATAACAACTCTTCTACTGCCAATTATGACTTCGAAAATCCGATCAACTTAGCCGAAGACGAAGGTGAAGATGATTGCGAAGTGCCTGGCGAGCTTGCAAGACTGTTGCTTCAGGAAGAGAGGGCAATTCAACCCCATGAAGAGCCAGTGGAAACCATAAACCTGGGTACTGAGGCAGACAGGAAAGAGGTAAAGATTGGTGCCAACCTAGAGCTCAGCGTGAAGCAACGGTTAACCAAGATGTTACATGACTATGTGGAGATCTTTGCCTGGTCCTACGAAGACATGCCCGGTTTGGATACCGACATTGTGGTCCATCACTTGCCCACTAAGGAAGACTGCCCTCCAGTTAAGCAAAAGGTCCGTCGGATGCGTCCAGAGATGTCCGAGAAGATTAAGGCCGAGGTTATGAAGCAGTTTGATGCTGGGTTCCTTGCAGTGACGTCTTACCCTCAGTGGGTTGCTAATGTGGTGTCGGTACCTAAAAAGGACGGTAAGGTTAGAATGTGTGTCGACTACAGGGATCTGAACAGGGCCAGCCCCAAGGATGACTTCCCCTTACCTCACATTGATGTCCTTGTTGATAATACAGCTCAGCACAAGGTATTCTCTTTCATGGATGGCTTTTCAGGTTACAATCAGATTAAGATGGCACCTGAAGACATGGAAAAGACTACATTTGTTACTCAGTGGGGCACCTTCTGTTACAAGGCCATGCCGTTCGGATTAAAGAATGCTGGGGCAACCTACCAACGTGCCATGGTTGCCTTATTTCATGATATGATCCATCACGAGATAGAGGTGTATGTGGACGACATGATCGCAAGGTCCCAGACTGAGGAAGAGCATCTAGATCATCTGCAGAAGTTGTTTGACCGGTTGAAACTGTACAAGCTGAGATTGAACCCGAACAAGTGCACCTTCGGGGTAAGATCTGGGAAGTTGCTAGGCTTCGTGGTCAGTGATAAAGGTATTCAAGTGGACCCTGCTAAGGTCAAAGCTATTCAAGAGATGCCAGTCCCTAAGACAGAAAAGGAAGTCAGAGGCTTTTTAGGACGCCTGAATTACATTGCTCGATTCATCTCACATCTGACTGCTACTTGTGAGCCAATCTTCAAGCTGCTGAAGAAAGATCAGGTAGTACGTTGGAACGATGAATGTCAGGCTGCTTTTGACAAAATCAAAGAGTATCTCCAAGAACCACCTATCCTCATGCCACCGGTTGAAGGGAGACCTCTGATACTATACCTGACAGTGCTCGACAACTCAATGGGGTGTGTGCTGGGGCAGCATGACGAGTCTGGCCGAAAAGAGCATGCCATTTATTACCTTAGCAAAAAGTTTACCGACTGTGAGACCCGATACTCACTGCTTGAGAAAACTTGCTGCGCTTTGGTATGGGCTGCTCGCCGGCTGAGACAGTATATGCTGACTCACACTACTTTGTTGATCTCAAAGATGGATCCTATAAAGTACATATTCGAAAAGCCTGCTCTGTCTGGGAGAATCGCAAGATGGCAAATGATCTTGACAGAATACGACATTCAGTACACGACCCAGAAAGCCATCAAGGGGAGTGTATTGGCAGACCACTTAGCTCATCAAGCTGTAGATGACTACCAATCAATGAACTTCGAGTTTCCGGATGAAAGCATTATGATTGTAACTGACTGTGAAGTACCTGGACCGGATGAAGGACCTGAGCCAGGATCCCGATGGTCTATGCACTTTGACGGAGCCTCCAATGCTTTGGGAAATGGTATCGGCGCCATAATCATATCTCCACAAGGTACTCATACTCCACTCACTGCCCGACTGTGTTTCAACTGTACTAACAACATGGTAGAGTACGAGGCGTGTATCATGGGTCTTCAAGCTGCGATTGATCTAAGGATCAAATTTCTAAGTGTCTTCGGAGATTCCGCTCTTGTGATCAATCAGATCAAAGGAGAGTGGGATACGAAACATCCAAACTTGATTCCTTACAGAGAATGTGTGTTGACCCTGATTCCCCACTTCAGAGATAACCTTTGAGCACTTTCCGAGAGAAGAGAATCAGTTAGCGGACGCGTTAGCTACAATGTCTTCAATGTTCAAGGTTAAATGGGATAATGAGGCTCCCCGGATCATCATCTGGAAACTGGACGAACCGGCATACTGTTGTGATCTCGAAACTGAATTGGTAACTGAGAAGCCTTGGTACCACGAAGTGAAGAGATATCTGGAAGCTCAGGAATACCCGGAAGGTGCATCCATCAACGATAAGAAATTCCTGAGGAGGTTCGCAGCCAAGTTCTTCCTAAGCAACGGCATCTTGTACAAGCGAAACCATGATTCAACCTTACTGCGTTGTGTGGATAAGACTGAAGCGGAAAGAATCATGGAAGAGCTACATGAAGGGACCTTTGGTACGCATTCCAGTGGGCACACTATGGCTAAGAAAATCCTACGGGCAGGATATTACTGGTCCACAATGGAAGCTGACTGTTACCAACACTCCAGGACATGCCACAAGTGCCAGATCTATGCAGATAAGGTGCATGTTCCTCCGGTTCCCCTGAATGTTCTGACTGCGCCTTGGCCGTTTGCAATGTGGGGCATAGACATGATCGGCGAGATAAAACCTACGGCATCTAATGGACATCGCTTCATCCTAGTGGCGATTGATTATTTTACGAAGTGGGTCGAGGCAGCATCCTATGCTACAGTAACCAAGACTGTGGTGGCACGGTTTATTCGACATAACCTGATCTGTCGGTACGGCGTCCCTGAGCGGATTATTACAGACAACGGTACCAATCTGAATAACAAGATGATCGCTGAGCTTTGCGAACAGTTCAAGATACAGCACCACAATTCTTCTCCTTACAGACCGAAGATGAATGGGGCTGTAGAAGCAGCGAATAAGAACATCAAGAAGATCGTGCAGAAAATGACAGTGACTTATAAAGATTGGCACGAGATGTTACCGTTCGCTCTGCATGGGTACCGTACCTCAGCTAGGACGTCAACCGGGGCAACTCCTTTCTCTCTGGTTTATGGCATGGAGGCAGTCTTGCCGATCGAAGTGCGAATTCCCTCTCTCCAGATAATGAAGGATGCAAATCTGAACGAAGATGATTGGATCCAGACACGACTTGACCAACTCAATCTCATTGATGAAAAGAGACTTGCTGCTATCTGTCATGGTCAGACGTATCAGAAACGAATGATCAGGGCATTTAACAAAAAGGTCAGACCACAGGAATATCAAGTTGGGGATCTGGTAATCAAGAGAATCATCCTTCCTCATAGTGATCCAAGGGGCAAATGGACCCCTACGTATGAAGGGCCATTTGTGGTTAAGCATGTGTTCTCAGGAGGAGCAATGATATTAACCAACATGGATGGTGACGACCTTCCTCACCCCGCCAATGCAGACATAGTTAAAAAATACTACGCATGAAAAAAGACCCGCTAGGCTGACATGCCTAGGCAAAAATTAGGGCTTCCCGTCGAACCAAAAGGGTTCGGGCAAAATGAAGGGATGAAAACGAAAAATCTGTACACCCGGCAAGTCGAAAACCTGAAAAGGCGGCTTGGGCAAAAATGGGTATCCCGGTGGACTGAAAACCCGAAAGGGCGGTCCAGGCAAAAATTAGGGATAAAAGCGTAATACTATGTCTCATTGGATCACTTTGCATCCAGAATCCGGTATCTACATCAAGTTCAAACGGCATCGATCATTCAGCTTCATCTTCAACCAAGGTCATCAAGTGATGAGACGCTCGGAGTTATAAAGACAATAGCAGAGTTGAAACCCAGTGGGATCATTCATTTCACACAGCTGTTTTATTTTCTTTTGTACAAAATTTGTATAAACTCTCTTGTTCGGCGGCGTACCTCTTACTAGGACGTCAGCCTCTTGTATACAAAACGCCTATTTTCAGGCCATTCAAAATCAATAAAAATATATCTTCAGTTAAACGTGCCAAGTGTTTTTCTTTTTCTGTTTTGTTTTGCGAAGAACGTCCAAGGTTCAATTTGTGATATATGCATTGACAATAATTTGCTAACTCATAAATATTTGCATAAGAAACAAAGGAATTAATTGCAGGTGACACTAGAAACAGGGGCAATAAAGAGTTGTCTGAGCAGTCTAATTGTTCTATCCTCCAAGGTACCAAGGTAGGTTCAGCTAAAGAACACGGCCAAGTGTATCTTAATTCCCCAGAGAGTGGTTCAGTAAAACAATACATTCTTCTCCAAGCAAAGCTATCAAATCTCAAGGAAGTTGAGTATCCTCCGTAGATCTCAATACTTCCCCAGCAGCAATACATATATCCTTAAACAAGCATCCCCGGCAGTCTTGGTCTAAATATTGTTCCCCGGCGGTATACCAACGTCCAAAGGAATCACTTTCCCCAGCATATCAAAACTCCCCAGAAGAGTCTAATCCAGGAAAGATGGAGTCCGTATCCCCAAGCAGTAAGCTTATCCCCAGTAAGTTCTGGAAGCTTACCCCCCTCGCAGAACACGAACGCGTCGCCCGGCTTTATTCAAAGAGTTATTTCCTCAATAGGATATAACTGGGTTATCCTCAGCCAAAAGCCACGGAAAGGTCGTCGTCAACGTGGTTCTTTCCTATCCCCAGCGAAGTCCATCAACACTTCCTATACAACAAGGGTTTCCCCAGCAAGTTACTATCAATACTCAGCAAGGCCTCTCTCTCCCACAGAGTATTGCTTCCCAGCATGGTCGTCAGAGTACTTTGCTCCCCGCAGAGTAATCCATTCGCCAAGTTTATTCCCCAACGGAGTTATCTTCTCCTACCGGTATTCTTGCAACTATCATTCCCAGCGGAAGTAAAAGCTTATTCTCCAACATCAGCTCAGGATATGACTTCCCGGCACCCGTCAAGGATTTACTTTCCTAGATGAAAACATTCATAAAACATTACATACATCATTATAGCATGCATAGACGCATCATATCATACAAATCTCATTTATGTTGAGAACATCATTGCTTGATCCATATCATGCATTGCATATGACTGACCTTTACCTTTCAGGAAAGATGCAGTTAAATTCTCAAGCATATTTCAAGGCCTTCTCTAGTCCAGCTAAATCGACTCCCAACAGATTTTTCTGATAAAGACTCAGTAGAAGTTATCCCAGATGGTCCCCTCTCCGACAAGTGCGTGAGGTGGTAATTCCTTTTTCAGATGTTTCCCTCTCCGACGGTGAGTGTGAGGTGATAGTCTCCTACGATCCCCTCTCCGACAAGTGCGTGAGGTGGTAATTCCTTTTCAGATGTTTCCCTCTCCGACGATGAGTGTGAGGTGATAGTCTCTTACGGTCCCCTCTCCAACAAGTGCGTGAGGTGGTAATTCCTTCTTCAGATGTTTCCCTCTCCGACGATGAGTGTGAGGTGATAGTCTCTTATGGTCCCCTCTCTGGCAAGTGCGTGAGGTGGTAATTCCTTCTTCAGATGTTTCCCTCTCCGACGATGAGTGTGAGGTGATAGTCTTCTATGGTCCCCTCTCCGGCAAGTGCGTGAGGTGGTAATTCCTTTTTCAGATGTTTCCCTCTCCGGCAAGTGCGTGAGGTGGTAATTCCTTTTTCAGATGTTTCCCTCTCCGACGATGAGTGTGAGGTGGTAATTCCTTTTTCAGATGTTTCCCTCTCCGACGATGAGTGTGAGGTGATAGTCTCTTATGGTCCCCTCTCCGACGGTGTGTGAGGTGACAATTCATTTTCCTATGATTCCCCTCTCCGACGGCGAGTGAGTTGATTTCCTTTCAGATTATAATGGTCTACTGGTTCTCTTCCTGATACTGCAAAGATGGTAATTTCCACCAAGATTTTTCTCAACGAGCGTTGTTGAAGTTAAAATCACTCAAGGTTCTCTTACCATTCATGCTAAGGCAGCAACCATATCTGGTCCATTCATCATCTTTTGAAGCTCCAGACTCAGCTCCTGTAACCAGTCAGGACACATCTATACCAAGAATCTAAAATCAGCCCCTGCAACGTGTCAGGTACTCATTTTTCTTTTGCAGGTATGCAGGTTCTCGCTAAGGAATCTCCTACGCAATCAACATCCAGATGGCATCTATAAGCCCATCATCCTATCCAGCAATCTCCAAATGGCATCTATAAGCCCATTCCATCACTGCTACTATGTGGGCGCAAATTTCTGGGCACTCTAGTGTCCAATCATCTTCTACCCTCGGATTACGAAAGGCACGTCAGCCAATCTGCATCCTCAGGTCTAAGAAGATTGAACAGGGGCAACTGTTGCACCCCAAAATTTGCCCTCCCATATTCTTCAAGAAATGGCCAAGTCAAGTCACAAAATTCCTCAAGGGTTGTGCAGTCCAACTGTCTCCTATACAGTCAAAACTAGGGTTTGTGTTCTGATCAAGAAAAGGAAGTTTTCAAAGGCCCAATCAAGTCCCACATGCTTACAAATATGGTCAAGTATCCTCATATCAAGTTTCAAGGCATTCAGCTCAAAATTGCACAGTCAAAACCCTAAATTGCACTACAGTCAACTGTAGGGGCAAAATGGTCATTTGGCAGTCAAAAGTTCAAATTTTTGGTCAACATATCATTTTGAAGCCACAAACATCATTTGATCAATGCTTGATCATGATTCTCAAGATTTGGCTCAGAAATCATCAAAGATGCAAAAGTTACTATATTTGGACAGCTGAAAAAGTCAACTGAAATTGACCAGGGCATAACTTTCACATGGATTATCAGAAAAATTCCATCCAAAGCTCATTTTGAAGAGAAAGACATTTCCTACAATTCATCTTCATATTCAAAGTCCAAGAAATGCTCTCACAAAAAGTTATCAATTTCAACATTATAGGTCATTTTCAAAAGTCAACAAAAAGGGACTTTAAGTCAAAGGCCATAACTTGAGATTGGTAAATCAAAATGACATGGGACCAAAGGCATTGGTTAAAGGACTCAAAGACCTTTCCAAAATGTCTAAGAACATGTGAAAAGCTTAAAAATTGAGCAAGTTATGCCTTGTGGAAGTTGGGAAATTTTTGGGAATTTTGAAAAGTCAACTTTACTTCAAATGACCTAAATTTGCTAATGGGCCCATTTTTCTTCCAAGATTCATCATTCCAAGCATGTGAACGACCACTTGGCCCAAAGGGAAGTATTTTCTCATTTTTTATTTATTTATTTGAATTTTTATTCATATTAATTCAATTAAATTATTTAAATACATGAAAAATATCAAACTTGACCTAAAAAATCTTTTCATGCATGTTTTACTCTCAATACCACGTGCACATCCTAATTAGGCAAGTTTTGGTTGGATTTGAGCTAATTGACACCAAATGCACATGAAAAGATATGGAAAAGATCTTAAGGAAATCAAATATGCAAATCATTGAATGCCATGGATATTGTTCAATTTTGTTGACCTAAAAGCTTTACTACATATTCAGAATCACAAACCTAATGGCATTAGACTCCAAGCTGCGCAGGAAACCATTGACCAAACTTGAAAATTTTTCATAAAAAGGCAATTCTGAAATCATTGTTTCTGGTGGATTCAAGGCATAATACTGATCCCATTAGCTTCCTTGGGTAACATAGAACGCATTCCAATCAAGAACAACGACCAAAGCTTCAAGAACTGGTAGTTTGAACTCACACTACATCAAGAAAAACTCCTAATCATGCATACCAATTCATGCATTTTTTATAAGTTTTGATATGTGTTTTGCATTCCTGATGAAGTTTACAAGCTAACCATTATGTTTAATTGCATTATTACACGTTATATTTGATTCCACCATGTTTGAGATTCTAGGGTTTGCAGGTTTTAAATTAGGGGTTTTCAGACCAAGAAAAATTAGACCATCACAGTACCACCATTGCAATCAATGCATTTGGACGAAGAGATTGATATAGTCGCGCCTAATTTATGTTTAGAATTGAGCTATTCGCTATTTTTCTAAAAGCTGCCTAAACCCACGCATCCAAAACTGTTGCCTTTGAGTTTGTGTTACAGGAAAAGTGAAGAAGATGATTTCGTGTCCATCAGCCATTGGTCCGTTTGAATTGCGCGCGTTTTTGAAGCATTAACTTTCGTTTATTTTTATTACGTTTATTGTTTGTTAAACATACAAATAATTCAAATGGCTCAGCTGGCAGGTGTATGTGCGTGTGACCTTCATGACCTGGGTTCAAGTCCCAGGTCTGAACAAATTCAATATTATTTTTGTATACTAATTCCCATACAGGTTCAGCCTTGAAGTACACCATGCACCAACATAATCAAGCGTGCCACGTCCATTCCAACACTAGATCAATGGTCATGAACTGAAGCCTATGGTGGATCCAGGTCAACGCCTCAACACGCTATGCAAAAAGTCAAAAGGGCCACTGCTTATTGGGCCAGATTTTCATGAACACACCTCACAATTTGGGACTACACCCCCACCCTGGTTTGCTTTTCTCTTCATATTTTTTTTTTTTTTAATTATTGTGTTATTTATTTTTATTGTTTTAATTAATTAATTATTTTTTTTACAAAATATAAAAACATCATAAAAAAAATCCAGAAAAAGATAAAAAAATGTAATAAATTATTTCACTCTAATATTTTCATAAATAAATTAACATGAAATTATTAGCTTTAATTAGGTAACAATTTTAATTTCTTTTAATGACAAAAATACAAAAATATATAGAGTTTAGGTTTAATTGTTAATTTTATCCCTTTTAATTTTTTTTTTTACAATAATAATGTTTATTTTATTTATTTTCTATAATTAAATTTTGCATGTAAATTAACTTAGATTTAAATTAGGTTAAAACTTAATATTTTCACAATAAACCTAAAAAACATTAGAATTAGGGTTTGACGCTTCATTTCAATTTTAATTAATTATTTTTTCTATTAAATTTTAATAACCAAAAATACCAAAAAAACATTGTCTTTTCAATTTTAATTTCAACCCTTCATTAACTTTAAAATTTTTTGCAAAAGGGTCCAACGCCCATGTTCGTAATTTATTTAATTTCGCGCATTTATTTTATGTCGTTTGTTATAATTATGTAATTCTCCCAAAGTGTTGTAACAATTTATACTTTTCGCACTTTTATTTCTTTTGCTTTATTTATTTTCCGTCAAATCGGGTCCGGTTTAATTTTGGCGATGTGGACCCGCGCCATTTGTAATAGTTGTAGATTTATTTTCCTCGTAAATATTAACTGTTAAATAAATGCATGCAAGAATGAATGACAAAAATAAAAACAAAACGTTAGATCACCAATAACCTGACAAGACAAATACAAATGAAAACGACACACGAATCGCACACACCACCCCTAGGGTACGCCTCACTGTTGCCTTTCGAAAGGTGATCGTCGAGTAGAGGATGTCTTAGTAAGTCCTCATGATCCGGGAACCTGGCATGAGGGTAGCTTCTAAGGTGTCTTCCCATTGCTCTGGTGATCACCATGTCCCTACAAACTCGAATTGACCCGAACACCTCCAACGGTGGTGCTACCTACCTCTCAATGGTGGGATGGCACTACTTTAAAGGACTTTTACACAGACGAATTCCTTAGGGTAGGTAGGTTCTCAAGGATACTTGCTCTAAATTTCAAAACAAAACAAAAGACTTTTCACACCAACACATTTTCAAAAGCTTTCAAAGCAAACTTTTCAAACACTCTGACGTACGAGTCGAACTGAAATTTTTCAAAGAAACTTTTTAAACCCACATTGAAAAGCAAGCAAACATTTTTGAAAACACAATGAGCAAGTATCTAAGAGCCCATGGATAACCATGGATAGAAAGGGTGCTAACACCTTCCCTTTCTATAACCTACCTCCCGAACCGAGAGCAATCTCTTTAAGGAATTTTTCTGTGCTTTTGTCCTTTCCATTTGGAGAAAATAAAAGACGGTGGCGACTCTTGCTTCCGCGACATTTCGCGAACCAGCGTTAAACAGTCAGTTCCAGATCCACCGATCACATATGGCTATGAGAAGGAACCTGGATAGTAGGGTTACTTCGAGATGAAAGCTTGGATAATAGGTCTATGAGAAGGAACCTGGATAGCAGGGTTACTTCGAGATGAAAGCCTGGATAGCAGGGATATGAGAAAGAACCTGGATAGTAAGGTTACTTCAAGATGAAAGCCTGGATAATAGGGTTATGAGAAGGAACCTGGATAGTAGGGTTACTTCGAGATGAAAGCCTGAATAGTAGGGTTATGAGAAGGAACTTGGATAGTAGGGTTACTTCGAGATGAAAGCCTAGATAGTAGGGATTATGGGAAGGAATCTGGATAGTAGGGTTACTTCGAGATGAAAGCTTGGATAGTAGGGCTTATGGGAAGGAACCTGGATAGTGGGGTTACTTCGAGATGAAAGCCTGGATAGTAGTACTTATGGGAACGAACCTGGATTGTAGGGTTACTTCGAGAAGAAAGCCTGGATAGTAGGACTTATGGGAAGGAACCTGGATAGTAGGGTTACTTCATTTGGTTACATAGATTAGTTGACCCGTTTGATCTTCAGGAACTGATTTTCCACTGGCTTTCTGTAGATATGACATGTATAACTACTGGAATTGTTGGTGATAATTGTGTTTCCTGAAAAGATAACAAGGTTAATTATATGTGTGATACATGAAATGCCTTGCGAGATGATGTTCTCAAAATAAATGAGATTATGCTGTATATGATATATATGCGCATGTCATGGTGTATATACATGAAATGTTGTTGGGACATGTCCGAGTCTGGGAAAATAAATCCCTGACTGCTACTGGAGGGTATAGCATTCCTGACTGTTATAGAGAATTGTGGTTCTTCTACTTCCGCTGGGGGTGGTGAATGGAAATGACTATACTGGAGATTTATTCCTTGTTATCTGTGAATATTCTGTCAGGGAGAGAATCTGCTTGAGGATAAATCTGCGGGGAATAGTTTGGAAGGTGAATTTCCGTAGCTGAAGTAATAGGCTATGTTGGGGATTGAGCTTCTGTATTCAAAGAAATAAACTCTGCTCGGGGAGATAAAAATTATGATGATCCGCTCGCGATTAGGAAGTTTAGTTGGGGGATATAGCTGTCAGGTTTCTGAAAGACCCTGGCTGGGAGATAACTTCCTGTTTTGGGAAAGCTGACATCAATGCTTTGAATACTTTTACTATGTGAGGAGTGTATGTACTGATGATTGTGCCCCAAAGATGTCTTTGCCCTGGTACCTGCTGGACAGAGTAACCATTGGGTTTGACATTTCTTATTTTTGCCCCTATTTCTTAAGTTACGAGCAATTGTCTTTCCGTTTCTTATGTGAATGTGAATATTTATGAACAACAATCATATTCAAATGCATATGTCAAGAATAAACCATTGGACGTTCTTGCAAAACAAAATAAAAAATAAAAACGCATAGTTTTTGTAAAAATGATTTGTATTGATTTCCGAAGTTGGCCTATAATAGGCGTTCTTGTACAAGGAGGTTGACGCTCTAGTAAGAGAACACCGCCGTAAAAATGGAAGCTATACAATCTTGTGTAAAAAGAAAAAACAACTATGTGCAACAAT
Organism: Vicia faba; assembly: GCA_948472305.1. Classification (NCBI taxonomy): domain Eukaryota; kingdom Viridiplantae; phylum Streptophyta; class Magnoliopsida; order Fabales; family Fabaceae; genus Vicia; species Vicia faba. The sequence goes on along the minus strand of OX451736.1, from coordinate 777,340,461 downwards.
CCCACTGGGTTCCAATTGTGCTATTGCCCCTATGTCTTCGAGCATCTCATCACTTTTCTACTTATTCGAAGTTGGTTAGATTGATTGGTGTCGTTCGAGCTTGACAGTTGATATTGAGGTCTGGTCGCAAGGTGATCCAATTGGACATAGTTGTACGCTTCAATCCCTAACTTTTGCTTGGACCGTCCTTTCGGGTTTTCAGTCCACCGGGATACCATTTTTTCCCAAGCCGCCTTTACAGGTTTTCGACTTGCCGGGTGTATAGATTTTTTTGTATTTATCCCTAATTTTTGCCCGAACCCTTTTGGTTCGTCGGGATGCCCTTATTTTTGCCTAGGCCAGTCAACCTAGCGAGTCTTTATTTATGCGTAGTATCTTTTCACTATGTTCGCGTTAACAGGGTGAGGAAGGTTGTCACCGTCCATGGTGGTTAGAATCATAGCTCCACCCAAGAAGATGTTTTTAACCACAAATGTCCCTTCGTATGTGGGGGTCCATTTTCCCCTGGGATCACCTTGCGGAAGTATGATGCGCTTGATTACCAGATCCCCGACTTGATATTCTTGACGTCTGACTTTCTTGTTAAAAGCCTTGATCATTTACTTTTGACATGTCTAACCATGACAAATAGCAATAAGTCTTTTCTCCTTGATCAGATTTAGTTGATCAAGTCGGGTATGGATCCAGTCGTCTTCACTCAAACCCGTATCTTTCATAATCCTGAGAGAAGGAATCTGGACCTCGATGGGTATGACTGCCTCCATTCCATATACCATAGAGTAGGGTGTTGCCTTTGTCGACGTCTGTGCTGAGGTACGATATCCATGAAGAGCGAATGATAACATCACATGCCAGTCTTTGTATGTCATCGTCATCTTCTGTATAATCTTCTTGATGTTCTTGTTAGCCGCTTCAACAGTGCTATTCATCTTTGGTCGGTATGAAGAAGAGTTATGATGATGTATCTTAAATTTCTTACAGAGCTCAGTGATCATCGTGTTGTTGAGATTTGTACCATTGTCAGTAATAATTCTCTTTGGTAAACCATACCGACATATCAGATTATGACGGATAAACCGCACCACAACGTTCTTGGTCACGGTAGCAAAGGAGGCCGCCTCAACCCATTTCGTGAAGTAATCAATGGCCATTAAGATGAAGCGATGTCCATTGGAAGCAGTAGGCCTGATTTATCCGATCATGTCAATGCCCCACATTGCAAAGGGCCATGGAGCTGTCAAGGCGTTCAAGGGAACCAGAGGCACGTGCACCTTATCAGCGTAGATTTGGCACTTATGACAAGTTCGGGAGTGCTGATAACAATCTGCTTCCATAGTGGACCAGTAGTATCCTGCCCGTAGGATCTTCTTAGCCATGGTATGTCTACTGGAATGGGTTCTGAAGGTACCTTCATGTAGATCTGTCATAATCCTCTCTGCTTCGCTCTTGTTTACACGCCGTAGTAAGGTGGAGTCATGATTGCGCTTGTAGAGGATTCCATTACTGAGGAAGAATTTCATAGTGAACCTTCTTAGAAACTTGTTTTCATTGACAGATGCCCCTTTGGGGTACTCCTGAGTCTCGAGGTACTCCTTCACTTCATGAAACCAGGGTTTGTCTGCCACCTCTTCGGTATCAATCTCACAATAGTGCGCTGGTTCATCCAACCTCTCGATGGTGATTCGGGGAGCTTCATTGTCCCACCTAAATTTGAACATAGAAGACATGGTAGCTACCGCGTCCGCTAACTGATTCTCCTCTAGCGGGAAATGTTCAAAGGTTACCTCCTCAAAGTGTGAGAGCAATGTCATCACGTGCTCTTTGTATGGGATGAGATTCGGATGCTTCGTATCCCATTCGCCCTTGATCTGACTTATCACTAAGGCTGAATCCCCAAAGACATCCAAGAACTTAATCCTGAGGTCAATAGCGGCTTTGAGACCCATGATGCAGGCTTCGTACTCCGCCATGTTGTTAGTGCAGTTGAAACATAGTCGGGCAGTGAAAGGAGTATGACAGCCCTCAGGAGATATGATTACCATGCCGATGCCATTACCAAGTGCGTTTGAAGCTCTGTCAAAAACCATAGTCCATCGGGATCCCTCCTCGGGTCCTTCATCCAGTCCAGGTTCTTCTTAGTCAGTCACCAGTATAATATTCTCATCCTAGAACTAAAAATTCATGGACTGGTAGTCATCCACGGCCTGATGAGCTAAATGATCAGCCAATATAGTCCCTTTGATTGCTTTTTGGGTTGTATACTATATATCATATTCAGTTAAGATCATCTGCCATCTTGCTATTCTTCTGGAGAGAGCGGGCTTCTCGAAGATGTATTTGATTGGATCCATTTTAGATATCAACAAAGTAGTGTGGGTCAACATGTATTGTCTTAGTCGGCGAGCAGCCCATGCCAAAGCGCAACAATTTTTCTCAAGCAGTGAGTATCGTGTCTCACAGTCGGTAAAATTTTTGCTAAGGTAGTATATTGCGTGCTCTTTTCGACCAGACTCGTCATGCTGCTCCAACACACACCCCATTGAATTGTCTAGCACTGTTAAGTATAGTATCAAAGGTCTTCCTTCAACCAGAGGCATCATAGTTGGCGGTTCTTGGAGATATTCTTTGATCCTTTCGAAGGCTGTATGGCATTCGTCATTCCACTTTACCACTTGATCTTTCTTCAGAAGTTTGAAGATGGGCTCACAAGTAGCAGTCAGATGTGAAATGAACCTGGCGATATAATTCAGGCGTCCCAAGAAACCTCTAACTTCTTTCTCTGTACGGGGAGCCGACATATCTTGTATGGCCTTTACCTTCGCAGGGTCTACTTGAATACCTTTGTCATAGACAATGAAACCCAAAATCTTACCAGACCTTACCCCGAAGGTGCACTTGTTCAGATCCAACCTCAGCTTGTATGTCTTCAACCTGTCGAACAAATTTTGTAGATGATCAAGGTGCTCTTCCTCGGTTTGAGACCTGGCTATCATGTCACCAACATAAACCTCGATCCTGTGGTGAATCATATCGTGAAACAAAGCGATTATGGCATGCTGATAAGTTGCCCCAACATTCTTCAACCCAAAAGGCATCACCTTATAACAGAAGGTGACCCACTGTGTGACGAAGGTTGTCTTCTCCATGTCTTCAGGAGCCATCTTGATTTGGTTGTAGCCAGAGAAACCATCCATGAAGGAGAAGATTTTATGCTGCGCGGTGTTGTCAACTAGAACATCAATATGGGGAAGCGGGAAGTCGTCTTTGGGGCTTAACCTATTCAGGTCCCTGTAATCCACATACATTCGTACCTTTCCGTCCTTCTTAGGTACTAGAACGACGTTAGCAACCCACTGCTGATAGGAGGTGACAACTAGGAACCCAACATTGAACTGCTTCATGACCTATGCCTTAATTTTCTCTGACATTTCAGGACGCATACGGCGAACCTTCTGTTTAACCGGAGGGCAATCTTCTTTAGTCGTCAGACGATATACCACAATATCGGTGTCTAAACCAGGCATGTCTTCATATGACCAGGCGAAGATCTCAACACAGTCGTGCAACATCTGTATCAACTGCTGTTTGACCTTAGCTCCCAAATTTGCGCCAATCTTGACTTCCTTTCTGTCCACCTCCGTGCCCAAGTTTATCGTCTCAACTGGCTCTTCATGAGGCTGTATAGCCCTTTCTTTCTGCTGTAACAGTCTAGCAATCTCTCCAGGCACCTCACAATCATCCTCACCTTCTTCCTCGGCTTGGTTGATCGGATTTTCAAAGTCATAACCGGCAGTAGCATAACTGTTGTCAATGGGATCCAGAGTGGATATTGATATGCAGTATGATATGTGAGTGCGTGTAAGAGTATAGCTGTTTTGATAAAGTGAAAGTAGAAAAGAAAAAAAAACAATGAGCACAAAATTTGTATGCAAGGAACGTCCAATGTTTTATTGATGATATATGAAATGACACATAATAGCCCTCACAAACAAAACCAATGTGCCTCGGGCAAGACACAAGGCTGTAGAGTTTAAATTATTTATTATAATCTTGGGAAACAAGTAAGACAATTACTGCGGAATAAAAGAAACTGGTATAAAATTTGTAGTCGTCTAGTTACTCGGTCCATTGTTGGTAGTTGGGTAGATCCAGCTGTCAATGTCAAAGTCTTCCTCACTGTCTTCAATGGCATCAATTCCCCGATTGCTGATGCGTAGGGGAGGTCCTCCAGCTCGAGCGCGTCGAACATCCCTTTGAGCTCCTTAAGTAAAGCCCAAACTAAACTTGTCAGTTTTGTGAGTAAAATCAGGAAGTTGTCCCCAGTTGGTATACCCATCTTCTTCAACCATTGCTCTGGCGTCTTTGAGAGAAGCCATCTTCAGAGGAGGTTTAGTGTCGGTAGTGGTCTCAGTCGATGCCAAGATCTGGGGAACCTCTTTAAAGTTTTGGCAAGTAGTCTCTATGAATTCCCCGTCCATCTCTACGTACCTGAAGGAGTTGAGATGGCTCACCATATACTTCTCTTCGCCACGTACAGTTACAATCTTCCCCTTCACTGGATACTTCAGCATTTGGTGCATTGTAGAAGTAACAGCCCCAACTTCATGGATCCAAGGACGACCCAACAAACAAGAGTATGACGGCCGGATGTCCATTACATAGAAAGTGGACTCAAAGGTCTGAGAACCTACCTTGACAGGGATGTCCATCTCCCCGTGCACCATTCTCTTTGACTTGTCAAAAGCCCTTACCACAATGTTACTAGGCTTTAAGGTCAAGCCCTCACAATCTAGTCGGTCGAGAGCCTTCTTCGGCAGGATATTCAGTGAAGACCCAATATCTACCAACACATGATCCATAGTGGTGCCCCTGCATTCGATCGAGACATGCAGAGCATCATTATGCTTCCTCCCTTTTAGTGTCAAATCGGCATCTGAAAAACTCAGCCCATTATCAGCAGTCAGGCTGGCCACACGGTCTTTGAATTGATCAGTCGAGGTCTCCTGTGGCACGTGCGTAGTCTTGAGGAATGCAATCAAAGCCTTCGCATGGGCCTCAGAACACAACAGCAGAGACAACATGGATATCTTCGAGGGGGTTTGCCCTAGCTGCTCGACCACATTGTAGTCGCTCTTTTTAATTATTTTTAATATTTCCTCTATCTCTTTCTTAGAGGCTTCTACGACAATTTTTCTAGGTGCCTCCGTCTGGGAAGGCTTACCTATAACTTCTTTTCCTCGGGTACCAAATGACTCGCCGGAAGGGGTAACAATTGGAGTAAGAACAAGAGTAGTAGTTGAAGCACCAATAGGAATAGCGGGTGAAATAACGACATGTTTATTGACAGTCTTTGGGGAAATCTCGGGAGAGAAAACCCTTCCACTTCTGGTGATCTTACTGGTCCCGACAATGTTACTGACATCGGGATCAACCTCTTCATTATTCAGATCTTGTTTAATTCCATGATAGTAGACATCAGCGCCATAATGCCAAGGGACAACTTTGTCTGAGGCGTATGGGACAGGACCAGGAAGGGTGATTATTAACGGAGCGACTCTTGGAGCAGATGTAATCCTAACAGGTCTTCTCGAGGAGACCTTAGAAGGATTGGCGGAAATGGTTATAATTGCAATATCTTCACATGGAACAGTTGGAATCAAAGTTTTCTCGAACAAAATTTCTCTGTTGTCCATCAGGTGTTAGACACCTGTTTTCAGCAAATGGCAACCAGAAGGCAGAGATGAACACACATGGCAACCTTCACCACAACCAGGAAATAAACTGGCCAATAACAAATTCTTCTTAATAGTCATAAGAGGAGTATAAACTTCATCAACTGAGGTCACAAACAGATCGATATCAACAACATTAACTCCATGATTGTGCTTAGGCATGAGAGCAGTTATGATATTGGGCTTTTTCGGAGCATCAAACTCAATCTCCTTGGCCTCAATCAAATCCTGTACCTTATTTCTCAGAGCCTAGCAGTCATTTGTATCGTGTCCAGGACTCTCAGAATGGTAGGCACACCGAGCGTTTGGATTATACCGAGGAGATGTGGTATTCGGATTCTTGGGAGCATCTTTAAATCTTGCCAAGTTGGATCTTAGCAGATGGGGTAGAACTTCAGCCAACGTCATGTTAATCCAAGTAAACTTCCTTTATGGTCTTTCCACCCTTTGTTGATTGTTGCATTGTGGAGCAGCCGCATGTCTAGGTATCATTACAACACTTACTGTCTGACGGTGTTTAGCTCTACTTTGGCCTTTTGGGCTATAGATGGCACTAGCTTCCTTCTTACCAGTGAAAGGCTTCTTTACCGAACTCGAAGAGGCGTCTTTCTGTATCTTACCGCTACGAATCCCAGCTTCTACCCTTTCTCCTGTTAATATCATCTCGGTGAATCCAGCTGATGAGCTACCAATCAAATATTCAAAGAAAGGACCATACAGCGTCCCAAGAAACATATCAACCAACTCCCTGTCAGATAAAGGGGGTTGGACTCTTCCAGCCAAGTCTATCCACTTCTGCGCATAGTCCTTAAAGCCTTCACTTGCACCCATGGTCATACTTTGGAGTTGAGTACGAGTGGGGGCAAGGTTGGCGTTGTATTGATACTGCTTATAAAAAGCAGTGGCCAAATCCTCCCAGTTTCGGACATTGGTTCTCTCCAGTTGGTAGAACCATTCAAGCTGAGTCCCTGACAGTCTGTCTTGAAAGAAGTGAACCCACAAGTTTATATCAGCGGTGTAGGGCTGGATCTTCCTTACATAGGAACGGAGATGGAGCTTTGGGCAAGACACCCCATCGTACTTTGCAAAAATTGAAGCCTTAAATTTTTGCGGGATGACCACTCCCGACACCAATCTCAGTTCTTCGAAATCCAACCCAGGTATCCTCTGGACTTCCATAACACTCAAACAATCTTCCAACTGCTTGTATATATCCTCAGTGGGAGGATACTTCTCATCATTGTAGTCTGTATCATTGTCAGAAACTTCAGGACTGGGGTCCTTTTCCCTTGTCTCCCTTTCTTGATTCTCCCCTTCCTTGGATGAGGAGGTTAGATCGACTGGTTGCTTTAATGGCCCCTGAACCTTCTGCCCATATTTAAAATACCAGAGACATTCTTCTTTTTCTTTTTCTCCTTCAGGATGAGGGCTTTCAGATCCTCCTGCCCTTTCACCAGAGTTATGAACATCTGTTGGAATTGGGCATTTTGTGCCTGAAGATCTTTGATGCTTTGTTCAGAAGACATTTCTGCTGAAATAAACAGCGAAGACAATGAGAAGCCTGTAATGATACCTGTATATGCAGTGTTTATGGATGGGATGCATATGTAATGATTTCAAAGACTTTGGGAAATTTAAATTTGCAAACCAAAATGAAACAAAGATTTTATTAGTAGAATTCGAAGTTTAATCGCCTTTTAGGCATTACAATTAAAAACAATTCTAAAAAACTAGAAAAAAAAATAAATTTCCCATGGATGCTTCCTCTTCGTGCCGAGATAGACATTAAGTCTTCTTTCCTCATGAAGCTGCTTTATGAGCTCTAAAACCTTCTTCTCCTGGGCATAGAACTGATCCCTATAAGTATATCGCTCTTTCTTCAACTAAATCCAAGACCTCTGTAGTTCTTCAAGATCAGTGGGCATATCAGGATGGAGAACCGTGTAAGGAAAACCCCTTCGGTAGTGGGTTCCACAATCACTAGTAAAATGGCCATGTAGGGCATCATAAGTTTCTGGGCACAGGCTCGTACCCATTGGAGATAACGTTCCATAGGAATGGAAGTCTTAGGCCCCAAAGCCTTGGCGTCAGATCTGTTTGCCATGCTCCAAGCTCGTATGAACCTCTGGCGATACCCTTGAACATCATCCTCATAGTTAAACATAATGCCCTCGATAAGTAACTCGTGAGGACCATCCCTTAGAGCGTAACCAAATTGTCGCAGAGCCAAACAAGGATTGTAAGTTATGCCTCCCCTAATGCCAAGTAATGGGACATTAGGGTACTCCCCGCAACGGTCAATAATAGTAGTATCTCCCATAGTTCGGGAATACCAGAGAATATCTGTGTGAGCAAGTGACATTATCCTTTGTGACCAACCCAAACCTTCTTCATTCTTCAGTACGGACTTAGGGAGGTGAGAAATAAACCACCTCGACAGCAATGGCATGCAACACATAAGAACCCCTCTTCTTTTCATGGTACGAGTATGGAGAGTGTGCAAGATATCTCCAAGCAAGGTAGGCATAGGGTTGCGAGAGAGGAAGATCTTGATAGCATTCACATCTATGAATAAGTCTGGATTAGGGAATAGTACTAACCCATAGATTAGAAGGGCCAAGACCTCCTCAAAAGCCTGAAAGTCTTTATCATCCCAAAACAGCTGGGCCTTGTCTATTATGAACTTGGCTAGAAAACCTTTGACCCCGCTTCTTATTTCCCAATTGGATACCACGTCGGCCCGTTTCATATGCAAGAATGAGGCAATGACTTATGGCTTAGGAACCTCTTCTAAACCTGTGAAAGGCAATTGTTCAATAATGGGTATATCCAATAACTGAGAGAACTCTTCCATGGTAAGCACCAACTGATAGTCTGGGAAGGTGAAGCAGTGGTGCTTGGGATCAAAGAACTGAAAGAGTACACCCATCTTCTTTTCATAAAAGTTTGAAGTAACCAGGTTGAGAAGTCGACCATGTCTCTTAGTGAATGCAGAAGTTTCAGGAACCCTTGATACTAGCTCCTTGAGTTGGGGAGGTACTCTCACAAAGCTGATTTGAATAGTTTTTCTACGAGCGAAAGCCATGATCTGCAAAACAGAACAAAGATAAATTCCCTTGGTCCTTGAAATGATTAGTGTAATAAGAATGGATTCTATGTTATGATGCATGATGTTATGTTCAAACAGAATAAATCACACACAAGAAAAACACACAATAGACCTTAGGTTCAAAGGCTTGCATGAGGTTAAAGGTAAGTACCCTCTTGAAGTTTAGTTGGTTTCAAACCTGTCTTAGAAAAGTAATCGGGTTCTAAAGATTCTCAATATCACTGATCATCCTTTATCGGGCATTGTTTCATCTCAATCAATCTTTTCTTGCGGCCGAAATATCCCGAAAGTCTGACCTCAATGAGTGTAGCATCGAGTATCAACCAATCCTCAACTTTATACTGAGGCCGGATGTCTCACTACTTTATAATGGCCAAGTTTGTTCAACTAAGGTTCTAAGGTCCGTTAGTGCTTCACGACACCATGCGGCGGCCCCGTATTCTCCTTGTTTCAACATGAAGGATACCGGTACCAACCAAAGTGTCACACCAACACAACCATCACTTAAACCATATTGGTCTACACCTTACAGTCTCCATGATCTATTGTTGTTTACCTAAAAAGTGTCCCAGATCTGGGTGTAGGATCTTTAACAATACCCAACCAAAAGCCCTTAAAGATAAAGCAAGAAAAGCAAACAAGAAAGCAATTTAAAAATGACCTAGATCCTAAGGTAAACCCCACTTTATTAATTATTCCTAGTAGAGTAGCTAGTTCTGTGATACGGTGGCAGAACCGACTGTTATACTGGTTTGTATTTTGTATTCGCAAATGTCACGGTAAGTAAGAGTCTCCATCGACTTTTATTTCATCCAACAAAGGAAAAGGAAAAAGAATAGAAAAAACCTTTTTTCGAGATATTTCTGAGTACGGGGGGTAGATTATAGAAAGGGAAGGTGTTAGCATCCTTTCTATCCGAGGTTTTCCAAGGGCTCTTATGTACTTGTTCATTTTTAAATTGCTTGTTTTGAAAAGTTTTTTTTACTTCGTGATAACCCTGGTATCGATCCTCAAGAGTGTGACGAAGTTGTTTTGAAAACTATTTTTTTTTTAAAAGTGTTTGTGTGAAAAGTTTTTGTTTTAAGCAAGTACTTAAGAGTTTTCTACCTACTCGAAAAAAAGTCTGTTCATTTTCGTTTCCTTTAGACAACGCTATCATACTATTAAGGAGTAGGTAACTCTGTCGTTAGAATTATAAAGGGACGTTCGAAGGGACGAAATTCTCTCTGAAGGAAACAAGTAAAGATACCTTAGCGTTTCGAAGGGACTGTCGTTATAAGATCAATTCGTATGCAACTCAAGGGACAAGTAGGGACTATGATCTTTATGACGATTTTGAATCGCGGGTCATTGCTAAGGTATCCCTAAATTCGAGGGACACGGCCGTTATTTCTGAGGCAACCAAGTGGGGCAAACCCTATGAGTGAGCTTGTGCATGTGTTTGATTTCAGTTATTTAATCTTTGCACAATTAGGGTTGTCTACCATTTTAATTTGATTTATCTTTCGCATGCAATCCTAATGTCCATACATCTAACAGTTTAATAGTTGTGGAAATTAAAAGCGGAAAAGAAAATTTACGCTATTACAAGGCTTTTGGACAGATACACAAATATTTGACTGAAAATAAAGATGCAGAAATTCGAAATCCTAATTAATCTATTACAAACGCAAAGCAGATACAATAATTTGAATTAAAAGAAAGTAAAGGCGCGCGCGATGAAATAAATACCAGAATGAAGTATAAGTCCTAAAAAATCTAATTAATTAAAGAGAAAATATTTTTTGTATTTTATTATTGAGAAAAATATTTGAAATCTTAACCTAAATCTAACTAATTAAAAAAAAACATTTTTTTGGTATTCTATTGAGAAAATTAAATATTTATGAATTAAACCTAATTTATCTAATTAATTTTAATTATGAAAATAATCAAATCAAAATTAATTAATTTCCCAAAAAAACTAATTTTAATCAAAAAACCTAATTCTACATTTTTTGTGATTTTCTGATTTTTATGATTTAATAATAAAAAAACGATTTTGTGGAAAAAAAAGATAATTAAGGCAAGTAATAAAATAAAAGAAATAAAAAAGAATTGGAATTGCGCCTGGTTGATGAGCAATTTGGGGGTATGCTGCCAATTTTGTGTTGGGCCCAAAGCTGGTGGCCCAGGGTCCTGCGCCTGATCCGTTGGGACCAGCTTCTGAGGGTTCATGGTGGACTAGCATACGTTGCACGTTGGATCTCTGATGGAGATTAATCCAAGGGATGAGATCAGAGGGCGTGTGTGGGTCTTCAGAAGATGAAGTGCATTGGATCTGCAAACAAATAATTAGAAAAAAGCAACGCGCTTGGGATCGAACCCAGAACGCTTGCTTCAAACCCTTCACCCTTGACCGTTTGCGCTGTTTGTTAACTTGTTTATATAAATAACAAAAATTAATATAATATGAAAACAAGGTCTAATACTGAGTCAACCTAACATGCGTGCATTGTGGGCCCCTGTAATTTAAATGAACGAATCACAGGCTGCTATCCTGCCACATCTGCACAAGGAGGGTCAAACCACCCCTCACGATGGTTGACCACCACCATCTCCGGCGATCTCAAAAGTCCAACCTGCAAAATAGGGCGATTCTGATCCAGAAATTTGGCCTACCCCCCCTAAATCATAGGCTACGAGTTCAACCATGGGGTTAGTTTAACCTAAAACGACCTGCATCCTTAAAAACGAAGCTTGTACTTCTCTAAACCCTAACAATGGTGATTTGCAGTTATGGCCTTGTTCCTTGCATGTAACACGTTAGATAATTCACAAATAACAACATCACTATGAATATGCAGCCAAAATGGATTTATATCAAGAGTTAAGCAAGTTTTGAGATCAAGAATTTTACCAACGTAAGAAGATCGGGCTAGGGCGATTCAAGGTAATTTGGCCTTCAAGGGTGGATGAGATGAGGTGATGGGATCCTCAGAATGATGATAGGATGCCTGACTTCGACTAAAGAAGGTTGGATCGTATGTTTTTAGAGTTTCACCTTTCTTGAACAATTTTGAAACTTTTGCTCAGGTTCTTTTTGCTGGTTGCGCCTTTGTATCTATGCTTTTAGGGTTAGAATCTCCACCTTATGTATAAGGAAAGACCTAGGTTAACATATATGGAGAGAATCCAAAAGAATAATGGAGCTTTATTTTGTTTCAAATCTTTCCAATTTTGCATATTTCTTACCCATTCCAAGCTTGCACGAATCTTTTAACATTATACAGCCTATTTGGATTGTGATTCACTTCAAAATCCAATCAAAACAAATATTTACCATTTTCAAATCATTTATTTGATTATATTTGGATTTTAAATGATTAAAAATCAAAATAAATCAAATAAACAAACAAAAGATGCATGTAGTAGTTCATGGGTTGTGGACCATGTTAGGAACATGATACAAGCTTAAAAAGTTGGGCCCATTTGAAGAACAATGCATTTTGGGCATTGTTGACTTTGGGAAAATTTCCAAAAATAGCCAACTTTGACAATCCATATCTCTCTTAATTTTGACCCTAAGAGGGTGTTCTTGGACTTTTTAGAAAGATTAGGATGTCCCCTAAGCAACCTCTTTGGTTTCATCTCAATTGGATCTTCCATGTTCATGTAAGAAGCTTTGACCCAAAAGGTGTTTTTGTTGACTTTTGAAAAGGACCTATAATGTCTGAATTTATATCTTTTAATGAGTGCATTTCTTGAACTTGAGGGATGAAGATGAGTTGTAGGGAGTTGGATTCTATTCAAAATAAGCCTTGGATGAGAAATTTCTGATAAAGTGTGAGGAAGTTATGCCTAGTCAAAGTTTGGTTGACTTTTCCTGAGAAACCCTAATTTAGCAACTTTTGAGTTTTAATGAATTAAGAGCATTCCTTGGGGAATCATTATCAACCCTTGATCAAATGATGGATACAACTTCTAAATGTCGACGTTGACCAAAAATCTTGAAGTTTGACTATATGTGGACCACATTTGACTTTTGACCTAGTACAGTTGATTTTCAGGCATTTGAGCAGTTGACTGAGCAAACTTCTTGTGCAAGGCATTAAACTTTGCATGAATGGTCTTGAGAACATATTAGGACTATGATTAGCAATGTTGGGCATCCTTGAGCAAGTTGAGTATCTTAGTTGAGTAAAATGGGAGGGAAAATTTTAGGGTACAACACCATGATTAACAATGTTGCAAGATATCTTAGCATTTTTTTCTTTAAGGACTAAGATCATTTTGAAAGGCAACATAGATAGCGTCATCGGGGGACTATAATCTTGCATTTTGCTTGTTTTTGCTAAGATACCTCACATGCATAATATGGCCATTCTTGTAAGGCAACCAATTGGATTTACCCTAGGGGTGTTTGTGTGTAAGTGTATTGATTTTCATGCTTGATTTGTCTTTGATTAGGGTTTTTCTAAGCATTGATTTTAATCTTTCCATACAAATTCTAATTACTAGCATTGGTATATAAAGCGTTTAAATTGTAAAAATTAAAAAATACTAAGCTATTGCATCACTTAGGGGAGGAGGGTACAAGTTTATGAATGGGGATTGTAAGAAATTAAAGTCCTAATTATCTATTACAACCATATTGAAATAATGTACATGAATTGAAATGGACTTGTTTTGTTTTGTTTTTGTTAAGAAATTAAATTTACTTAAGAAAATATTTTGATCTTTTTTATTTTAAAAGAAATAAAATAAAAACATGTGAATATGAAATATTTTTTGGTGTTTTTGGTTATTAAAGACAAAAATAAGATAAATAAGAAAATGGAGTCAAAATCAGCACATTGCTGAAACGAGGAGGAACATAAGTTCTGACTTTGATACGCTGTAGGAGAGAAAATGTTAGTAGGCAAGCTGAAGGTCAGAAGTTCTGGGCCTGAGTACACCAAGTTCTGAGGTTGCTGGGAATAAAGGAAATCCTAGGAGTTCTGATTATTGAAGGGGTTCAGAAGCTATAGTGTAGTTGGGAACCTAGATGTTCCTATATCACTGGCAAGTCAGAAGTTCTGGCCATTTAAGAGAGTAAGGTGGCAATGTTGTTGGGTAAGGTTGTTTAGAAGTTTTGATTTAGGAATATTGTTTTCCAGATAAATAGGTGGAAAATGTCACTAAATAAACCTAAAAAGAGATACTTCTGGGGCTAGAACCCAGGACCCTTAGTACTAAAGTCTTATGCCCGCGCTTTCTACCACTGGGATGGCTGTACATCCGGTATTAGAAACAAGAGCATGAACATATAACATAAAGTAAGTTCTGATGATGAGCTTCATCTCTTTCTCTATACTAATCAGAACATCTGCAACTTAGTCATTTCTCAACAATAAACATAAAATACACACATAACAATTATGGCAAGTTTCATCATGGTTTCAGAAGTATAAAATATTAGAACTACAAATCAGAAGCAATCATGAATTTTGCTAATCCTAATTTTGAGTCCTAGTTTCCTCAAGAAGTTTTGAACGTAGATCCCATCTACTTAGGCAAAAATACATGAAATCTGAGTATGTACAGAATCAGAGCCATGATATCTACATTGTATCTTTGAAAATGCAAGCCTAGAAATGCCTAAGCAATAAGATACAAGTTAGAAGAAACTTACCTTGCTTTTGGAGATTGTTCTGAATTAGAGTCTGGTTCAGGTTGTTGTGATATTCTAGTCAGCTTTCTCATGTGCTCAGAAGGCTGGAACGATCTTTAACTTGAGCTAAGGAATGGCTGGAAAATTTTGGAACAACCAAGAATCAAAGTTCTGATTTTTGAAATGGAAGTTGGTGGAGATGCAATTGCAGTCTGTAAACATAAGTTGGGATTGTTTCTAATTTGGCCAAGAGATGTGAGAAAATTAGAGTTTGGGCGTGAAAAGAAATAGAAGCTTAGCAGGTTTTTGTGTTTATGCTTTTAGTTTCCAGTCCTTTGAAATTTCAGCAAGGTTTCAAGGCTAATTTTAAAATTCTTCCCCTTTTACAGTTTCAAATGAAGTTCAATTTATAGGCAAGGATTTAGTAGCTTGGAGAAGTCAAAAGTACAACCATCATACACTAGGCGCTGACTTGTTCTTGAAGCAAGTTCAAACAAGTAAGGTTCAATGCATAAAGTAAGGTGGTTAGCAGCTTTTAGCCGTGCCTAAGCTGGATTTGTAAGCCTGAATTAAGGAAAAGTACCCTCAGAGGAAAA
The DNA here is from genome assembly GCA_948472305.1 of Vicia faba. NCBI lineage: Eukaryota > Viridiplantae > Streptophyta > Magnoliopsida > Fabales > Fabaceae > Vicia > Vicia faba. The sequence continues at coordinate 777,325,392 of OX451736.1, read as the reverse complement.
AGCAAAGCATGGGCCCAACATAAACTTGTACAAAAGTTTGCTTTTCAAAGACAACAATGGTACTTCTATCTCACACGTGGGGAAATCCTTTGGATAAAAACTTAAAAGTGGTTATGAGCATTAAATGATGATGAGATTTATCAAATAAGAAATCCTGCGCTATGAGATTGTGCATCATAGCCTAGATCTGAGCCAGAAGTTCAGCATCAGCACAGCTTAGAACAAAACATCCAACTTCTGATCCTTTAATCTTCTCGCTCCAGCATGTTCTGAAGGAGTTCTCAGACTTTTCTGAAAGTTTGTAACATGCTTTGTAGACTTTCTTTGAGTTACTTTTGCAAACTTTGGCTGAACGTTTGTTAAAACTGGCCTAGAAGTTCTAATCAAAATCTGTCTTGAAAGTGTCCAGAATTTGCTGAGTGCTTCAGTTTCAGGGGCGTGTCTTTGAGGATTTATAACTTGAAATCCCAGCATTTCCAGGAGAAGTTCTGTTCTGCAATATTTTAGGTTTTATTGAGATCTAAAACTCGTGTGTTAGAAATTCTTCCAAAATCAGCTTGTGTCATGGTGATAATTTGATCAGAAGTTCTGAGCTTGTCATATTTCTTAAACACTTAGAAAAATTCTAAGTATTTTAGAATTTTGACTTTTGAATTTCTTGATGAAAGAAACTTCATATTTCAACATGTCTTAATTGAATATGACTCTTGAAACTTGATTTTGATCAAAAGTCAAAGTTTGACTTTTCAGTGTGAAAATGACCATTTTACCCTTGTGTCAATTCCAAGTCTAAATTGGTGTGTCAGTACTGCAAACTTGACGTCATAGAAGACCTTGTGAGAGAATCCTTGAGAAATGAGAGGGAAAATTTTGGGGTACAACAGTCGCCACCGACTTTTCTTTTATCCAATAAAGGAAAGGATGAAAAGAACATGAAAGATCTTTTGAGATATTCTTAAGTTCAGAGGGTAGGTTATGAAAAGGGAAGGTGTTAGCATCCTTTTCATCCGTAGTTATCTACGGGCTCTTAGTTGCTAGCTCACTTTTGAAATGCTTTGTTTGAAATGTGTTTGTGATGGGTTTTTTGAAAGTATTTTTGAAAGTGCCTTTGCTTAGGCGAACTTTGCAATGATTCCCATCTCTATAAGAATGTATACAAAGTGTTGTCTTTTGAAAATATTTCATTTGAAAGTGTTGGTGTGTTTTTGAGATGTTTTGAAAATGGTTGTGAGCAAACAACTATGAAGGGTCATCGAGGGACTACGATCTTGTATTCGAGGGTCATTGCTAAAGTCTCCCATGTTCAAGGGATATGACCATTTATTCGTAGGCAATAAGTGTGGATTACCCTAGAAGTGTGTGTGAATTGTGTTTTGATTGCATGCATTTTTGTCTTGAGATTAGGGTTCTTTAAGATTGATTTTATCTTGCCATACACACTCTAATTACTAACAATTATATTAAAATCGATAAATTGCAGAAATTAAAGTCTTATGCTATTACATCATTTAGGGGATGGGGATACAAATTATAAATGAGTATGAAAGCAATTAAAATCTAATTACTATTACAACCAAATTGAATATAAATAAATAGCAAAAAAGTCTCAAAAAATCAAGATTTTAGGTGTTTAGGCTGACACGGGCCGTGTCCTGTGACATGGACACCCATGTCAGGATCCTATCCTGCCATACATGCCTTTTTTATCCCAGCTGAGCTGACACGGACCGTGTTCCGTGACACAGACACTTGTGTCAGAATCCTGTCCTTCCATTTTGCTAATTTTAATCCCAGTAAGAGGGACATGGGCCGTGTCCTGTGACACTGGAACCCGTGTCAGAACAATGTCTTGCCATTTTTTCTATTTTCTTCCTGACACGGCCTGTGTCAGGTGACACGACCGGCCGTGTCAGACTTCTAGAAGCATTTTTCTGTAGTTGATTTGTCTTGAAAGCCTCTAGGTATGTAATCAGTCATACAACTCACTAGTGGCCAAACCCATCAATTATCGTTTACATTCAACTTAGCATTGTAAGACCGACACATACTTAAAAAGACTTTCCGTTTGAAAACTCACGACAAGCCTTTGGGGTATTTGTTTCAGGCCAGTCAAAAACTCAAATAAAGAAAGTCCATTGCTGCCCCAAAACATGGTTAAATGACTATTCGACCATGTGTATATATACTCCTACATCGTAAGGCTTAAGGTACACACACTTTTCATACTTCACTTTTTCAATTTTTGTACTCAAAAACTAACTTAAACATAAGAGTGTTAATCTTACATGTCCACCACCCCCGCGTTCAACTGCACTAGAGACTTACAACACCACATCAGAAATCTATTATTTCAATTAACGCATAATTCTAATACCAATCCAGAATAAAAATTACTAACATGTTTTCAAGGGTCCATTCTTATCTCTAAATGATAAAAACAAAGATATCAATTTCAAAGTATCAACAATTAAACTCTAATTCTATTAAAAAATCATAAATTATTTCAAAGATAACTAATCAATAAAAAACATTAAACACAAATAATAATAAATCATAATCATAACAATAATCTAAATGGTAAAATTAATTCAAAACACAAGAATATTCAATATCCTCATGAATTGAGAAGATCAAACATTTATAAATCTTTTAATTATTTTTAATTAATTGATGCCATAAATAATCCAAACTCAAAATCGAAGTTTCTTTAATAGCAATCGAGGAGCCAGTTCTTAAAATCCCATCCCCATCTCATCAACTTCTTCCAGATGCTTC